>JADLZN010002183.1:0-23479 GCA_018155175.1 Sinocyclocheilus anophthalmus | reverse complement strand
ATCTAACAAATACATGTAAAATGTGTTCTTCTTTCGTAATTATCTGTATACACCGTATACACATAATTTACATTTAAATGCATTTGGTAGATGATTCTATCCAAGGTGACATTAAAATGTACAGATTTTATCTGTTCATGCATTGCCTGGATTGAACCCATGACTATTAACATTAGTCATGCTCTAGAGGAACGCTCATAAAGCTGGTCTCACTACAGTTTAATAGCAGATATTTGTTTGAAGCTATTAGCTTGTGAATACTGAAAAGCAGCTGCGTTTCTTGTATATCTGCCAATTTTAGGTCAGTAAACTTTCAGCCTGTTGCTAGGCCTGTCACGATAACAACTTTTTTGTTGTGCGATATATTGCCCCACAAATAATTGCGATAAGCGATATTATTGTCATTTTATAAACCATTTTATGCACTCAGAATGTCAGTCAGATGTCCGTATGCACGAAGGCGCAGATCCCTAAACAAGACCATATCTGCAGATGAAACATTTTTGTAGAAGCATTTTTTAAATTTGAACTAGCACCTCATGACTACACCACGTTATGTACGAGAAGCTGCAAAAGACACAGGCGCAAGTGGAATGTACAAAACACGATGACATTAATTATTAATTTTTAAGTAAATATATCGTAATGGGCGATATATTGCGTCACCAAATATTATTGAGGTCATGTACATATATTGTGCGATAAGTCGTTATATTGATTATTGCGACAGGCCTACCTGTTGCGTACAGCTCAGTGATAGCATGAATCTAAGTTGCATTCGTAAAGGCCTAAAGATCTGCCTCGGGAACATTTACATTTCTCTAACACAGAATATCCATAAAAATTATTCAAGGCATGAAGACACATTTTTATTTCTCTCAGCTCTTTGCAGTGCTGCATTTCTAATGGCACATGTCAGTTCTTACAAATTTAACACAGAAGTCTGTTAAAATGACTCTTACCTATACAGTGTTGTAGACTGTACTTGCGGGAGAGGCAGTTAGCCACCGGTGAGTCTCAGAGGATTCGAACTCCTCGTTCAGGCAGGACAGGCAACTGGCAAAAAACAACCCTGGCACAGAGCACGCACGCACATGACCAAAATGACAGAAATAAAAAGGTATGTGCTGTGGAATGGCAAAACATTACTTTTACATAAAATAGTAAAAAAAAAACTATTATTTTTATTTACTATTTTTAAACTAATTAAAAGCTAGGTCAGGATGATAATATGCAAGTTTTGATTAGCGACATTAATTGAAACCAAAGACTCTCATTACCACGTTGCATCGGCATGATAGGTAATAAAGATGTCAAATTATATCCTTTTTTTGCGCATCACACACTACAGAAAAAGACTATAAAATGCTATAGTAAAAAACGGTTAATTGGTTAAATGTAAGTTACCTAACTGTATATGGTGAAAAATTGTAAGTGGTTTGACATCACATTATACATAATTGTACTGTAAAATAATGTAATAAATTATGATTTTTGTTTTTATGTAAACCTATCATACTTAACTAACATTACCATTTAATTTATGCTGAAAAACAGTAAAAGTTGTGACCTCACACATGAGGATTATTTATATAGATGTTTCTTTTATATTTTTGTTATCTAATTATTTTAGTATCATCATGGTGTTTTGCCTTTGTATGTATAACCCTGTGAACTGTCTGTATACAAGTATTGGCCATGTTTTATGGACAGTCCACTTACGATGAACTACTGTGATTTATTGTGGCTTTCTATTGAGCTGTATTATCATGGTGGCTATCAGTACATTTTAGTAGTTTTGGTACATTTTGGTAGTCTAAGTATATTTAATTGTGGAAACATTTTCAGTGTATTTTTGTGTTGAATTTCTGGCAACCACAGCTGTGATTTTTTAGTGTAAATTTTTATTTTTTGCACATTGTAAATTTAGTAGACATTGTTTACAGTGCAGGTCATTGTATTTTGAGATAGCTATTTCTTATGTAAAGTGCTAAATATGCATTTAGTATGCAACTTCATACAAATCACCAGCTGTAGAGGTTGGTCAAACGCAGACAGTAAAATCCTCTGTTCATTCCCACCATACGGATAACGGGGAAACTAATCTTCCCATTACAAACCCAGTAACCTCAAACCCTTTTAACTCCTGTAATTCCTCTGAGAGGAGGCTAAGAAAGACTAAGATAGAATGGAAGACAGAGAGAAGGAGACTCCGAAAGCAGGACAGACTGAAGCTGACTGCGTCAGCTCTCTCCTGACAACCAGTCTGGCATGATGCGTGCTCTTGTCTTGAGGCAAAAGAGCGCCCGGTCACCGGCCAGCAGTGCATACCAAGCCCAAGGCCGTGGTGTGATCTTCCCTCTCACTCCCTTGTCTGGTGGAAAACGGATAAGGGAGAGAGGGAGCGACGGAAACCATGCCATGTGCAGGAGTTGTGGGAACAAGGAGGAAGACCACCGTTGAGCTTGATGCAAACCCTTAAGACTATGAACCTTCTAATAATATAGTGCATGTTAAAAATACAGTGCTATATTATTAGTCTTCCTGTAGTTTGAACAGTAGAGCATGGTGTTAGCAACAGTAGGTCATACGTTTGATTCCCAGGGAATGCAAGAATTAATATAACCCCCAAAAAAAGAAAACACCATAAAAAAAATATTATAGAATAAAAACGTTTAAATTATACAAAAAACTATTTTTATAATAAAAACAAAAAATAACAAAATAAAAAAAATTACGGCAAAATGAAAAAAAGATGCATTCTTAATTTTAATTTTAATCATTTTACTAGTGCACATGACCTCTTAAGAAGCAAAAATACCAGCAATTTAAAACAGTTGGAATAAATGAAATACGAGAGGAATTCACAGCCTTTTTAACTGAGAATAAATCAAAAGAAACCGTGTAGCACAAACTGCCTGTAGTTAAAAAAGATGCAAGAGTTAAAATCATACACTATATAACATGTATATACATGTATTACTTATAGACTTGTGTCTCCACCCCACATTAAAAAACTACACATAACAGCAGCTGACCAACTGATTTGTATTACCGTACAACAGTTTTGTAAGACCATTAAATGTCACCATCTGCTGAAGCCAGGACAAGGTTAAATCTCACTGACACCATTACTGACTTTTGGGGGGGGGGGGGGAAATTACAAGTATTAGGATAAATATGTTACTGGTAATGTTCACTGAGACATGATCACCGAGAGTAGTTTCAGCTTTATTGGACAGATTGACGCAGACGAAAGAACGTAAGTATCCGGTCAGTGATTAATATGAATATTTATAACAGTTGCAGGACACAAATTATCCAGTATACTAGAAACACTTTAAAATAGTCGATTTGTTTATAAAGCAACAACTGTAACATTATGAACAGCACATTACACACTCTCAATCCCTAATGCCTCGCAATGCGCTTAAAAGTGAATGATAGATGTTCTGCACCTTACACCCCTCCCCCCCCCCCCCCCCCCCTTAATAACCTGCTTGCGGCATTTGATTTGAACAGTGCAAGCGTAAACATAGTACCGTAATCAAGCTCACGCGCTGAATGAATCACTGCAATGCCATTGATATAGGGCGATAGTTTACTAAAAACGGACTGCAAGACAGTGAACCTACCTGTTGCAATCGATGTTTAGTTGATCAACAGATGGTCCACAGTAAGGCTCGATCTCTAAGTCGAAAAATATCCCAAAAGAGAATGTTATTGCTTGATTTGATCGCTGTTAAAAGCCTGTGTACTAGGGAAATGGCCAGTGTTTTGATGAGCTGTCAGGAGGATACATGTTAAAGTGTGCTCTGCTCCGTCTGTCACTGAACACTCGTACTTATTTGAGAGTCTGTACGTCACTGACCACACCCGCCTCCTGCTCGAACATCTGCTGTTCAACTGCTGCTCACTGGGCGCTCTGTAGGTTACGAACCGGATCATTGTTAATGACAGCTGAATCATTCCATGCAATATCTTTTTTTAAACAATTAAAAAAAAATGCTCATGTCATTTAAGTTAAGTACTTATTTGGTGCATCAGTCTTTTAGGCTGGTGAAACACCGGCACTTAAACTTAATCTATTACACAATGGAAGAAAAAAAAACGAACAAGACAAAGGGCTTTTTTATCAAACAGAATAGAATGTTTTAAAGTGAAACAAACACATACCACAAAACATCAGGTCTTTAAAGGGGTCAATATATTTTTCAATTCGCTTTTGCGGTACAAACTCTTGGTGCATAAAGTTGTAAAGTCTGTAAAGTTGCAAAGACTAAAGTATCAAATCCAAAGAGATATTCTTCTAAAATGGCTCGATCTAACACACCCCCACATATCTACCTCACTATGTGGGAAGATTTGCATAACGCCGCCCAAATGTTCACGCAAAGAAGGAAAGCATAACTTTTATTCTCGCTGTAGAATTGTTGCCGCTGCCGCCATGTCGTGAAGAAGCTGTGTGTTTCGTTGTGAAAGCAAAACTACTTGTTTGGTCTTCCAAAAGAGGACGATATCCGCTTCGTCATGCCTAGAGCTGATCCGTGCTGGTCGCTGAGGAAATACATCAACTTAGTGGTGTGGATCGCCGGATCGGCTTTCACTGTGGACGAAGCCCGGGGTCGTACATGTGCTTGCCCTTCCTTCGTCGGATCCGCCGGAGGCGCGTTCTCAACCCCGCCGACCTCTGACGCAACTTAGCACGGCATCAGTTCACGCTAAGAGGGGCTCCGCTAGGCGCTGTGTGTTTTGTTGTTAAAGCGAAACTACTTTGTTTGGCATTCAAATAGAGGACATGACTAGAAATCAGTGGTAAGTTGTATTTACAACACTGTTCCAGAACAGTTTAACCAAATACCAGATGTGTGCAGCACATTTTTGGAGGACCGTTTCCTGATCCTGGCAGAGTAGACTACAATGCCAGCTGTTCTGACTCACGTAAGTACGTTTTAATTTAAAGGATTTGCCCCTGAGATTTCAACGCGCGTTTTGGGCAGGGTAGAGTAGCACCTGTTGTTTGGCATTTCGTCACATGCTTGAGGTATTCGGCCACTCACAACGCACTGGATTAGCTGGTCAATCACAACACACCTCGCTTTTTCAGACCGATGAGCTTTGTAAAAATCGACACGTTTCAGAAATGCGGGGCATAGAGGAGAAACAATAATTACAGTATGTGGAAAATAATGTGTTTTTTTTAACCTTAAACTTTTAAACATTTCATTACGCCAAATACACCAAATATTGTTATTTTTTAGCAACATCATATGACTCCTTTAAATCCATAGCTAATGTTTGCATGGTTATATTTCCACCAAAAACAATGTCACTTCCCGGAGGATTATGCCATTAAGGACTTTTTTATGTTAATAGGAAACTGTATGATTTGGAAAAAGTATGAACTGTATAAGAGTATAAAAGGAAAAGTATGAATTGATATTGAGAAAAAACATATAAATGTATCACAAATTAAAATGTTTTGACTGTAACATTCTTTTAAAAAATAAGTATATAAAAATATGAAGAAACACCTGGGGCATTTCTTAATAAATTGCCAGTTTTTGCATGTTAGAAATTCATGGATAATAAATAAATAAATAATTGTCACACATCTGCAAACCAAGGAAGTCAAATTATTATCATTTTGAATTTAATATTTGTTAAGTATATTAAAACAGGGACATCAATAATGGGGACATTAAAATTTACTGCAGACGCACTGGAAAGACTTTTCTCCAAATGTATTATAATCTAGTCTGCTTTATTTACTGTATAAGCACGACCCCACTGAATATACAGAAACTAGAATGATTTTTCATGTCTTGGCAATATGATAATTAGCTTAAGTAAACACTTATAATTGCTTGTAAACTTACTTTAAAAGTTTTATATTAAAGGAAAGGTATGAATTGACAAACAAAAAAAACATTTTATTGAGTACTGAGAATTGAGTATTGAGAATAAATAAGTACAAAAATATAGGTTGACAGTTATAGCTGGTCTTTTGCCTTCATAAACTCTGACCTTAGAGTTTAAGCTTAGTTATTAACAGGTCAACTTTATGCAGGTGCACGTTGACAATAATGACTGAAAACACATTAATTGAAGACCAAATTAACAGCACAAGCATTGTGTGCACCCTGTTTTTATCTGCACAGGCGCTGGATACAATAATTAAAAACAAACAAACAAAAATATTTCACTTTCCCTGTTGTTCCCTTTTGCCTATTTACAGTCATAGTTTTTGGTCCTCAGGGAATGGAAGTAGATGGTGGTACATTGTGCACTTTAACAAGGGCTTACAATGCACTGTAATGGCTCTGTAAATGTGGCAAGACAGAGTCGTCGCCACAGGAGACCTGGACTTTAAGCAGAAGCTGAGATGAAATGCTTTTCTCCTACTTTCTCTGTGCACCTACATTCAGGATGTCAGATAAGCAGTCATGTGTCCTGCTGAGAAGATTGCCCCTGTTACACCTGCATCTCACAAACCCTCGCTCTCTTAGAGGTCTGGAAGTGCATGTCTGGTGATTACAGCTACCTTGCCAGCGCAGGAGACTAACGTATTTGTAGGCTACCTAATTCTGAATAATCATGATTCAACTGACCAGCTCATTTGTTTAGACATGCTTCTTACATTTCCAGGTTCACAACACAGAAGTAAACTATAGTGTGGTAAACTTCTATAGAGGTAAATGAAAGGCAATGGAAATAATAATTTTTGCATTCTTATTTGCTATTAAAAGAAATCATGAAATATTACTGCCAGGTGAAATGCATAGTCAAAATTAATGTGTTATACAATGTAAAATCACATTCTGGTCACAGTTTAGCTGAATAAATTTTTTATTAATAGTTTTAATGAAAAAAGTCACCCCCCCTCTATATCGCCAACCAAGGCTGCCTTATTTGATCAAAAATACAGTAAAAAGTAACACTGTAAAATATTATTACCTATTGAAAAATTAACTGTTTTCTATTTTAATATATTCTCAAATGTAATTTATTCCTGTTATTTAAGTCTGAATTTTCAATGCGGAAGCCATTTACATCCAGTCTTCGTGTCACAGAACCTGCAGAACCATTCATGAAATATGCCTCAATTGCGGCTCAAGAACATGTATATAATTACATTTTTACAGTGTTAATGAAAACAGTTTATGCATAGAGTCTTAATAATTTTGTAAGAAAACCGTGATACAAACAAAAGTTGAGGTGGGCAAGTACGAATTATTTTTTTTAAATCAGCAATTCACATTGATTAATTGATCAACAACTTGACTCTTAAAGACTTAAAAAAAACTTTATAAAAACCAAAACATTTATAATGTTACAACGATTTCTTTTTCAAACATACATGCGGTTCTTTTCAACTTCATTTTATTTTATGTTTTGAACAGTGATAATAAAGAAGAATACCATTATTAATAATTGAGCACCAAATGAGCATGTGACACTGAAGACTGCTGAGTACTAGCTGCTAAAAATCGAGTTTTCCCATCACTGGAATATATGAAATATAAAATAGTGATTTTAAAATGTAATAATATATCAGTGACAGGAAGCGATTGAAACATTTTACAGACTTGATCTTTAAAACTTCAGAAAAATTAGAACTAAAGTCATTTCATTTGAGCAGAATTAAAATATATATTTTTTGATTCACATTTTTGTTTTTTTTCATGTGTTATTGTCTATGATATGTTGAGTTTAAAATAGTGGCCCATCCATTCCTCACATTAAAAACATAAAGTCCTGGCATATAGTAACGTGAGGGTATATAAAACCCTAGGTTTAGACTTATACACCTGAGCTTTGCTACCATCTATTCTAAAGTTCCTCAGCTCACTGTGCTCTAGTAATCCCAATGAAGAGAGTCTGTACCTCAGGAGAGCTGTTCTCTTCTCTTCAGATCTCATTATTCCTGCAAGAAATGGGCCCTGTTGATGAAATGAGATCGAAGAATAAGGAACAGATGATGTATCTAATCGAGACAGGTCTGCCTTGGTAATAATCACCATTCAGTGATAGAGACCCCTTCCCAGAATTTATTTCAATAATCACCATCATGAAGCACTCTGAAGCAAGGAGGATAAATGGAGGGGAAAGGGGGAATTAGCTCTATAATAAGTAAAACAGCTCAGTTTTCAATTTGCCTGCCTACTGAAAACTATCAGTGACTGCAGCAAAGGAAACTGTTGTGACTCAAAAGCAATAATTGTACCAAAGCCACGAATGCAAGTGTAATATACAACAGTTCAATAAACGACTTAATGTTGAGTAACTTACATTTAAGACACAGTAATGCTTTGTTTACTTTTGTTCTGGCAATGAAATTAATTATAAACAAAGCCTCAGCAAAACTGTGAATGAATCAGTTGAACGAATGATTTGAACGAATGACTCGTAAACACGGTTACTTGCTGTCACCTTCTGGTGTAAGGATGTAACCTGCAGAAAGAGTCACTGAAATGGTCACTGCAGCACCAAACTAGATTTGAGGGCTGACTAGCTAGAATTAATTTGGAGATATGTATATTAGCAAAAGAATAATGCAAACCACAACCATAACGCATGTTTATGATGGTTGTCAATATTATCAACCATTTATTACAGATTCATAAAAAATCCTTTTTTTTATAAATGAAGAGGGCTAAGGGTAGCGCTATTTTGGCAATAAAAATGGTATAATTCATTTTCCTGTTGGCATAAGAACCAAAACATAAATTGCAGAGTCAGAGTGAGAAAATGCCAGTGGGCAGAAAAATGCCTTCCCTTAAATAAATGTGCAGCAAATGTGCCACAACATCAACAACTTCCTCTCTCACTTCTACAAAGCTTCACTCTGACCTCTGATGCCCTTGTGGGTCATTTTGAACCCCTGGCATTGGCATGACCCTGGCAGCAGAAGTCAGGAAGTTTTAATTCCTTGTTCAAGAGGCCCTGTGTCACTGAACCAATGTTCTCCATGGCTGTTTGTGGCACTGGGTCTGGGATCTTCCTCTTCTTTACAAACCAATCGTTCTCTGGAAGTGGATACTTCTTCTTTTCTTGTCAGCTGTTTTCCGGCTCCAGTGCTCTTGTGACCTGTGCAGCAGATGGCAAAGATGAAATGATGGTGGGATACAGATTTGTTGAGTCTGGCAGATAAGATACACTCAATTAGGATTTCTCATTCTAACTGTGTAGTTTTTGGTCAAATTATCAAATGCTAAACTCTCAATTAATTTAGACTGTTCTCATTATTACAAAAATGACATTGGTATTCTACAATCTCTTATCTATTATCTGTTAGTTGTATAGTTACTTTGAAGACAAAAGTTGTCTTTGAACACAAGAGCTGTTTTACACAAAGCTGCACTGATTTCTGCATTCAATAAAAACATAATGGATGCCAAAAAGACCAATAATTGTTTTCCTTACTGTTATTCTGTGGCTGCAATCTGAACTTTAATTTATAAAAACTATTTATTTTAGTATTACTACATTACTCATTGTTTACAAGATTTAAACAGTTTTTACATACGCTGTTTAGATTTGCACATTGCCTCATTATCATGGGACCGTTTATTAATAGACCCAAACAAGGGTAAAAAAAATACCTAACTAACATCAACATGCAGAGTTGACATAAGGCTAATGCCTTTATATTGGAAATAAACAAAAACATTTTGAAATACTTAAAGGATTCCATCTCTCTCCGTCACTCCTCGCATCTCATGGACTCTCCCTCTGAGTATGACAGATCCTCATGTTCTTACACTACTCATTCTCAATCTCTCTCCTCATCTCTTAATTACTATATACATAATATATTAAACTTACCAGATGATCCAATTACAAAAAAAATAAATCACGTTGGCTTGTAAAGGTAAAGTAATATACTGACTATTGTCACATCTCCAATTGCTCTAACCCCTAACAATCAAGATAATCTGGACGTTTTCTAACTGGGACTCATTAAATTAATAAATAAATATTGCAATACAAACTGATCTGTGTCGCAGTACACCCCAACACGTTTTGTAACAGCCTACCTACACTACTCCATCATACGGTCTGAGGGGAGCCTTATACTTATATTTTACAGATGAATTTAACCTTTCTGACACCTAAGGCACTTTGACATCTTTAAGAGTGAAATTCATACCATGCGATAAAATCTTGGTTCTTCCATGAAAAACAGCAATTGAAAAGTAATGAAAGAGTATCATAGTGGTCTCCAGACATCATGAATTATCAAATCTAGCAAAGTTTAGTGAATTTCACTGTATCTCTACTGCGCTTGAAAAACACTATTATTAGCCTATACATACAGAGATATTTCTGACTCTGCACTATCTGATGATACTTTTCATAGCAATGATATAGATTAGATGCCTCCTGTTTAACTTAAATGCTTTCTGTGCAAAATATGAAATCTCAGAAGACTCTATATGGATTATAGTTTTGTAAATCACTAGTTGATGACCACAGAATCTACCCAAAAACACCACGTATATTATGTACTACACACTAGAGAAATTAACAAATGTGCTATATGTGAACCGCTTATCCACTTAGATGAACAAAAGAAAGTGGAAACATTGACTACATCCTTCATGAGACAAGAGACAAAGAGCTGAGACGGTGGAAAGTTGAACAGAAGACAGAGAATGAAGACATTTCAGATGGCCAACAGTCCAGGCTTCCAATCCCTCGTATCTATTTAATAGACTTCAGCAGGCCAGTTAAAACAGAACATTTCCCACGAGAAGTTACGGGCCAAAGCCCCTCAGATATAAACTCAATGAACATCAGAACACATTCATTCAATAGTTCGCTCAGTAACATCTCCAGCTTTGCAGATACATGAACCAGACTTGCAAAAAGCTGGGAAAACATTTTAGCTAACATAAGACATATTAATGCCTTAGTGGGCAAATTCTGTATTTTCACTGAAAGGAATTAGCCAACAATTCAAAACAGGCAAGACTATTGAGAGTATTTTTTTTCAATTGACAGAATTTAATAAAATAATAATTATAATAATAATTGACCATTGCCCACTTACACATAAGTCACTTTCAAACCAAGCAGCTTCCTTCTGCAGTTTCTGTTCAGTCGGAGACTAGCAATGACCACTGACATGAATGAAACTTCATTTGGGAACATTTTCCGGCTCTCACATGACAAACTCCCATATTGCATGGGCTGATTCCTATCGAGAAATAACTGAATTCATTGACCCCAGTAATATTTACTGATAACTGGTAAAACACCCATACTATCCAAATTAGTTCGGATAATTCAATCTCTCCTAAATATTCTTATCACTCACATAACAGAAGTAAAATGAATTCTAAATGCCATTTCATGCTTTAATGTATTTAGCACTATGCATTTGCACTCAGAAGCAGAAAATGCACAATATTGTAGAAGAGTGATCAGATATTTTGGCTCTCACTTGCATTAATTGAAGGAAACTGTCCCATTTATGATTAAATGACTCAGAGCTGGTACACGTATAATGGAAGCGCAACACAAAGCATGAGGAATTTATACAGCAGCAAAATATAGAAAAGCTACAGCAAAGAAAGAAGTGATGGATGCTGACAGAGAGAAAAACATGAAGCAATATTTTGAACCAAGCTTGGGTTCCTCTGAGGGCCTGATTTCTTGCAGTGAGACAGCTGGATTTATTGCCAAGCTATGCTTCACATTCTCCGCTAGTACATGATGTGATGTGGGAGTAGGTTTTTGATTCTGGAAAACCATTAAAGCCACAGAAACAGAAAATAAATGCAATGAAAGCCATCATTTTGATTTTGCTGTCACAGATTAGGATTTCTAATTTACTTTCGAAAGAACTAAAGGTAACAAATCTCTCTTTTTTTTAAACATCAGTGTGGAAAAACATGGTGAGGGTCAAGCATGATGCAGTAGTAGACAGTATTTGATGGAAATAACACCCTCATTCTCTGTGCTGACAGACAGGGTTGGATTATTTAACATTGTAAAATTCATCTACATTGGCAGTTTTCTGATATGATGATCACTGAGGGGGGGGAACGTCTTTTATCATTTCATGCAAACCCTTGATGATGTCATCCAAAGCCTTTTTTAAAGAGAAATCTCAGAATGTGTTTCTCATTAGATTGTAGGTGGCAGCTTGTATTACTTTTGATCTTCAATCATTATTTGACAAGAGAAATGTTCAGCTGATAGCAAACAAACATTGGTTGCTAACATTTGTCCTCTCCAGCACTCCTCTCCCTCTCACAAGGTGTTTGTAAACATTTTCAGCTGAACTCCTTATTTTGGGGAACATCGATCTTTTTACAAAACTAATAAGAGATCAATTAAACATCCATAATAATATTTCTCATTTCTACAATTTTCTCACTTTCTAATTGTTATGTGTTATTTTTAAATTCCTTTTTCAAACCATTAGATATTCACTAAATAGATCTACTAAAAGTCTGCTTTTATATTAAAAATGATTCCTGTTATTTGTGCTGTTTAAAATTTGTTTTTTTCTGTTTATTTTGTCTGTAGAGGGAATTGCTAAACAAAAGGGACAATTACATTATAAATGCAAGTGCAATATCTCAGCCCTTTGAATTAATTTTTCATGACATAGACAGCTTTAAAGATAAATGTCCCTGTTAGATAATGGTCATTGGTTTTACAAATAACTATAAAGTGAAGTTCCTTCGATATGTCACAACATGGAAAAACCCATAAAGAGATCCTTATCTACTTGCATATTCTTTTTTTTTTCATACATTACCACCTCTATTTCATAGCATATAACAAATTTCATCCACTATTGAAGAGTTACTGTTCTAGAGTGGCCGGCTGCATGACAGGTAGAGCTGCAATGATCTGCATAGCAGTGAAAAGGAGGCAGAACCATGAGACTAATAAACCAGGCCTATATGGTTTGTTTTCAGAGTATTTGTTAAGTAATAATTATGTGAGGAAACATAAGGCATATGACCACAGAGCTCGATGCAACATTCCAGGGATCTTTGGTTATCTTTATAACCTTTCCTGAGACTGTGACTGATGTCAATTATTTTGAGTAAGCACCCAACTCCAACCCACCCAGCCAACGCGGTTTATATGTTTTTGCAATCATCAATTTCAGATTACAGTTCCCCTAGATGTTATTTTCCCCCCCACCCCCCCCCCCCCCCCCGAGACCAAGTACTTAATGCAATGGAATTGCACGCACTTATGCCACCATGTTTTATTATTTAGAGTAAAAGTTCATATTACAAGTACATACACCAATAAGAACCAAATATTTTGTCCAGATGTCCATTGACACTACACAAAAAATGAAAACATCAACATGGAAATATACATAAGCAATTTAAGCACTCAAAATATATCTTCGTCATTAATCTAGCAGCAGATGGTAAAAAATACATTATATAAAAATCTAAACCGCCTCCAGTGGCACCCTCTCTGACACCATTACATCCTCACAGATCTCACCCAAAGTTTTGACTTGAGTCATTCTACAGAAGTGTAGTGATCACTCTTATACAAAAATCAAGAATAATATCTATAAGAGCCCCCTATAAATAAGTCATAAGGTAAGAAATGAACTATATTTAAATAGTGGTATGATTGTTCTCTTTCCAACGTAAAAACTAAATTTATTTAATTCATCCTAATGTGCCTTGTCACGTTCTTATGAAATTTTAGCTGGACGAGTGGTTTCCTTGGTCATTTTAAAAACAAAACAAAACACGCACGAACATGTCTCCTGAGGTCTGCATCTGATGCAGTACTCGGCACACAACCACAAACCATGTGACCAGCTGCCAGATTAAGCAGTCGTCCCACCCTGGAACCATCAATGGTGAGTATCTAAACCGTAATATTATCATTTTGAACTACATTATGCCATACTGTTCAGAAAACTTGGTTGTGTTTCCATACCATGAACTTAGTTAACAAGAAAACAAATGTTATGTTTTTTTTCGTGACTTTATTCTGGTCACTATCATTGAATGTCTGCATGGCTTAATGTCCTCAAGTGTATAGATAAGGGCACATTAAGGGTTGAATTGTCAACCGAAAAAAGTCCTCAATACTGAAACACTATTATAATAAAACCGAACACTACAGGGTCGATTAAAAGGATTGAACTCGATGATGCAGGGGCCCCAGGCGCCGCTAGGTGCAAAATAGTAAGGGTTTTTTTTTTAAAGAAAATCAAAACAGAAATAAATACCATTAGATACTTTTTTTTTAAATTGTCCCCAGGATGTGGGGCCCTTGGTGTAATGAAAATAAAAGTGTTTTATCAATCTTCAAAATCTATACATGTAACAATACAAAGAATCCTTTTCACACTAAATTGAACATAGACAAATAATAACAAATAGTCCTGAAATATTCTAACAGCGAATATAAGGTTACAAAAAGTGTATTAAAATTATAATTATATCAATGCTTGACATACACATAACATGAAGATAGTTCTATTTTAGTTTCTATATATTGAACAAAAATACGCAAAACGGTAATTTTGTTAACATATATTACAATTACTTATTTTTTGTATATTTCTACGTGAGGACAGAAAGTTGAAATTTCAGCATCGTTAATTCCAGTCTTCATTCAGTGTCCCCTTGATCCTTCAGCAAACATTACTAACTAATGATTATGTTTGTGCTCATAATTATTATTATATATTATTATTATTTTTTACTGGTGCTCAATTATTAATAATACTTATTATTATACATTTTGATTATTAAATTATTATTATACATTTTGCAGGATTCTATGATGAATACAAAGCTCAATCATGCAAGTTTATTTCACTTGTCCTCAACCTATAAAGTATTAATTTCTTTGTCCTTCTTCTTCGTACTTTTGAATTTTAAAGCTTATTCACCACAATTTTGAATAGTATAGCATCCCCGGTCTCACACAAACAATATTAAAGCGCAAAGAACATGATCAACCCTAACATTGATATGTAAGAAATTTTCTTTGAGCATCAAATCACGCATATTATAATGACTTTGGTAGGATCCTATGAACAGCTGAAAGACTGGAAATAATGGCTGACCTGATTTCAGCTTAAACCATCACAAGCAAAATAAATTATATGTACAAAACAGCAATTAAAATCGTAATACAAATATACTAATATTATAAACTAGTAATATTTAAACCGTAATAACTTGTATACACAATCCAAACTAACACGGGGGGCAAAAGACAAAATACTGTTAACGGACACAGATCAATATGTTTTATCTAACTTGATACAAAGCATGATCAACCTATTGTAAACATGTTTTAGGATAATCACGTCCAACCCAATCCATAATTTCAGCTTCCACTTTTTCTTTCTAGTGGTAATACCATAATAAACCATCACAGCTGTACTGATTGTGACCACCAGGTGGTTTGAAACTGCAAAATCTCTGTCTGAACTGAAAGAGGGCATTAGCACACATCCAACACCAGCATGAATTCACCACAGCTTGTTTTGTATGTCCTCTCGCTAACAAAGATTTCAAATCTGGACATGCTTCCTTAGGAGCTAACTTCACAAAGAAGCTTGATACTATCAAATAAGTTATAGAGAAAACCCGTTTTATTCATTTTTAATTACAGTCCCTACCCCAGATCACACTGAACAGATAACATTAAAGCTAATTAATGTGAGTCTAACCCTGCGAAGGTTCTTAATGAACAGGGAACATACCCCCAACATCTACACCCTATGTTTCCCCCCTTGTTTCCTCTGCATCTGATCACTAGCATGGGGCAGAAGGTTATCAGTAAAGCAGCAACAGGGAAACGAGCTGTTGTCTACTGGAGGGGATACAGGACTGCACTTTAGCTATTTGAGTGAAAGGAGGCTTGAGTTAAGCCGTAGGCTGTTATCTCGCGCCTGTAGAGACAGGCCGAGCTGACGTGAGAGAGAGGGTGTGCCAGCACAATGCCAGAATACACAAAGAACACCCTCACGACTGCACAGGGCCAGGCAACTCGTCGCCGCCAACACCGACACCACATGCGCCCGCACTGCATAAACTGTCCAACCCACACTTGCCGTCATACACAAAACCACAGCCCTTGGGGCTCAGGCTTGCCATCTGATACTCATCTGATCATTTTACAATGTACGCTATTAACCTTAACCTGACTACACATACTAAAAAAAAAAACACAATTGGCTTTGTTTTTATTTGAGTGCACCAACCGTTTCTGGAGAGCTTATAAGACACATGGCTGGTAAATCGGAAATAAACTGAAAGTGTGAGTGGTCTTCTTTTACTGGGTTTGACTATCTATACTATATCACTCGAATATAGCAAAGCCATTGGGCACAATGAGCCTGGCTCCATCACACTATCTAAACCTTCCTGTAAAACTTAAAGGATAAGTTCCGCATCCATAGTTAAGAAAAAATATTACGTCCCCTCCACCGTTTGTTCCAAAAATATTCTGAATAATATGTTTTGCTGTTTTGTTACTATATATGAAGTCATTGGGTCAAGAATATTCAATGTGCTTGTGAGACCCTACAAGACTTGAAATGATATGTGTTGTCGAAAAGATGGATATTTTCACACAGAATTACCTAATTAGTCAAGCTGACTGTGATTGTCTTCATTCGAACACATTCTGGGTTTGCCATAAATGTATCTAAAATGAGATGTTGATCGCTGTTTTTGACCATACATTATTAAAGTACTAGTAAGGTCCAAATCTTTCAAACATCCACCAAGGACATAGTTGTATTGAAATTCGTGTCCCAATTACGACTTTCATATCCTAGGCCAAAAACAGGCAAAACCTTACTTTATGTGTTCCACCATAAGTTTGGTAACGACATGCACATTTGTGAGTAACTGATGACGAAATTTTACAATTATGGGTGAACTTATCAACACCGTTACGATTCAGTATTTTTGCTACGTGTCTTGATAGCTTAGTATTAAGCAAACAGTAAGTGTTTTTTCAAAGAGCCTTGTCACTACTTGAAGAGAAGCCCTTGAATGGATGAGTGAATTTGAACAGCTACATAAAAAGAGTTTTGAAGACTCACTTGCCAATTAGTACTGTCCAAGGTGTTTTATTAGAGACTTTAATCTGCTGTAAAACTCGAGATGATAAGGAGCAGGTACTGGGAAAGATCACGAATGCTGTCATTACTCATTTATATTGCTCCATATATCTAGCATAACACAGTACTTTACAGGCCGTGCGCCGTTGCGTGCTTTCACCCATCAGCATTTCTATATATAACTGCCACCACGAGAGGAATTATATTAAATATATTCACGTCCCTCTGAGGGACTAAAACACATCAAACATTCAGTTTGTTGGCAGAACCTCTGTTAATGTTCACAACTTCCAAATCATGGAATTCACATGGACCTGCTATACAGGCACGCATCTGTGGCTAAACTGATTTAGATGCTTGCCGTCTATGTTGGGGTTATGGGTGGTTACGGGGTCTCTAGAGTGTGTTTCCCTCAGTAGATAGGTTAGCTTGGACCAATATTATCCTGTATTGAGTTTCTTTGCACAGACTACGACCAACATACATCCTCTCCTCTCAACGAAATGTGGTTGTCCTTAAGCAAGGAGCATCCTGTGAGGGAACTGTTCCTGCAATTGCCACATTTGAACGGTCCGATTTTTGTCGGATGATAAACATCTGTAATTGTGTGGAAAATTGCATAACAACACTAGTATAATCGTGGTACAGTAGTTTCATGCCCCAGTCCATACCTCACCAGCACAGTATGTTATGTATGGAACGTCCTGCATTTCAGACGTAACGTAAATTGCAAAGAAAAAGTGGGTAGAGAGAGAGAGCAGGTAATGTGACTGGAATAATGGAATAATGTAGAAAGTCTATTGCACTCATTGGTTAATGATAAGATGCTCATCTATTTGTCTCTCTGTATCAAGTTATTTAAAAAACTTAAAAATCCAATTAATCCCTTGTGAAAAATAAATACATACATAGCATGCTTTTATGGAAATAATATACTTGAATGTAATGTTTTTAGACACTTGATTGTTAATTGCAATCAAATGAAAATGCATTATAGTTCAAATTTATATTAAATGCAATCAGCGACTCTTCAAATACACTTAGTTGGTCTTTTATTTCATTACATGTTATATTATCTGTAAATACAGTACAATATTACAAATATACTTTTAAGATTTGAAATACACTACAAATGCACATTCAATACAATTAAGCACACAAGGATATACAATTAACTTATTTTAAATACAGTTCTGATGAGCTTAAAGTCACATGGCTAGGATGTGTATAGTTCCTAGGCAATGGCACAACTATTTGACTCTAATGGAGCTTATCAGCTTTAGATTTACATAAAATCATCCAAGTAGGGAGAAAAAAAAGTATTTTAAGTCAGCCACCAATTGGACAAGTTCTCCCACTTAAAAAGATGAGAAGCCTGTAATTTTCATCATAGGTATAACCTCAACTATGAGAGACAAAATGAAAAAAACAAAAATCCAGAAAATCACATTGTATGATTCTTTAAAGACGCTTATTTGAGCAAATTAGGTGGAAACTAAGTATATCTGGACAAATAACAAAATTTCATCTCATACATTTTGTTATATACCCTTTGTCATGTACACAATGCAGAGGTTCAACAACTTTTTCCCTGTACGTCTTCCATACAAAGGTTTTCAACACACTTGTAAGGGCTGGTCATCCTTTGGACTCCACTTCCTACCTCCATCATGATCAGATCTCCTCTAGAAGCAATGTAATGGTTTGGGGCTAGTCGCTTGGCAACAAACGGATTTTCCGACATCCCTCCAAGATTTTCGATGGGGGTGAGAATCTGGAGACCTGATCACGTAGGTCCCCCCGTGTGTACTGTTCTAGGTGCTTTTTGCTCACAGTTCTTGATGATGCCTATTTTGACCCCACGGGTGATATCTGTGCGTGGAGACCCCAGAATCGAGGAGATTATCAGTGGTCTGATATGTCTTCCAGTCATTCTAATAATTGCTCCACACAGTTAGATTTTCTGCTCTTCACACCAGCTAGCTTACCCTAATTGCAGATTCAGCATCTCCCAGCCTGGTGCAGGTCTACCAATTTTCGTTTCTGGTGTCTCTTATGCAGACTCTTGTTTCTTGGCCCTGGGTGGAAAGTTTTGGAGTGTGAACTGTAATTGAGGTTGTGGCATCAGTTGTCTTTATAATACTGATTAACGAGTTCAAACAGAATGCCATTAAATACCGGTAACGGTGGAGTACGAGGAAGACCTTAAAAGAAGAAGTTACAAAGGTCTTGTGGAGAGCCAGAATCTTGCTTGTATTGAGGATGACCAAATACTTATATATTTAATACCAGAGGAAATTACCAATTAATTCTTTTACATAAAATCCTACCATGTGATTTTCTGGATTTTTTTTCCTAATTTTGTCTCTCATAAGTTTGAGAGTATACCTAGTCGCAAAATTACAGGCCTCTCTCATCTTATAGTGGAGAACTTTCACAATCTGGTGGCTGACTAAATACTTTTTTTGCCCCACTATATATTGCTTTACACATTTTTGATAATTACACACAATTATTTGAGAATAATATAAATCAAAATATTTGCACAATAAAGCATTTTAAAGCTAGACTTCTACAAGGATATTTATCATCCGAAGACTTCTTCTTGACTACTTTTATAATACCTGACTAAATTCACAGGAAAACCTAATTGACCCTATATTCTTAGAACATGCGATTTAACATGTTCTAAAACGCTATAAACCATGACATTTTACACTTGTCAAAACACAATATACCAGTCTTAGTCCTTGCCACTGTCGGATTTTTCATTTTATTGGAATCGGCTTCAGATATGCTGAATAACAACAAACTGCACTCAGAGCTGGTATAATGATGGAAATACATGGTGGAAAATTAATAATAATAATGTCTTAATCTACTTAGAAAACAGGTAATACATACTTTTGTTTGATATTAAGAAGATATAATGCCCAAGGAAAGCTGAATAAAATTAAGGGCTTATGAGCATAATGATTCATCAGTCAAGCAGAGACACCTACACCCACCGAGAGTTGCTTCTGACAAGTGCGACAGAGTGTTGCCCAACCACATGGTACCCAGAGTCCTCCTTTGTACCTCACCTGATTGACATCTAACGTGAAATCTGCTTTCATATCATAAAAACAGCAACCCTACAATAAATCAACTGTAACTGCTAGCATCCACCCATGCCAACATGAAACCTCAACGATAGATGTAATATAAAATAACGTTTATTCAAGAGTTTCATTCCAAGTGCTTATGAATACCAATTCACGAAAGAGTGGAACTCCAACCCTGACTTATCATTAATGATAACATACACATAACTCTCAAAGTATAGCTAGAACCTTTCAACATTATGATTGCGTTGAATGCTGTTCTTAAAAGAGATATGGCTTGCGAAATCATTTAGATCATATAGCCATGGCCCTATCGCCTACCATTTGTTTGTGACGATAATTGCTCCAAGTTAAACAACTTCCAATGGAAATTATGTCTACTTGAGATCGGGAGCATATTGCATGTTTACATCCCTTACAGATCAAAAGCAATTATCCATTGCAGCAATGTTTTGGTCTCAGTGAGTGGCACTCCTTTGCCGAGTCAAAACCTCGGTGTTTTATTGATAAGTGGTTAAATCTCCCGAAGCTCATCCTGAGAGTGAGATCTCATAATTCAAGCATCCCACAACATTTCAAATATAAGCCAGCAAGACCTCTACAGATCGAGTATACTACTGAATGTTCACTAGAGGCTAATGAATAATACAGTGTTCGCTAAGAATTTATAAAGCGATATTTTCACCGCCCCAAAAATTAAGATTCTGTCTTCATTTACTCACCTTCATGACCTGTTTGACTGAACTTTCTTATGCAGAACCTAATGCAGAAGATAATTGCAGAGTGATTAAATTTTTTTTTCGTTCATTGCAATGAAATTCAATGTGGCCCAACCCAACACAGACTTTCACTGCATTTTTCAATATTTTTTTTCCATGTTCCACAGAACAATGTCAGTCATGCAGGTCTGGAAAAATATGAGGGTGAGTAAATGATAACATGTTTAGGTGAATGTCTTCATCCATACTCAGCTCTTCTGCAAAGTTTTAATCTCAACATGCCGACACCACTGTCAAGTTGCCATAAAACCCAGTGACATCAGCTGAGAGTTCCCACATCTTAGTGTGAGAGTGATTTCATATGGTCTCATGGTCTATACAAGTCCACTGTGTCTTATGCCTGACCAAGATTTTTTTTTTCTCTAGCTGAATGCAGTAAAAATAGAATTATTGAGATAATAAGAAACACTGTTCTGAATGAAGCTATAATATTGCTAATGCAAGCAAGAAGCTCCCAGCAAGCCAGTGACAGACAGCTAAACTGCTTGGATGTGCAAAATGATAAATTATGCGTATTGCTTGTCAGATCATGTCACACACACAGTATGCTGCTGTCTAAACAACATCACCAGCACTACACACCAATTTCATCTGTTCCAGCTATAGAACAATCATTGTGGTTTGTGTCCTTATCACATTGACACTTAGCAAGGTTCACGCTGTGATGAAGTGTTATTGAATCAAAATAAGACTCCTCCACAAATCAAGACAACTATAATCTTATAAAGCAACAAACATACAAGGTTTGTATCCTTTGTACTCTTTTTAATTGATTGCATGGCAAATGGCCGGTGTTGGACTTGTCAGTAGCAGGCATGTAAAATTAGTTTAGAGTTCTGCAAAAGCTCTGTAATTTCACAGCATAGGCTAGTCGAAGACTACTGTTGCTGGCAATTATTTGCAAGACATCAGCCATTTATCAAAGATAGTATGAACATCGTCCGTACGATCACAGCCACACCGCAGTTTAGAAAGATTTTTCCTATTGAATTGAATGTCCAAAGACACAGTAGGTGGCAACAAGTGACTTTCTTTATGAACGAGTCATTTTTGATTCATTCAATACCACTGGGGGAGGAGGGGGGAGAATTAAATTGCCGGAATGAACAGAGTGACAGGCTGCCATACTGAGATCGCATACTGTCTGCTATAGTACTTAATTTTGGTCAATTTGCCGTACAACAAACAACCAAAAATATATATTCTATATAATATGAATGTGTGTAATAATCTGGATATACTACATTTGTCATTTTGTCATGCGACTTACAGCATCAGTTGCATTGCTTCACTGCTATTCACAACTCGCCTCCTGTGGCCTCATGGGATAGTAATGTATCTATTGGATATGCATTTTAGAATCTCAATAGAAGCAGTAGGTCATTGAGATACTTTTTTGTCTCATGCTTTATAAATACAATGAATTCAGACATACTCTTTTCATGTTTTTATCCTACGACATAGTAACATATAGCCACAATCTTTGAGTAAGTCATTGAATCATTTACCCTAACCAATTCACAAACACACATGATTTCCTTCATAAGACTGTGTAGGTGAGAGCGGGAGTGATTATGAGCCTGTGGGTGAAGTTATCACCTCACTCAGTTTCTTACGAGACAACTTAAAATCGGTGAGATAACCACACATATTTGAAAGAGTTAACCTTTCCTAACCCTAAGTGATGGAGTGAGCCCACTGAATAATAGGAATAATTTGGACAATACATTGAGGTTCCAAAAAACTGTTCCTATGCGTTCCAGAGTGATTTTTTATGTTCAAGGACTCAATACTTGACAATAACAACCAATCTCAAATATCATGCATGTGTTTGTGCTTATAGGAAGTTATAATATGAACCTATCCTGTTGCATTATGTTAGCTCTAACACTGCCTGTAATGAATGCCAGTTTGTTAACATGGCTCCCACTGAGTGGGGTCATTTGAGCAACAGCTGGGGTAAGTTGAGCCAGTGCTCACGTCCTTTCTATTCATATGATTATAAAAAAAGTATAGTTTTTACTGTAATTCTACAACACAATACTTCTTCATATTTAGACCACACATTTTTTGGTCTTTTGTTGTTGAACTTGAATTTATGTTCTTGAAGAAATTATCATAACCTGTGTTTATGAAAAAATTTGGCTGTGTGCGAAGTAATATTATGAAACTGACTGTATTCCCCGCAAGACATATTATAAGATTGGATTGTTGATACTATTACTAAGGGCTTCTCTTGGACCCAAGAATCTTTAAGTGGGTAGACCAGCGAATCGATTTCAATTTCAAGCATTCATAGGTTTTCGCTTTGATTCAAAATGAATTTTTGCAAATATAATACACTGTAGTCTTTCGATCAATTCATAATAATTCGTTCGATGCGTATTCACACTAAAATTCGAACCATCGTCGCGTTCGATAACAAATCGCACATTCTTCGCCAGTCTTTAAGTGCAAATACAGGATTATTTAAATGTTTCCCCTAAATTCTTTAAATGCTTAGG
>JADLZN010002182.1:0-32614 GCA_018155175.1 Sinocyclocheilus anophthalmus | reverse complement strand
AAATGTAAATCTGAATATATAAATGTAAATCTGAATATATAGATATAAATCTGAATATATAGATACAAATCTGAATATATACAAGTACATCTGAATATATAAATGTACATCTCAATATAAATATATCTTTATTATTAGGCATGTCAAAAAACAGATGTTCTTATTTATTACTTTTATGGAGTATTTTTACTGTATTTTACAAAAGGCTGGCCATAGCGCTAAAAGGTCCTCACAATTCAACATGGCTACACATTTTGCATGCTCTTGTTCGGTGTTAAACAGTCACTGTTTCTATTTTTGGTATTCCAATATAAATAAATGCATGTTTTCATGTAGCATTTCCCCCCCTTAATTAGGTACAATATTTCAATATTGAAAATTTACTTTATATAGGTTTTAGTTGGACACTATATCTCAAAAGCTATGTATCAGTGTCAGGACTTTATTTAATCACAGAAGGAAACTAGGGCTGGAAGAGTGTGGGGGATTTACACCTCTCTCTGATATGGAGCTTGATCACCATATAATCAACATCCTGTCATCTACACCTTATTCTGGGGAAACATACATTCAAGGCAGCTTTAGAGGCAGATAACTTAGAGTTCAACGATGGAGAATACGGGAGCATGTAAATGTATATATTCAGATTTGTCTCTATATATTCAGATTTACATTTATATATTCAGATGTACTTCTATATATTCAGATTTACATTTATACATTCAGATGGACTTCTATATATATTCATTCCATTTATATATTTAGATTTGCTTCTATATTTTGAGATTTCCATTTATATATTCAGATTTACTTCTATATATTCAGATTTGTATCTATATATTCATAGTAATTGTACATTCACATTTTAAGTTTATATATTCAGATTTACATTTATATATTTACAATTTTCATTTGTATATCATTGCTCTTTTGTTTGTTTTGATTGCTTCTTTTGTCCTCATTTGTAAGCCGTTTTGGATATAAGTGTCTGCTAAATGACTAAATGTACTTCTATATATTCAGATTTTACATAATTATTTCCTGTTTGGCACCCTCCACGCTGTGTCTGGCAGCCCCTTGCTCACCTCAGCCCACCATCTGTTCGGAGTGAGCACCGCGGGTCTGCCAGTCTCCATCGTCTGCGTGGCTGGAGAATCCCTTGCCTCCGCCTCCAGCCTATGAGTCCCAGACTCCGCCTCGGCCCGTCGACACAGCGGCTCCACCATGGCTCCTACCTCCCTCACCTCCACCGTGGCCTGTCAGTCCCTGGCTAAGTCTTTGTCTGGCGTCGGACCATCTGTCTCTCGGGCTACACTCCTCCGGTGGCCTCGGCCTATGGCTCTGTCAGGCTCTCATTCCCTTCGGCTCATGCGCGGCCCTCCTGTCGCTCCGGCTCACAGCGGGCCTTCCGATCCCCACCTACTCCTTGGTCGCCCTGAGCAAATCTGGTCAGCCTCTGGCCCTCCGGAGCCTCCTGTTGCAATCGGCTTTCCGTCTCATGTCTCGGGTCTCCTCCACCTGCTCTGCCCCGCCATCGGTAAGGCACCCTGAAGTCGCAGCCCTTCCTCCACCATGGCTCTCCCTCGTCGGCTCAACGGGGTCGCTTCATGGCTGTGGCCGGGTTCCGCCTTGCTCAGCGCTCCAAGTTCCTCCCTTTAATCCTCCCTCCTTGGTCGCCTGGCCTCATACCATGGCTCCTCCTTCCATTGTCTCCTCCCTGGACTCTGTTTGTCGTCCTCCTCCCGGGTGTCCGTCTTCCACCCGAACCTCCTCCTGAGTTCCCATCTGTCCCTCCCTTTGTTGTTCCTGCGGCGTGAGGACGCACCTTCTGGAAGGGGGGCGAACAGTCACACCTCTGGACTGTGTGTGAATACTGTGTGTGAATACATTTATTCATACTGTGATATAAGATTTTATCATACCACAGACCTTGAGTACCAGTTGACATTCAATTTGGTAAAATATGAAATATTATTGAGAATGTGAAAAAAAAGAATAAAATCATCTTTTATTTAAAATTTTGCTGTTGACCATTTCTTCAGACCCACCAAAACTAACTTTGTTTACATCCTTGGTTCAGTTTCCTGTGAATTTACAAGGTGTAATCCAGATTCCTGTATGTCTTTCCTGATAGGTTCCACTGCTTCCATCCATTTCTTTGTCTCCTAAACCCATCAGTCTTTCCTATCGGAAAGTTCAGATTTGTCACTCAGCTTCTGATACCACGGCAAAAGCCTGTGTTTTTTAGGCAATGCTTTTTAACAGACTCTGTGTGTCTCATGCAGGTGGAGACAGAGGATTCAATTAATTTTGTTATAATTCCACTCATTATCTTCTTTCACAGAAGACTTCTGTTTTAAAGATTCAGCAATTATGCTTTTGTCAGGGCGAATCGCCTTAGAAACAATGCAGGGTGAGGAATATTACTTTCAGATTGATCTTATTCAGCGGGGTGTAGAATGTAATGCATAATTATAAACAATTTAGCAGAAGTAAGCATGCATAATAGTTCTTCTGAAGACAACAGGCTTGTGCTGGTTTTACATCTCAATATAATGCTCCTATAACTGAATACAGATTATGGGCATGACTTAATTTGTAAGAAGATGTTTTGTAACTAACTTCATTGGTAATTTCTGGCACAACAAAGTTACAAGCAACCGTAGAGGGCATCAAGTCTGAAATTAATGACGTAGTTGAAATTCACTCCTAGATAAATGAAATCAGTATGTTCTGATGTGTCTGTTAAATGTTAAATCACTTATTGGGTTCCATCTGAATGAACCTTACTCATGTGAAACAAATTGTTGTGCCTGAAGATTTAGGCCTGTAATTTGATGCAGACAATAATAGGAGGCTGGGATTAATCTACATAATTTGGCAATCAAATCATAAGATGAGCATGTGCGTGTGTGTAAGGATGTAATGAGAGTAGTGACAATCAAGGCTTCTGTGTGACATTCATTGAAAGAGATACGCTTCAAGAGCTTCACAACAAGACAACAAAACATTTTTGCTCCAAACTCCAAAAAACTATACATACAAATAGTTTCCTTCCGAAATGAACACTAGTGGCAGTAAAACACCGACAACTTGTATTCCATTTCACACAAAATATGATTTCTCAGTACACTTGACTCAGTTTGACCACCTTGATACAGCTTGTAAAGTCCCGTAAGACACAAGGAACCAATAAAAGAGCTCAAGACTGTAAAAGAAGCTAAAAATGGATGGTGCTTAAGCACATGTTTTTGTCATCTTAGTTGCACTTGGTGACCATATGGTTAGGTTAGGGTTAGAGTTAGTGGAGAGGCATGTTATTTCAAACTGTTTGTCACACCTTAGCACTCAAATCTCTACTCACGAATTGATTCAATAGAGTTTGTCTCCTATAGGAAAGAAAAACAAAATAAGATCTCTTGTTTAGTATCACTGCAAGAGATCAAACAGAGAGCAACAGACGTTAGTTCAAATCTGCTGCTTCACATTTTTTAAAAAGTCTGCCACCAAATAGTCAGAGATTTAGTATGAACTCAAACAATTCTCCAAGACCAAAGTATATGAGTATTCTATAGCATTATATCACGTGTTCGTGTGCCTATTTTATTTCCTCCCAGACATTTTGAGATAAGTGACGTAAATATATAGATATAATATATAATATATATGGTATATTAATATACTGTATTATATATATCTATACTTATATATTATATATATATATATATATCTTATATATATATATATATAATTATACAGTATATTATTAGAGTGAAAAAGGAAGGATATTAGAGTTGTTACTGGCAGGGACGTAATGACTTAAATTCTGCCTGGCCTAAAGGTGCAGTACGCGACTTCTGAGAAACTGTTGATTTTTTAAATTACCAAAACAAACACGCCCCTACCCAAAAGCATCACACCCCTATCTTACCTCTGCCGCCCCCAAATTTACGAACATGCTATTCAACACAGGCACCTCACCCATCACTACTGGACATGACCCTTACTGGTGATTGGCTACAAGTGTGATTTGGTGCTCGGTCCGATCCACTTTCAAAAGTGTTTCTCAGAAATCGCTTACTGCACCTTTAAAGGCCTGCAAAGTAAAATGTGCAAAGTCTTTGAGTTGTCAAAAATTACACTGCATGGTATAAGTGCAATTTTAATTGTGTAAAAAAACAACAACTTAAACATCATGTCAAAAGGTTCAACTTTCAGACTCTTGCATATCTAAAAAGACTCCATGCAACTGTTGCTTCATTTTGAGATATTAAAGACAGCACATATTCCCCTCACGAAAAATTATTCCAGCAGATGGTGCACATCTAATTACATTTTATGATTTATGTGATCATTTGCAAAGCATCCTGGGAGAGAACACAGGGAGTACTGAATCAATAATTCTCATTCTGGAGTGATAAATTAATACAAGTACTGACTCTCTCACATATCTTCTGAGATAAATCTGTGCCACTCTCAAGACCAGGGGGAAATTCACCTCCTTCAATCATCATTTGCTTTCAGGAGTAAAACTCTAACAAATTAACCAATATTTATATAGGACAAAACAAAAGCTTTCTCATCTTGAGTTTCATCTGCAATCTGGCATCATTTTGTCGACTTAATTTTAATTCTTGATCATGTTCAGTTGTTTCCTGCTTTTCAGTCCCACTAATCAGGCGTGAGTTAAAAACTTTTGTTGCTTTGGAGCAAGGCTAGCACTGCTTTTGCGGTGCCAAATGATTGCATTGTCAAACTATGTGGTGGCCGCTCACACAAAATGCATTTTTTCATTCCACTGTGCTACTTTTCCATAGATTTTCTATGTAAGCACACACTAGACGGACGTGTTTGACTATTGCGCTGATGTGTCTTGCAGAGTCTCAAGCATCACATCACGTTCTGAAAATGCATTGCTAAATTTAAAGTAAGTTCAACTTTTAAAAATACTTCTTGAGGCCTTGTGTTTTTTCCCATTCCTCTGCCCACATCTCACGTTTTTGTTGTGAATGTTACAGCAACAGACACCCAATCGCATACTTCACAGTCACATGCTTTGGAAAATCGCGGAAAGACTTAGCGTTGAATAAACTGTCGGTGTTTGAGGGGAAATATATCAAATGGTAACGGCAAACGGGATACTGACAATGCAAATATGCAAATGACTGTACCATAACAAGAGAAGGATTACATGACGTTGACCCGATTTGAGAGTAAGTAAATAATCACAGTGGTTTCATTTTTTGTGTACCTTTAACTTACTTTCTGTTGGCTCAGTGTTTTAAAAGTAAACATAACTAACAAATGCGTCAGTAACAACAGCAATCCGTCAACATTTATGTTACATTTTTACCATGAATAGTGATGACTCTAAAGCGAGCTCAGGGTTTCGGGAGATGCTTTCATTTATCAAGATTAATGTAGAAAGCGTTTAGTTGTCTTGAGCGGGATTAAAAAGATTGACTCTGGAGAATAAGATTCAGACACTCAGAGAATCCTGGAAGCAGCAGAGTGTTGTGACTTGTTTGATATTCATTTGTGATGAAAGTCAGCACATTAATTATGAGCACTTTGTTTTCGAAATTGACTGCTTGGGTCCAAAACGACTCTTAATGGCACCAGCCGCAGAGGGAACCTGAAGCTGCATTTCTGTCTTTGCTCCTCTATTTTTATAACCATTGCGGTGGCTTTGAAGTCTAACAAGACTTTTATTAATCTCAATCCGTTCTGGTGCTTTTTTAACACTTTGTACTTATTTCTTAGAAATTCAATATCATGCAGAAAGTCTTTGAAGAGTACTAGCTTCAAACTTACCGATTTAAGGGACATAACGTAAGGTCCAAATGTCTCAGGCCACTAGTGACAAGATTCAGTTTGGCATATTTCTTATTTAATAATTTTTTACGTTATATTATCAGCATACTAATACAGAGGATAAGTTTATTTGAAATAATAATGAAAATCTATTTGAAACTTTAATTTTTTTTTTTTTTTTTATCCTTTAAACTGTGTATTCATTTCCCAGATTTTTCAATTCTGTGGCCTCAGAATTTTTAACCTTTAATTTAGATATTACTAAAATGTATGGTTGTGCATGTTTAACTATGTGCATGCATGTATTTGTTTATGTCAGCTTGGTTAGACTATACTAACAAAAAATGTGCTTTATTTCCTTAAGATATATTTTAATATTCATATGTGAATGAATCAAAACAACGTATAACTGATACTGATATACAACATTATTATTTCTAAACATCTACAATTGATGAGGAAAGATGCATATTAAGAAAAGAAAAGAAAAACAAATAAAATATAAGAAAAATAGTAAAAAATGAAAATAAAAGTGTGATGATTGAGTGTGATTATATGCCTACAAAGCAAAAGTCTAGAGCTCACAACATTCTAGAATGGTTTAGCATTTATTATTTGCAATAATGTAGCAGTTGATAATTAATGTGTGTTGCTAAATTCTCTCTGCAGGAGTTAACGTATAGCCAACTTCAGCTCATTTTTGTGACATAAAATGTGTCAGGGATCATTGGTTTCCTGCAGCACAATGACATTAGTTTGTGGGGGGGACGTTGTTCCCTGCATCAGTTGCCATCTGGACTCTCTGTTAATGCAACGTGACAACTCAGTATGAATAATATTTCCTCAAAGAGAGTAAGAGATGCACATTAAAAAAATGGATGTGTAAAAAAAAAAATCAAGCCAGTATGTATGTAAACAGATACATGAGTACAATAACTTTAACCCAGTTTTTATTTTTTGGCCTTGTTACTGTTTTTGTAGACACAGTGAAGGATAAAATAGGAGAAGAGAGGAGCATGTGGTATGTCAGAAGCTGAATTCAAACTCCTTGAATTCAAGCTCCTTGTGCCACTGTCACGAATCCGGTCCATGAACTTCCAATTTCATTGACTCTCGCACTACACACTGTTGCACATCACCCCGGACTACATTTCCCATCATTCATTGCACTGATTACAAACAGCACTGATTGCACACAGCAGTTTCATATCACACTCACTATTTAACACTCACTCTGATACCTTCCCTCTGCCGAGTATTGTTCAGCGATTATCACTCCCCTAGCGATAGCGACACTACAGAGCCCTCATTTGTTTCCCTGCCTTAGCCTTGTCTGTTTTCTCCGGTTTTGATCTTCGCCTGTTTTCCTGGAGTCCTCCCTTTAGCCTTGCCCCTGTGACTCTGTCTGCAGTTGATCTACCCACACTAGCCCTAGGATTATTCTTGTGTCTCGCCCGCCATATACCTGTCTGCCATTACCTGACCCATGCCTGTTTTATGACCACATCTCTGTCTTCTCCAAAATAAAGCTTTGCAAATGGATCCGCAAGTCTCACGTCTCGTCAACCCCGTAAGCCACAGGTCCCCGGTGGGTCACAGAGTTGTAGGATATCAGGACCGAGATCAGACATATAGATTTGGTCAAAATATGGTTGAAACATGAGGAGCCCAAAATTCCACAGAGGCCCAAGACAACATGATGTTCATAAATCAGATCCTGGCGCCATGAGTCTGAAGCAAGTCCACCAACTAGCAGCTTTTGAGTAGCTCACAGCATTTAAGCAAAAGAACACTAATTGACAATTCCAAGGAGATTGTCAAATTTGGGACAAGTAACCAAGATTAATGGTCAAAGAGACGCACATGTAAACCAGTGATAGTAATCACAATCACGAGCTCTTCGGATTTACTTTTCCCCCCACCTCTGAGACAGAGAACAGACTGAGATTCACTACAGACCGTTTAACCTCTCTGGTCTTCACAGAACGTATCCTTACGTCCACATAATGCCAAAGAAACTTCATTTCCATGAGAATATGCATCTAAATGACACTAAAATACTTGTGAGCAACTAATCATTTCTATACATAACTCCATATCATGTAGGTACCCACAGTTAACGATCATGTTTATACGTATTGTGTATGTCTGTGATACCTATTGAAATCAGCCTAAGGGTTCTATTCATGTTTAGTATGGGTGTTTGAACTATTCATGCTTGAATTACGTGTTTCCAAGTCCAATTCTTTGTCAAAGTATTATATTCTGTTTAGAACTCAGTTAAATTTATCTGCCAAGAGCGGGAAAAACGGACCCTTGAATGATGAGAGAAAGTTGATTTATGAATTGGGGGATATATTTTAAAACAGAGCAACGACGACATCAATGGTCGAAAGACACCAGTTGGGAGGTGTCCAAAAGTCAGTTTATATACTAGGACACCATCAATATCTCTTCTTGGCTTCTCTCTTCAAACCCCCTTCTTTGCTCGATCTTTGTTTTCCTCTCTTTTTTGGTAAATAGCTTTGAGCTAGCTTTTTTAATCAGCTCTTAGCTTTTTGAGCGGGCTCTGGCTACACGCCAGATATCAAAACAGGAGAGAAACCCACCTAGGTCTCGTCAACTTTACTTTACTCTATTCTTTGTGACTTTTGTTCTTTTTGAGAGTTTCGTGTGTACCGAGTTAAGTTTTGCCCAACGCCTTGTCTCCGAAAGACTGAAGTCTGAAATTACAACTTCAGAACACAGCTCCGCGTCGTCAGCCAATGCCCAACCACTGGCTTCCCCAAGACTGAATTCCAGCCAATCAGTGACCGCGGGAAACCCCCCCCCCCGCCTCCCCCCCCCCCCCCCCCCCATTCTGCAAGGACCCAACAAAGGGAACCCCGTACAGGCAACGCAACGCAAGTACCTCCAGATCCTAGTTGAACTGGTGCATTTAATATAAATTTAACCTCATTGAGGAACTCAATGCGAGGGTTAATTAAGTGATTGATGGTTGTTCAGATCTATGCAATTGCACATATTGCTGTAAACTTGGGATTTCACATTTTCATTCTCTTAAACTCATTATTTCCTCACTTTCTCTCTTTTTGCAACTTGTGTGAATGCGTGTTTCTGTGTTAGATTAGGTTATATGTCTTAGATTTATCCAATAAAGCCTCATTTATATTGAAAAGAGAAGTATCTCGTGTTTTGTGCTCACAAGTTAATGTCTTAAACTGCAGATCTTGTTACTGTACTAATTAATAGTGTTTTCACTATATTTTGGATATAAATATCCATTGCAGAATTGATGTCATACGGCTCGTTCAATGAATCGCTGGCCATCTCAGTGATCAGCCGTAAAACAGTGATTCTGTCCAAATTCCCTTTAAAATCTTAAATGATTCCCTTTGAGCTAAATTGACCTGTTTCCCTTACAGCTCTGTCAACTTTCTACTAGTAAATGAAAATCAACACTGTTTATCATAGACAGGATCCTGAAATGATGATATGTACAGAGTTTGCAAGAAAGCAGGAAGTTTATATAGTAAACAGTGAAAATACTGAAATTAAATGCTAACATGATTCTCTTCCATCCATTTTTTCCTCTAAATGTCATGTGTTTTACAAACAGGGGTTATATTAGTCAGGGCTGGGCCTAGAAATCAAATAAACCTTTTTTGTTGATATGGTAGGTTTAAGTGTAATATTCACTACATTATGTATTGCTTCCCTGTAGTCCAACCCAGGCTCACTGGAAAAATGGTGAATCTGGCGGCGTTTTATTATGTTGGTTGTTGTACGTATAGCGATAGTTCGGAAATGAAATGTCTAGTGAGTGGCTGTGAAAACATAATGCTCTGTCATGTTTAAAAATAACATACCACCTACAATAAACCCTATGCACAGTTTTCATGTGACATCACATACTTACAGGAACGCTCACCTGGAAGGCAAAACAACGCTTTCCTCCACTGACCGCCAGTTGTTTTTACAAGTTTGTATTAAGTAGTAATGTGTTATGACAGTGATATTAACCTGTTGAGCGGTACGGTCCCACATATGGGATTTTTATTTCCGTGCCCCTGGGAGTACGGTCCCACATATGGGATTTAGAACATTCGTGACGTCACATAACTGCCCAAATCAAACGGCTTTTGTGCTTTGGCTGACGCTGAGACGCCGCTGCACTTGTCATATAATCACAACTATGCAGTGTTCTTAACCACATAATGTTTATTTTAGGTTTCAGACATTTAAATACACATAAGTACTAGTAAAACAATACATTTAGAGTTTGTAAAATACACACGGATGTTTATGGAAGCAGCAATAACAATCAATTCAAATATAATTTTCCGATGTGTTTTATTAAAGGGGTCATATGATGTTGCTAAAAAGAACATTATTTTGTGTATTTGGTGTAATGAAATGTGTTTTTGTGGTTTAAGGTTCAAAAAACACATTATTTTCCACATACTGTACATTATTATTTCTCCTCTATGCCCCGCCTTTCTGAAACACATCGATTTTTACAAAGCTCATCGGTCTGAAAAGCGAGGTGTGCTCTGATTGGCCAGCTATCCAGTGCGTTGTGATTGGCTGAATACCTCAAGCGTGTGACGGAAATGTTACGCCCCTTACCATATTGTGATGCCCTGTCCGGCCGGAGCGACGAGACATAAAGATTAAAACCCATTATAAACTAGGCATTTGTTGCATTCAGTGGGGCCATAATTACGGATTATAATGACTTATACTGTCTTTTTTACGCGTTGCGTTACATCGCGCCAGTAAACATAAAACGATGTCTGCATTTGTGATCGGAGAAATGACAAACAACAAGTACTACTCTACACTGCTCAAAACTCACGTTTGAATCGTCAGTGGCAAATTCTTTAAATATAAAAAAACGTACTTACAGTCTGTGAGTAAGAACAGCCGGCATTGTAGTCTAATCTACCAGGATCAGGAAACAGTCCTCCATAAAATGTGCTGCACACATCTGAATATTTAAACGGTTAAACTGTTCTGGAACAGTGTTGTAAATACAACTTAACCACTAATTTCTAGTTGTGTCATTTTTTGGAAGGCCAAACAAAGTAGTTTAGTTTTCACAACGAAACAGCGTCACACCGCGGCTTTGAGTGAGCGGAGGCCGGAGGCTAGGGTTCGGCAGATTCGATGAAGGAGTGTCCGGCGGGCTTGCGGCAACCACATGTGACGAGCCCGGGCTGGACTCCGCTTCATCCACGGTGAAAGCAGATCCGGCGAATCAACAGCGCAAAGTTGATGTATTTCCTCAGCGACCAGCACGGATCAGCTCTAGGCATGACGAAGCGGATATCGTCCTTTTTTGGAAGACCAAACAATGTAGTTTTGCTTTCACAACGAAACACACAGTGCCTTCACGACATGGCGGCGGCGGCAACAACAATACTACAACGAGAATAAAAGTTATGCCTTCTTTCTTTGCGTGAACATTTGGGCGGCGTTATGCAAATCTTCCCAGATAGTGACGTAGACCTGTGGGGGCGTGTTAGACAAGCCGTTTTAGGTAGGCGTGGTTGACTCTTAACATTTATAAAAAATATCTATTTGGATTTGAGACTTTAATCTTTGCAAATTTAAAGATCTTCTTTATGCACCAAAAGCTTGAAACACTCCAAAGAGAAAGGAAAATTTTAATTGCATCATATGACCCCTTTAATATCAGATACACATAGTGTAAGTAATTATAAAGTTCACTCTATTCTTCTCCCTGTTCACCGGCCACTTACTTGCATGTATTTCGGGAGAAACTGATGAATTTACGTGCGGTAAATCCGACTGACAGGACTCTGAACTGCAGCCCATCTCACATTACAGATCATGATTAAGATAGTTTAGAACGGGTTTTAAACGACAAAACACACTGTCACGTGACAAGCATGACGCGTCGCCATGGAAACAATAAGGGGAAACGTTCTAAAATAACGGTCGCCTTAAAAAAAAAAAACTCACTCTGGGGGGACCGGTAGAATATTTTAAACTCACCAGTGAAAGGGTTAAAAATCAAAATTCAGTATAAACCATATTGATGATGCACACTTCTACAGGCAAGTTCATATTCCGGGCTCATCTGTTTGCCTATATAAATTATGCATCATCAATAAGGTGTATACTAAATTTGATAATTTAATATTACTGTTATAATACATTAAGGCACTTTACGTAAGTGTTTTTCACATTAAACATTTTAAAATTTTTAACAATGGGGGGGGGGGGGGAGTGTTCCAGCCCCCTCTCCCTCGTCGGGCCCTTGCATCCTTAACCTGGCCCCAATTTGTTTTGTTTTTTTGTTATTGTTGTTGTTGTTTTTTTTCAGTGTGCTAAAAAGAATGCATCATTGATTCTTTGCTTTGCATTGTTTGATTCAATATCTTGGCTATTGCAGTATTCTTGATATTGAATGCTGGTCACTTGAATTTTCTTTGGTTTCCACCTCCGCTCCTTTCAAGAACCTTGTGCATGGTAATGCTTCCTGGGTCATTCAGAGAACGAGCCATTTTAACATTTCAAGAGGGCAGCCACAGTGAACATACACACCTGAAGAGGCAAGGACTAAGGGGATATAGTGCTTCCCGATGCCCTAGAGCACCTTTTTGTCTAAATGGTCATGAAGAACCCTTTCACATCTGAGACACCTCCTGTTCACACAAGGTTCTTTGGGACACCGAAGGCTCTTCAGATTAAAAAAGTTAAAGAAAGAGTGGTTTCTGTAAAGAACTTTGACTGAATGGTCCTTTTGGCCACCAAACTGTTTTCTATGCATCGCTTGAAGAACCTTTGAAAGCACCGTTCGTTTAAGAGTGTAGAATCAAGAGCTCAATGAGAAGCCAGAACGACATGAGAGTGAGAACGAGGACGCCTAGCGTGCGCCCATGTCCCCGCGAAGAAAGAGATGGAAGAAAGAACAAGCAAGAGAATGCGAGTCAATGGCTCTGAGGAAAGAACAAAAAGAACGAGGACGAGCGTGAGAACGAGAGAGAAATTGATTCTTACTCTGTGTGTGTGTGACAACACCCTGCAGGCGCCGAATAAACAAATGCCATAATTTGCCGAGCAGAGCAAACTGCTGGCGACCTGACGACAAGGTGCCGGGGGTTATCACGTTCCTCTTTGGTTCGTGGGTCATAGCTCGCAATGAGGTTTTCACATCATCAACTTATCCGTCTCTGCTTGCATTTAGAGCAAAGAGACGTAGGGGATCAAATACAAGTATCCTTGCAGTGGAGTACACCATCGGAGAGGAGGACGGAGCAGGAGCAACTCGAAATGCAGTAGTTAGTCGATGGTGAAGATACAGCGAGTCGAGCAAGAGGGTAAATGAACACAGCTAATGGCCCCAACATTATAGAAGAATGGGATACAATAGCATGAGAAAATGATTCAGGGGTATGAGGACTTATCCTTCAATGAATTCAAAGAGAATAAATTCTATAGGACCTAAACTATGTCTGTCTGTCGTTCATTCTGTCTATCGATCATTCTTTGTTCTATCGTTCTTTCTGTCTGTTGTTCTCTGTGTCTATCATTCATTCTGTCTGTTGTTCATTCTGTGTTCTATCGTTCCAGCAATCATTCTGTCTGTCCTACTGTCTATCGTTCGTTCTTTTGTTCTGTCTATCATTTGTTCTGTGTTCTGTTGTTCTGTCTGTCTATATATCATTCTATCTATCTTTCTCTCCATCTTTCTGTCTACCATTTGTTCTATCATTCTCTCTGTATATTGTGATGTCTGTCATTCAGTCTGTCGTTTGTTCTGTCATTCGTTCTTTCGTTTTATCATTTTTGTTCTTCTTTCGTTCTATTGTTTATTCTTTCATTCTGTATATCTATGCATTGTTCTGTCTCGGTCTGTCTGTCATTCTGTCTATTGTTCTATGTTCTATCGTTTGTTCTTTCGTTCTATCATTTGCTCTATCATTGTTCTATCATTTAGTTCAGTTCTATTTTTCTGGCTTCTTTATATCGTTCTATCTGTCTAGCTAGAATTATAGCTATCGTTCTATTCATCTGTAGCATAGAGATGTGTTTTTCAAAGTTGTTTTAGCTTGAAACAGCATCTTAACATGGAGTTCAGGACGTGAAATATATGGCATACTATATCATTAATTTAATTAAAGCCTCTAGACAGCCCTTATCTATCTAGCTAGAGAGCTGTCTGTTCGTTCTTATGTGAATCAGTGTTTCATTCATGTGCATGTGTTTCATATTGCCTCATAATGGATTAAAATATGCATGGAATTGAAACACTTGTACGGCAGTTCTCCTTGACGCATAGCTACTGGAAACGGACCATTTCAAACCATATCGGCATTAATGGCACAACAGCTGGATCTTTTCAGTATTCCTCTGTGCTTTAAATGTAATTGAAAATAGATGAAGCATTGTTTTAAATGGGTAGTTCTGAGGCTTTCTGGGTAATTTCCCCCATTAATGAATCTGCAGATTATTTTCGGGGGAAATGAACCAAGAACAGCACAAATGTATTTATACATGGTTCACTAATTAATCTGTTTAAGTTATAATTTCAACAGAATGAAACCAGTATGGGGTTTCACCTCCTGTTTCCATTTTACACTTTTGCATTACAAACACTTGTATAAAAGTGCATAATGGCACGTTATTTTGCTAGCATGTGATGGCTTACTGATCACGTTATATTCAGTAATGATCATGCTTCTTAAATAGAACCACTATATCGGTTTTGAAAATATTGTTTTTTTTGCGGATGAAAAAAGTACTGTGACATAAAACATTCCTCAATGTTTTGTTTTTTTGATTTCAGTAAAGCACCAATACACGGATGGTTTTCTAAAGAACTGTTGAATATTCTTTGTGGATCTTAAAGTCAACATGAAATCAAAATTAGCCTTATTTACCTCCTTAATACTTTTCAAAATCAATTCCTGTCAAATAAAATCTACACTTTTTTTCCCGTAAATATCCCATTTAACACAGAAAAGCTTCAGATAATAGAAGTAAAATGGGTTTCATGTTGAAAATGCTATTATTATGCTACTGGTGTCTTCATCTTATTATTTTAAACATGTATTAAAAGTACATTCAATTATATATTATGCAATATATGATATATTATATCAAATTAACTGTATATTTCTTTAGGAGTTAAAAACTTATAATTAATAATGAAATCAAATTAATGAATAAAATCAGTGTAATCTCAATCTTTTGAGAGGGTATAGTGGTTTGCCGTTTAAGTTGACAGGTTTCCTCTGGATAGGAGGTGCAATAACAGGTTGAATTTTTAGCAAGGTCATGGCGGGCAAATCTGCATGAGAAAATGGCATCTTTGACAGACAGCTGTCACAGCAATACACCATCCCACAACGATGGTATACTTTTACAGCTAACAACACGCACACACAGCATCGTAATCTGTAGCACCCCAACCTCTTCCCTTCAAGGGTCACCTGGGTTAGGATGAGTGACAGCTCTCCGGATCATAAGGGCCTATAGTGGAGAGAGTGAATTTGGTGGAAAGATCATCTCCTCCCTCAGGGTGGTCAAGGCCTCACTCTGAGAGAAGACTGATAAGAACACAGAGTGACGAGGGACATATGTCTGAGACAGATAAAAATGAAAGAAAAAAAACATGAGCATCAGAGAGAAACGCTGGAGGAACTTGAGCACAAAGCAGCTTTGTCCCAGCAGACTGAAGGTTACATGCAACACCTAGCGCAAAAGGGGGTATGTGTCGCTAAAATGCCATCAACTTGCGTTTTCACACCCTGCACGTTTTCTCCTACAGCCTTGTGCCCTGGTCATTGTTCGTCTAAATGTTTGACTTTTCAGTCCGGTCTTGTTTTATATATGTGGACCTGCTCCATACTTTTGTCTTATTCCACGCCGACCACATTGACGTCTTATGCTTGAAAAAAAAAAAAAAAACAAAAACCTCTACCGCGTTCGCCTCTTATTATATTATATTAATTATTCTTATTATTATTTATTATTCTCCAGCGTCGTCGAGAGTAAGTATTTAAAGATTTTCATGATGTTACTTTATTACAGTAATTTTATTACATTATATTATTATCTTAATGACATATCATGCAGATTAACTAAAATAATAATCAATTACAAGAATAGTTAATATTTTATCATTTAATATAATTAATTATATTTATGACATTAGCTATATGGTAATTTTTTCCCCCCAGCTAACTAACAAGCTTTGGACACCGAAAGACTTTGCTTTGATTAAAAGTAACTAAGGCAGATATATGTATTTCATATTTCATACTTTCCAAAGCAACCACCCTGTAAGCAATTTCTCACAGATTTCCCATCAACACATCATCACCAATGTTTGCCGTAAAGTGGATTCATTGTTTCCTGCAACAGTCCTCAATGCCCACTTGATTCATTTGATCGCTACGGAGTAATCAGGGGTTATAAAGCGTGACCAACCGATGGAATAGAAAGGCGACGCTTTGAACTCATGTTATGACTGCAACAATCATGATTTTTATGAATCAGTAAGCCAGAAACACATTTCTGCCATAACTCCAGAACAGACTCCGATAAACTCAAATACCAAAACCATTAACAAGACTGATCACTGCTGTCTGCTTGAGACGAAATATGACTGGGGAGGAAAATAAATCGCTTTGTTTGTTCATACCACGCTGATACAAAAGTCGCTTTGCGTATTAAGGGAAACGGCACAGAGGAAGGGTGCTGGTGTATTTATGCAGTGTTTGTGATGACTTGGTTTTCATTTCAGTCATAAAAGTGACTGAATGAAATACTACTGAATGGTTTCTTTCCCAGGTGCCATCTTATGCATATAAAATGGTAGTGAGCAACTCAGGCTGTACTCTTGTTGGACAACAGATATTTTATTCACACTCAAATGGCAAAAAATTTACCCAAATGTATCAATGTACCAAGTTACTTATTTTGCTGCATTCAGACCGGTCACCAGACTTATTCTTTCTTATTTGATAAATGGGGTCCAAACATCTAAGGCACTACTGAAAAGCAGCAAAAAAAAAAATTCAGATTCTGAATAAAATGATGAATACAAATATTTAATACTCTGCGCTATTTATTTCAAATATACACTGCCAGTCAAAAGTTTAGAATAATTAGGAATTTTATTTACGTTTTATGCTGATTCGTTGTACAATTATTATCAGTTATCACTGGCACTTAATTCTTCATAATGGTTTTTATACTGTAATCAATCTTGAAAACTATTTTTGCTGCTTAATATTTTTGTGAAATCAGTGATACTTTTTTGAATGAAGTTCATTAACGCATTTATTAGAACGATAAATTTACTGTCACTTTTGATCAGTTGTGCATTCTTGCTGAATGAAAGTATTCATTTTGTTTTCTTTGTTTTCAAAATCTGACTTATTCCAAACTTTTGAATGGCAGTGTAATCCACGTTTCCAAAAAATTATTAACCGGCAAACCCGTTTTTTAAACATTTATGATACTAAGTAATGTGTTCTCAAGCAGCAAATCAGCATATTAGAATGCTTTCTGTAAGATCATGTAGCACTGATGTCTGGAGTAATGGCTGCTGAAAATTCAGGTTACTTTTTAGAAGATATTCAAATAAATAATGTTTGGGGGGGGGGGGGGGGAATTGTAATAGTATTTCACATATACGTTTTTACTGTAGTTTTGATCAAATAAATGCAACCTTGGTGAGCATGAGAATCATGAGCTTACAGCTACTTATTTTAATATTTTCTATTTTAAATTGAGTTCATATAAAGATATTTAATCATTCTATGAAATCACACAATCTCATATATAGATGAGAATGATGTGACAAAAATTTATATTTCAAAATTTGTCACATCTTTACCTCAGAATTAATTACCTAAACACTGAAAGTAAACCGCACTAAGATTTTGGATTGCATATTAATTGACAGAATGTTGATTTTTTTTATTATTTTTTTTTATCATCACCCAGGCTAGCAGCAGTCCTGGTTGAGTTGTTGTCTCCTGGAGGATTATGGAGGGAGGGGAATATAATTATATATCACAGTATTGATTGATTTTTATCTTTGCCAGCTCTGTTGTCAGTGTCCTTCTCCAGAATGACCTCTAGGGAAAAGAGGAGTGTTGTGGTCTTATTCCTTCTGGAAACCATAAAACATCTTTCATCATAAATCATCCTGTAAATCAGATTATAGGGTCTGTCTGTAAAGATAAAGCATTTTTCATGATCTTCTCATTTTTTAGATCTAGAATAAAATTGCTCTATTGTAAAAGCAGACATTTGGGTGGACATATTGTTTTAATACAACATGTAGCGAATTTAGCTCACAACAGGAAATATGAATAATTAACCATAACTAGTTATAATTAACTATTCATATTTTAGATCCGCTGTAGATATTTAGCTGACCTCTCAGGGTCACTGTCTTGTCAATTCTAAGAACGTTAATTTCCTGTTTAAGGGAAATAACTTCCTTAATGTACAATTCTACAAAAGCTTGTAACGTAAATCTGCATGATTGTGACTCCGTTTATGAGCAAACAATGAACACGTCAAGTGTGTTACAAGTAAGGTTTTATTAACTACATAAACACTTAAACTAGTCTAACATAATACATAAACACATAAACTGGTCTAACATCCTACATACACACATAAACTGGTCTAACATCCTACATACACACATAAACTGGTCAACATACACACACACACATACACACACACACACACACACACACATACAGTTGGTATAGGAAAGGGTTAAAGTTTAGCACTAAAGAAAGAGACATAAGGAATGACATTTATGGAACCATTTGCATATTCAACAGATCTAAGCCTTTAAGGATACGTCAGATTCTGAGTTCAAACACACCTTGTAAAAAGTTGTAATGATACCTTATGTATCAATTAATAAGACTAAGTTTGATACTTAGCGAGTCTCGGCTGTCTGAAAGAGATTTCCTGATGCAATCTTAAGGTCCAAGATCTTGCTGAAATTAGTTGATGAAAAGAACCAGTTTGAGTCAGAGAATTTTTGGTGAATGGAAAATTCAAGGCCGAAAGGCCTGGCACCAGCTTTGATATCCTGAAGCGTTTTTTTTCACATCTTCTTAGCTTAAGACCGAACCACCGACTGGGCGGGTCACATGAAGTGTGGCCTTTAAGGTCGGAGAAGATCTCCGCCTTTCAAGATTGGCTTGTCCAATGAGAGAGATGGAAATTTCCTAGCGGGGGGTGGCAATTGCTGGAGGGTTTACGACCCTTTGTTGAACATGGAACTTAGTATCTGGAACTTGAGTCGAAATTACTAAAGATTCTCAGGACACTAATATATTGCCTATGTATCAACATATAATATACAATCTTGTTTAGATCATCAGAAGGCGAATTCATAGATACTAAACACGGTATTTGTAAGGTTATATGAATGAGTGGTTTATCGTAAGCATGAATAAAAATAGTCTCTAATACAACAGATTAATACAAAACAGCAATAATATACACAGTGGCCTGAAGAAAATGGGTGTTCATTAAAAGAAGGTTTTCCTATGAATTAATTTGTAGAAAAGTCCATTTCTGCTCTGCCTATTCTATGGGGACAAAGCGTGGGTTATCCTACTCACATTCCTGGGGGGTCATAAAACCAGTGATATCATGATTAGTTGTCATGGTGACCAAGGTGGGGGATGGTGTTCAACAGAAACCCTGGCATCCAGTTTATTGAGTGAGGGGACTGTGACGATTTGTTAATCTAATGAATAATTGATTTGTTAAATCAAATAAAAATTAGTGTGTCAGATTGGTCGAGACGCTACAAACACCTACAATAAATGTATAGTAATAAATAAATAAAAGAAAGAAAATTAAATTAGGTTGCTGCACACATACAACCAAGACTTTTCACTTACAATGACAGAACTGCTAGATGCACAGATAATTGTGCTGTCACGAATTCGGTTCATGGACTTTCGTTTATTCACCACCAGATGTCACCCTTTCCATTTGACTCTCGCACTACACAAACTGTTGCATAGCACCCTGGCCTACATATCCCATCATTCTTTGCACGATTTTCACACTGCACTGATTGCACTCATTGCAGACAGCTGTTTCTAATCACCTCACTCACTATATAAACACCCACTCTAACCACCTTTCTCTGAGTATTATTTAGCCTGTACCCCTTTCCGAGTCTCTGTGTTTTCTTTGTTTTTTCCTTGTTTTGCCTTGCCTGTTTTCTCGGTTTCTGATCTTCGCCTGGTTCCCTGGATTCGCCCCTTTTGATTCTGTCTGCCGATCGTCGACCTGCTCTAGCCCTAGGACTATTCTTGTGTTTGCCCGCCATATAGTTGTTTGCCATTGTTTGACCCTGCCTGTTATGACCACGTCTCTGTCTAATAAAGCTTTGCATATGGATCCGCACGTCTCACTTCTCTTCAGCCCCGTAACAGAATACTCGGCCCAGCAAGGATCCAGCAGCTTTCTCAGTGGTCTCTGGCCTGGTATGGACCCAGTCACTGAGCTGCTACATCTTCGGCAAGGAGGTCTTTCCTTTGAGGAGTATGTTCACTGGTTCTGTGTGCTATCTTATCAAGTTCCTCTGTATGATGAAGTTTTGTTTAAAGACTTGTTCCGTTTTGGACTGGATGAACCCACGAAATCTTGGTTACCTGGAGAGGAATGTAACTGTAGTTTAAGGGACCTTATGGATTATGCTTTGATGTCTGTTGGCTCTTTGTTTACTGTGAGTGTCGCGGAGGAAGAACGCGACACAATATCTGTGACTGAAATGGCGGCTGTACCATAGTACGCTCACAAAATGGTGGCGACAGCGGAGCACACTCACAAGATGGCGGCCACTCTAGCGCACACTCACAAGATGGCGGCCACTCTAGCGCACACTCACAAGATGGCGGACACAAAAGCATCTAGTCAAGTCACGGTTGATCATCATGAGTCATGTCAAGTAACGTTTAGTTATCATGGTCTAGTCAAGTCCACATCGGATAGTCATGAGTTAAGTCAGGTCACAGTTGATCTTCATGAGTCATGTCACAGTTGATCTTCATGAGTCAAATCGATTCACAGTTTATTATCCTGAGTCTGGTTAAGTCACAGCTGATACTCATGAGTCAAGTCAAGTCACAACTGATCTTCATGAGTCAAGTCAAGTGTCACAGCTGATCTTCATGGGTCAAGTCAAGTCACAGCTGATCTTCATGAGTCAAGTCAAGTCACAACTGATTTTCATGAGTCTAGTCAAGTCACAGTTGATAGTTATGTGTCTAGTCAGGTCACAGTTGATCTTCCTGAGTCCAGTCGTCACATTTGATCTTCATGAGTCAAGTCAAGTCTTAGCTGATCTTCATGAGTCAAGTCACAATTGATCTTCAGGAGTCAAGTCAAGTCAATTCACAGTTGATCGTCATGAGTCAAATAGAGTCACAGTTTATTATCCTGAGTCTAGTCAGGTCACAGCTGATCATCCAGAGTCACGTCACATAACAGCTGATCTTCCAGAGTCAAGTCAAGTAACATTTTTATTATCCAGAAGTCTAGTCAAGTCACAGCTGAAATCTGATCAAAAAAAAAAAAAAAAAAAAAAAAAAAAAAAAAAAAAAAAAAAAAAAAAAAAAAAAAAAAAAAAAAAAAAAAAAAAAAAAAAAAAAAAAAAAAAAAAAAAAAAAAAAAGGTAAATAGTCAAGTCACAGGTGATCGTCATGATTCAAGTCAAGTCACAGTTGATAGTCATGAGTCAAGTCTAGTCACAGCTGTTCTTCCTGAGTTCAGTCAAGTCACAGTTGATCTTCCTGAGTCTAGTCACAGTTGATTTTCCTGAGTCGAGTCTAGGCACAGTTGATCGTCATGAGTCAGATCGAGTCACAGTTTGTTATCCTGAGTCTGGTCAAGTCACAGCTGATACTCATGAGTCTGGTCAAGTCACAGCTGATATTCATGAGACTAGTCAAGTCACAGTTGATCTTCAGGAGTCAAGTCAGGTCACAGTTGATCTTCAGGAGTCAAGTCACAACTGATCTTCATGAACCAAATCAAGTCACAGTTGATCTTCCTCAGTCAAGTCAAGTCACAGATGATCTTCATGAGTCAAGTCAAGTCAAAGTTGATCATCACTTAGTCCAAGTCAAGTCACAGCTGATCGTCATGAGTCCGGTCAGGTTACAATTCATTATCATGAGCCAGGTTTAGTCACAGCTGATCTTCATGAGTCAATTCAAGTCACAGCTGATCTTCATGAACAAGTCAAGTCACAGCTGATCGTCAGGAGTCAAGTCAAGTTCTCAGCTGAGGCTGCCAGAGCCTTCGTTGACGTCCAGCTGATCTTCTATAGTCTCGCCATGTCTCAACTGTTCTCCAGTCCCTCATGCCTCAGTTATTCATCCAGAATCACGTTGCATCACAGTTGATCATCCAGAGTCATGTCACGTCCTTTCTGTCACACCCAGATTCTCAAGGTCAACCCTTCGGTATCCCAGTCTGGTATCCAGTGTTATGGATGCACCGCTGGTGTCTGCACGCACCGCTTGTATCCCCAAACCCACTCACTCTAACCTTTCTATTCATGAACTCTTTCCCCTGTCTGCAGCACTTCCCATATTGGGGTTTGCTTTATGGTGTATCTGGGCCGCGTATTCCACCGCTGATTTGCTAGAAGCAGCGGCATTGGCTACGACATCTCCAGAGGTGGCGGCTTAAGCTGCATAACCTCCCGAGGTAGCGGTGTCAACTGCCATGCTCCCAGAGGCCATGGTGTCCACTGTAGTTTCTTCTGAGGTGGCGGCACAGGCTGCAGAACCTCCCGAGATGGTGACACTTGCCTCAGTTCCTTGCGTGGTGGTGGCGCCCAGCAACGCACGTTCTGCCTGTTCTGTTCCTGCCAAGGAGTGCCATCTATGACCTCTCTGCCTGTTCTGTTCCGGCCAAGGAGGCCGCCTATGATCTCTGTCTATCCTGTCATGGCTAAGGAGGCCGCCTATGAACTCTCTGTTTGTTCTGTTCCGGCCAAGGAGGCCGCCGATGGACTCTCTGCCTGTCCTGTTCCGGCCAAAGAGGCCGGCTATGAACTCCCCCCCCTCTGTCTGTTCTGTTCCGGCCAAGGAGTCCGTCTATGAACTCTCTGCCTGTCCTGTTATGGCCATGGAGGCCGTTTATGAACTCTCTGTCTGTCTTGTTCCGACCAAGGAGGCCGTCAATGAACGATCTGCCCATTCTGTTCCGGCCAAGGAGGCCATCAATAAACTCTCTGCTCGTCCTGTTCCGGCCAAAGAGGCCATCTATGAACTCTCTGCCCGTCCTGGTCACGGGGGCTATGGAGGCCTTCGGTGACCTCATCCCTGTCCTGTCATTGTTAGGGAGTCGCGTTTGTGACCTTTTTGTCTGCCCGCCCAGCCAGGGAAGGGCTGCCCCTGAAGCGCTCAAGTGTTCTTGTCTATCCCGCCCACAGACCCCCCAATGTTACTGAGCCCCCTGGCTGTGTTGTCTGTTCTCTGCTCTCGTCATGGTTACAGCCTCGCCAATGGGGGGGTCCCTCCGTGATTCGGGGGGTTGTGTTTCACCGGGGGGGTTTCCTTGTTTCCCTCTGCTCCGCCATGGTGGTCCCTGCCCCCGCAAGCGTGGGGTCTCCTGTCGGGTTCTGGTGTTCTTCTGCCTCCGCCGTGGTGGTCCTCCTGTCTGGTCTATGGTGTTCCTCTGCTCCGCTTAGTGGTCCTCTGCTCCGCCTTGGGTGTCCCTGCCCCACCGTGGTGGTCCACTATCTGGTTTCTGGTGTTCTTCTGCTCCGCCGTGGGGATCTTCGATCCCGTCTGCTCTGCTGTGGTGGTCCCCTACAGCCTGGCCAACCCGTCCGGCCATCTGACCTCAGTCCCCGGTGGTCTCTCCTATCCTTGTAACCTGGCCCCTCTGGGGCGAGGCGGGTCCTCCCCCTGTTCCGCCTCCACTCCACCGTCCTCCGGAATCATAAAGGGGGTTTTGAGCGTCTGGAAGCCGCTCCCTGGGGGGGGGGGGCTCTGTCACAAATTCGGTCCATGGACTTCCGTTTATACACCACCAGATGTCACCCTTTCCATTGCAAACTGTTGTATATCACCCCGGACTACATATCCCATCATTCATTTCACGATTTGCACACTGCACTGATTGCACTCATTGCACACAGCTGTTTCTAATCACCTCACTCTCTATATAACACCCACTCTAACCACCTTTCTCTGCTGAGTATTGTTTAGCCCGTACCCCATTCCGAGTCTCTGTGTTTTCCTTGTCTTACCTTGCCTGTTTTCGCGGTTTCTGATCTTTGCCTGTTTTCCTGGATTTTTCCCTCTCGTCTCGCCCCTGTGTTTCTGTCTGCTGATCGGTGACCTACCGCTAGCCCTGGGGGACTATTCTTCTGTCTTGCCCTCAGTATACCTGTTTGCCATTGTCTGACCCTGCCTGTTTACCACGTCTCTTAAATAAATCCTGCAGATGGATCCACACGTCTCACATCTCATCAGCCCCGTCACATGTGCTGCCCTTACTGTGAAGTTCCAGCACCATAAATTTAAGTTGTAATTTGTTTTCCACAGGTCTTTGTGCATGCTTACTGCTTATTTATTCCTGCTTTTAAGTCCCAACTGTTTTATTGGATGATTAAAAATAAAGCAAATGTCTAGTTGAGGTGTGTTTTGTGCTCATCATGGACCTCATCAGTAATTCCTCTGAGCCAAAACAAGCCGTTTATACCCTTTCAGTTATCTGCCAACCAATTATATGACAGATTAATTAAATGAATAGTTCACCCAAAATGAAAATTCACTATTTTCCATGTTGCTTTTGAAAACGCATTGGTGACTGGATCATTCCAGGAGTATTCACGCCAAAAATGAAAATTTGCTCATTTTATGTCTTCATCAGATTCAACAGAGTTTAAAGGGGTCATGTGATGTTGCTAAAAAGTACATTATTTTGGGTATTTGGTGTAATGAAATGTGCTTATCCGGTTTAAGGTTAAAAAAAACATTATTTCCACATACTGTACATTATTATTTCTCCTCTATGCCCCGCCTTCTGAAACTCGTCGATTTTTACAAAGCTCATTGGTCTGAAAGCGAGGTGTGCTCTGATTGGCCAGCATCCAGTGGTGTGTTGTGATTGGCTGAATAACCTCAAGCGTGTGCTGGAAAGTTATGCCCCTCAGCATACTGTGTTCCATGTGGTCCCCGGCGCAACCGCCAAAAAGCAAATAACCCATTACAAACCGGCATTTGTTGCATCCAGTGGTACTACATAATTACTGATTATAATGACTTAATACTGTCTTTTTACGCGTTGCGTTGCATTGCGCCATGTAAACATAAAACATGTCTGCATTTGTGATCGGAGAAATGTCAAACAACAAGCGCTACTCTACACTACTCTAAACTCGTGTTTGAATCGTCAGTGGCCAATTCTTTAAATATAAAAAACGTACTTCCAGTCTTTGAGTCCAGAAGCTCCAGACTGTTCTTGCAAAGTTGGAACTGCCCCACTTTATAGAAACATTCTCCTCTTTTGGAAGGCCAAACAAATAGTTTCGCTTTCACAACGAAACAAACAACACCTTGAGTGGAGTCGGCGCCCGGCGCTTCGTCCCCCACTGATAGCCGATCCGGCGATCGACGAGTGCAAAGTCCGATGTATTTCCTCCAGCAACCAGCCGGATCAGCTCAAGCTGACAAAGCGGATATGTCCTCTTTGGAAGGCCAACAAAGTATTTTCACTTTCACACTGAAACACAGAAGCATGGCACCGGCGCTACAGCGGAATAATGTTACGCCTTCTTTCTTTGTGTGAACTTTTGGGCAGTGTTATGCAAATCTTCCACATTGTGACGTAGACATGTGGAGGCATGTTAGAACAAGCCGTTTTAGGAGGGCGTGGACAAGTCTTAACTTTTACCTAAAGAATATCTCTTTTGGTTTTGAGACTTTAGTCTTTGCAAATTTATCTTCTTTATGCACCAAGAGCTTGTTAACACTCCAAAGAGAAAGGACAAATTTTAATCGCATCATATGAACCCTTTAAGAATAATAGCCTTCAATCACTTGCTCACCACTGGGTCCTCTGCATTGAATGGGTGCCTCAGAAGTCCAAACAGCTGATAAACCAAAAACATCACGATATCCCAAGTAACTAAACATGGTTTCCCGTGCATCCTTACATCTTGTGAAGCAAAACGCAGTTTTGTTATCAAATTCTGATGGCCCATTCACTGCAGAGATCCCTGTATGTAAGCTACGATTTCTCCAAATCTGTTCCGATGAGAAACAAACTCATCTACGTCTTGGATGCCATTATAGTAAGTACATTTTCAGTAAATGTTCAGACTTGGGTGAACCATACCTTTTAAGTCTGCGAATTCATGATGATTCGTGATGGAGACGGAATCGCTCAGTTCGATTTGTGAACAGAATCAAACGGTTCAATGGTTCCAAACGAACCTGCTCAAAATAATCACTGATTCAGTTCTTGGCCAATTCACTCACTTAATCCAGATGCCACTGTTCTTGAATTAACAGCTTGCTGGAGGGGATGATTATCATTGAATAATGACTGAAACTGAGTTCCAATACACAAAGGACAGACTATTTTGTTGTGTTTTTTATGTGTTTTTTGACTTAAGAGATCTATCATAGAATGAGGGTGAGTAAATATTATTACAATTTTCATTTTTGGGTCAACTGTTATTTCAAATGAAATGATTACGCATACAGAACATCAAACTAATTTTCAAACTCAAACAGATTTTTTTCATTCACAACCTGTTTAGATGGCTAAAACAAAGGCTTTTGTCTTGCTCCTTTATTCTGATTTAAGATTGTGCTTTCCTCTTTCTGTTTGTATTGAAGGAAAATAAAAAGCCATTTCTGTCTCTCTTTGAAATAATGAAGAGAGGGAGAGAAAACACAATGAGTTCTCTGTTTCAGTTTGCTTTTCAATAGGGCAAAATTGGTGCAGTGAAAAAATAGATTGTTCGCTTTATTTCTGTTGCTTTGAGTCACGTTTTCTCCAAGACCAATAGAAATTCAGTTTCCTTTGTGTAACAAGCACAAGTGGGGTAAAGGTTTAGATTTCCCCCCCCTGGAGCTTGCCAAAGTTGTAGAACAATTGTCTCCACCCCCAATGTCTCTGGGCAACAAGCCACACCTCCAAAACAACAGCAAACTAAAAACAAAGCACAGCGATAAGAAGAGGGAACAGGAGTGAAAGAAAAAAAGTTGGACTGGGAGAGAAGAGAGAAGAGAGAGAGAGAGAGAGAGAGAGAGAGAGAGAGAGAGAGAGAGAGAGAGAGGAGAGAGAGAGACATACAGTCAATATTTATTGAGTGAACTGTGCTTGGACCCTAGGAGCCCTGTGTCAGATCTGCTGCTTTAATTGGGCAAGGATGGTCACTTACCTGGGTAAGACACATCTCCTCTATTTGATCACTATTCACTTTAATGTAAGCAGCCCGACACTCTGTCAGAGTAGTGTTGCCTTTGTGTATAGAAAAATACAAGTCCCGCATCCAGTCCTCCTCCTTGAAATCGATTGCGCTTAAATTCAATGAAGTTGGTGTGAATGTACGGCAGGCTGGGGAGTATTTGCTGTTTGTTTGTGAAGGGTTTTGTAGAGCAGGAGGGATAAATGTCATGGTGTACTGCTTTGAGTGATACTCTAGCTGAACTAGAGCCTGCTTGATGTTTTATTGTGCTGGTAAAATGGCACCAAATCTAGTGCTCACGTGTTCTGGCGCAGGATTTTTTTCCACTGTAAAAATGTTTGAAGTTTTACTTTAACTTCTGAAGTACTTATGAAAATTATTTTTAAAATTATGGACACTCGCATGAAAGAATATTTTATTCTACGTGTGACAGGTTGCATCCTCATGGACAGCGCCTGTACTATGGTTTGTCTATCTATCTATCCGTCCATATATAATTTTATCATTCTATCTATCATCTATGTATCTATTTATCATTCTAACACTCTTTCTGTTGATCTAAAGATTAAATAAAAAAATAAAAAATGTAAATAATTAACTGTCAGCTAACACTCAGTATTCAAGAGGCAATTACCGTTTTTCTCAGTCGCTTTGGTGCATTTCTCACATCACTATTTACATTTGCACAACAGTTAATGCAGTTCTCAAAACAATTAGTACAAACTGCAAAACCTAGTTGATAACCTGCAAAAGTGTATCACTTGCTCAAAATGGATAGGTCATTCCTCAAAAGCAAGTATTCATGTCAATGAAAGTGTCAGTGTCATCAAGATGAAAAGTCCTAACACCATTGTTTATGAACAAGATAGTCAAATGGCTTTGTCATGTTTTCATTATGACAGTTTACTCTGTCAATGTTTTCCAATGCAAAAAAAGTCAGATCTTGGTGATACTACCTGAAAATGCTCAAGACAGCACTATATACTATTTGCACAGCCATTTGAAAAATACAGTAAAGTTTTTTTGTACAAGATACTGAATATGTATGTTTCACATTTTTACTGCATTTGCTCTTTGCAATTCTAATTTGTTCACAGCATTGTGCAAAAAAACACCCTTATTACAACAAACCAACGCCCTTTGGGTAGAGCTGTGCACAACTTGGCAGTACTATTGGAACTGAAATACATAGTACTGTAATCATTCATGCACATCCAGACGTTCCTCTCTGTCTGGCCACAATTTCATCTACATCACAGCGAATATCATCTCTTGCAATGCAGCGAGGAAAGGATTTCCTCGAGTGGCGAATCCACCCTCTGCTGAGATGTCATCACATGCTGCATCCATGGCCGCTAGCAGGGCCATTTGGGTATGTGGATGCCGGTCATATACCTTCCACCTCCAGGAAGAGAACTCCTCTATTGGATTTAGGAATGGTGAGTAGGGAGGGAGATATGCCACCAGCATCCTATCATGTGCTGCAAACCACTGTCTGACGACGTCGGAGTGGTGAAAACGCACATTATCCAAAACAACATGCTTGCTCAGATGGTCTCCAGTTAGACCCCTCTCATTCTCAGGGATTATGTCCCTGTAAAGAGTGTCTAAAAAAGTCAGCAGATGTTGTGTGTTGTATGGACCAAGAAGGGGGATATGGGTGAGGACGCCGTTTTCTGAGATGGCTGCACACATAGTAATATTCCCTCCTCGTTGGCCTGGGACATCAATGGTTGCTCTCTGTCCAATGCGATTCCTTCCACGTCTTCTATCTTTTGCCAGATTGAAACCCGCCTCATCAAGGTATATGAATGTGTGCAGCGGTTCCCTGCCCTCCAGCTCCAGTACATGCTTTATTACAGAAGAGGGAGTGAGAAAAACTGTAATAACTTTTCCTGTGTAACAATGCATTTTGGACAACATTGTACAGTATGCACTGTGAATACACATAACTGTCATGTAAGTGTAGTGCATGACACTACAAAGTAAACAGTTTACAGCACTGAACATTAGAATATGCATAGAACACATACATGTTTTACCTGTACATACTGGTGACGGAGCTCCTTCACTCTGTCGCTGTTCTGTTCAAATGGAACATTGTACAGTTGTTTCATGCGCATTTCATTCCTCCTGAGCACTCTGTCAATTGTAGCGACTGAAACAGATTCAATATTCCCAAAGATGTTGTCATCCTCTATAACAGCACTTTGTATCTCTCTCAACCTTATGGCATTGTTTGCAATCACCATTGCACAAATGGCTTCCTCTTGTTGCGGAGTAAAAAGGGGTCCTCTTCCACCTCTGCAAGGTTGTCTTTCAATCCTGTGTGGTGCAGAGTAAAATTACAGTAAATATGGCAAATATTTACTGTAACACTACAATACACTAAATGTGTGATGCAGTAAAGCTGTACGTCTAAATGTAAAATGTACATTGATAAGTTCTTGTCCCACTGCAAGCTTCATGTATGACACAATGACAGTAGTGCAGTGCAGATTGTTTAGTGCTGAATTACTGTCCATTTATACACACCTGTTCTCCCGACGAAATGTTTGAATAATTGAATTTACAGTGGTTCTCCCAACATTTGGCTGCACCCTTCGACCAGCCTCAGCCATTGTGAGTTGATAACCTGATTAACATGATCCCCAATTGTAGCCCTGATTTCATCAGGGATCCGCCTATGTACTTGGCCTCTTCTTCCTCTTCCCCTGTTTTGTCCCCTTCCCCTTCCCCTTCCTCCCCGCACCCTCACCCCTCTTCCACGAGACTGACCTTCCATTTCTGTGTCACAGTATTGTAGAAATGGTTCACACTATGTCCTGCTTGGTTCATATATGCTTGTAAAGTGGGGGTTTATGGGATTCAGCTCTGACAGTGATTGTAGAGAAGTGGCTTATCATTGGTTGCAACTAATGCTTCACACACCCCTTCTCATCAGTGAAAGTTGAGATTCACCTGAGAGAAATTGTTCAATTTAGGAGACATTTTCAGGAAAAAAAAGATTTACATTTTTTTTTTTAAATTTGCTTGACAGATTTTGACAACTAGTTCAACATTTTTGTATGTAATGACTCAAGCAATTAAATGAGTACTATTAGTTTTATATGGAATGACTATTCAGCATTCACAAGTATAGTTAATTTTGACTGACATGACATAAGCAAATGATAATGTTATAAAACAGCAGAGAGTTGTATGAAAGCAATTGATGCATGTCCAAAAACATTTGCAATTTGTTTGAAGGAATGAGAAACTGCTACTATGATGTGCACAAATGACTAAATGTTGTGGAGGTTGAACTAACTGTTGTGCAAATGTAAATAGTGATGTGAGAAATGCACCAAAGCGCTTTTGAAAAAGGAAAAAAACTGTAAAATGAACAGCATTTAATATAGCATATAATAATGAAGGAATTATATTATAATTCATGCAGTCACTAAGTAATTAATCCCATAGCAACCAATGACATAATACATGGTTCTTGGATATGACACTAGAAGTGTATAAAAAAGATATTCCTCAGTCCAATCTGCTCAACCACAGATGAAACATTCCATTTGATGTCAGGAGGTGTTCACACGGCTTTCACTTTGAGATGGAAATAGCTTCCCTTTTGACATGTTCAGAGCATAGAAAATGTTGCCAGCAAGTTGTATATGAGCTGTGTATTTTGAAGCGCAAAGAATAAGAATCCTGGAATTGTTGAGAATGGTAACTGACTGTATACTCAAAGTTGACAAAAGAAACCTACTGGAATGGAATGAAGTTAGGAATGCCGTCAGCTGTGAAACAAAAATACAATAAAAAATGAATGAAAATATGGAGATACTCTACAGTCTGATGTGAAATGATGCTCTGTTGTGGCAGGTATCAAAATATTGTACAACACACACACTCTCTTTTCAGGGCTGAGTGGTCCTGGCGAATAAGCTGCTCTATCAGCAGCATCTACACCTGAAATGGACAAAAGTGTTGAACTTAAAAATGTTTTCACGAGTGCAATGCTAATGGGGCAATTGTATAAAATTGATCAACAGAAACTTTGTCCTTAATGAGCAGTTTTTTACATCATGCGCTACATAGATGCAGTGTACTAAGCCACAGGTCTCAGTAAGGTGCATACGATCGGGTCCTACAATTCAGTACATTAAGCCATAGTTACAGTTTTCCCATTTTCCAAGGTTTTTTTGAGTGTACCAACACACTTTTCACAGCACACATCCTGCTCAAACTCATCAATCACAAGCTGCCGACTTCTCCAAGGGACTGCTGCATGATGACTGAGGGAGACGCAGCAGTGCCGATCGCACGACCTCCTATTTTTTTTATTTAGCATTATCAAACGCTTTTTTATCCAAAGCGACTTACAAATGAGTTCAACAGAAGCAATCAATTGTAGTATTGAAACAACTAAAAACAGATCCAAAACTAAAAGAGCTAAATCTTTATAAATACTACCTATACACAATTTAAAAATAAACAAATTAAATATAAATTACAAATGCATTCCAAAAATTTCAAAACTTAACATTTAAATGAAAAAAAAATAAAGCTAAAAACAATTCAAAATATTAAAGAACAAAAAGGTATGAGTATAATAATGATTCAAACATAACACTAAACCAAACACCAAAAAAACAACTACATATGTGTATGTACAACCACCACACATCCCCATTTATATATACAGTATACTGTATATATATATATATAATATTATATATATATATATATATATAGTATCATTTCTTTAGTTTGTTGAAGTATTAAAATAACTTCAATTAAATAAAACTAAAACTTAATAAAAGACATATACAGCCCTAATAAATTCAGACATAATTTAACTAAAATTAAAATAAATAAATACAAATAATACAAATCAAACGACAGTTGTTTATCAGTAATCCTAAAAAATAACGCTGCCAAATTTACATGCTAAAAAAACAACAATTTACTTATACATAGTGAGAAATGGTTATAAAAACTGAAACAGTAGCAAAACAAGTAATAGGAAAGAGGAGATATAAAAAGCGATACTTATCCTTTGCCAGTGTTCCTGCCCGGTGGAGTTGCACGGTAGAGTTGATGGTCTTTACACTCTTCAGTCTTCACACGAGGAGGCCGTCACGCGATGGCTGCCGCGGTAAACTAAGCTTTTTTTTATACCCGTCTAACAAAATACTACATTGATTCAGCTGGACACACTTTCCTTATTTTCTCCACAACAAATGGCTAAGCAAGCGCAGACACTGACAAGATACGCGATACAGAACGAGACCAAACGCGATATCAGCACGTCTCCACACATTAAACAAAACA
>JADLZN010002181.1:0-295403 GCA_018155175.1 Sinocyclocheilus anophthalmus | reverse complement strand
CATGAGGGTGAACAAATGCGTGACTTTTCAAAATAGAACTGTTCCTTTAATTTGAGACGATTATGATGTCACAGACCCAGTTTTAGCTACTGCTCAGCCGTTCCCAGAGTCTCATTTGGTGTTTCATCATAACATCCAGACATGATGTCTCACGCTCGCTCTGACTGTCTTTGTATGTGTGGTCCCATCTTAAGTGGGTCGGCTCGCAGACTGAAGCAGAACTAAGCTTCCTGTTCTTCTCCAAGAGTTTAATTCCAGCTTTATCTGGAGATCTGATGTCTGACTGTCGCTTATGGTATTTCTGAGAACTTCTGAGAATGGTATTTCTGCCACTGTCATAAATGAACTGAATGAACTGAAACGAGAGCGAGAGTCTCATGCTTGAGTGCATGTACTCGTGTCTCTTCTACTTTGGCTTCTAATATTTCTCCATCCATTTCTCTCATCTCCTGTCCTTCACGCCAATCTCTCATGACTCGTCAGATTCTGGAGCTCACTGACATACACTTTCACACACCATAACAAGCATCTTTTCCAATATATTGTTTCTTTTTCCCTTCCAGCCTCTCTATTTCTTTTTTCATTTTCTTTCCAGTTCTTAGGTAACATAGCATACTTATTTTTTTTCTTTTACAACTACAAAAAAACTAAAGAGATTTGAATCAGATACACCAGATACAAATTTGCCACTAATCTGAACAAAGCTGAGATATTCTACAAGCACATTAATTTTCAGTAGGCTATTCACTGAAAATGACCATGACTGTCTTGACTTTAAAAACGGCTGATTAATTGTTTTATCTGCTGTAAATAAAAAGCACTTTCTTCTCTAAAATAAAAAAATTAAAAAAATCATTGTCAGCTAAGTTGATCGTAGAGACCATTGGTGGCAAAGAGTCTACTCAGGTTTATGATGATTTTGCCCAGCTCTAGCATATTAGCATGCAAAACATAACTTTTCTTCTGCTAAATACAATGTGTGGTATAAGCAAATGAAAAGTGATTTGCTAATGACCTGAATTATAAGTTTGCTTGAATATCTCCACACAACTCCATAACTCTCATGCAGCCACCCACAATCAAGCTCCATTCTTCTGCTCGATAACCACAAAATTTCCACCATAACTGAAAATGAAACACAAACACATTAAATAAGACTTATTTATAAGACATTTACTCTCCCAATTCAGTTTGATACAAAGCATGCTGGGAACTATTCAGCTCTCTCAGAACTTTTAAACGTTCTGGCAAGGTTATATCAAAGTTAGGAACAAACAGTCTTCCAGTAATGTTGTTGATAAAACATTTGTTCAGAGTTTTCTGGACTTTACTAATTTTCTCAAAATGTTAGCACAAAAATAATCATTATATGGAAAGTTTTTATGGAAATATTTATGGAAAGTTTTCTTTCCGAAACATTTTAGATGGATGTTTAACTAACAATTTTTGAAAATGTTACTACCTGTTTCAGAATATCCTATAATGTTTGCAAAAAATTCAAGTGGAATGTTTTTAAAGGGGTCATGAACTGAGAAATCAAAATCAAAAAATCTTTTGACATATAAGAGGTCATTGTACTTTAAAAACATCCTGTAAGTTTCAGAACACAAAACTTTGTCGTTAGTCTAAAAAGAGCTTACATTTCTACTCTATGATGTAATAGTGTGGAGAAGGCACTGCCTCATGCCGATCAGCCCATATTTAGTGCAGGGGGCCTGTGTTAGCCCGCCCACCGATTTTGGCACACCGTAGTGTAAATAAGCTACGGCGCAGTGTTGAAAAAAAAACCAACAATCTTGTTTTGCCGTCCTCCTGATCCAAATTAGGAAAATTGAGAGCAACTTGATTTTAAGAGATCCAAGACCGCCTCAGTAAGAAAGCAACTCTAGTCCTTTGTTCACTCCTTTATTGTGGCTTCGTTCAAACATGCACAAAAAATAGCCACCGGATTTTCAGAAATACTGAAACTAAAAGACGATGCTGTGCTGGCTATATTGGATCCGATGTCGCAGCACACAAGTGTGAGTAACTGTTTTCATTGTAACTCAAAATAGTGGTCACTATAGCTTTGTCTGTTCTTACAGATGTGCAGCGATTATTTATGCAGTTTTAACCTAAATCACAGTGTCCATTTGTGAAGGATGTAAGCTGTCAAACATACACAAGTCTTAGCCAATCATAGCAGTGGACGTTTACTTCAGAGTCTACAATCCATCACGCCTATTCAAACAGAGCGTTCTGAAGAGGGGGGTCAAAACAGGACAGAACATAGCCTACTACTTCTAAATTATGATTTTTTTATGTAAAAATCTTGATAACATTATAAGTGGACATCAGAACAGTAAAAATAATAAAAGAGGGCAGTCATGACCCTTTAATGTTTGCAGTTATTAACAACTGGACATGTTGAATGGTTTGAAAACATACGTTTCATAACTTTATAACTTAATGGGAACATTGGAAAAACATTTTTAGAACATATTTTTGTTAGCTGCATACAAATCTATTGCCAACAAAAAATGTTCATGAAGACCCAACACAAAAAGATTGCTTTAACTTATAAAAAATGTTACATTTTAAGCAGAAAAAATGTAAGTGCTAGAATAGATTAGGCTCTAGATGAAATATAAACATGCTTTTATTTTCCCTGAAAGCTGAGATGCATTTGTCCTTCTCCCCCCTTTCCTTCTTTTTCGGGCTCCCCCCTTCGTCACTACTTTGTCTTTTACAAACTTTTGTGACATTGACCCGAGGGGCATCACTGCAGGGCAGGAGCCATATGGATTTCTCCTGAGATTGGCATGACCCACCTCAGTCAAGGCCAACAATATAAACACAAGTATGCACATGGAGGACAGAGGTAGTAGAAAGCACTGCGTGTACATTTGCCTGAAACAGCAGGAACACTGTCCTCATGTATACCAAATGTATGCACGTTACACATCTGCTTGTTCTCACATACTGTATGTGCTAAATCAAACCCATGCTGTACTTACAGTACAAACATGTATACCTAAGATTTACTACTCGTATAATAACACTCATATTAACACTTTGGTTTAACTTGATTTAAACTTTTATGTGGACAGTGGTTCCACATATTGTAAATGAGATAAATTTAGGTGTATCAAAGTAACTTGACAGTAGTTTCTTTCATATTAAGAATAATGCATTAATGCTTTTAACCTTTATATAATGAGCAAGACACAGAAGACTGGCCAGTATACCAGCCGTTGCATATTAACTGCTATTTCTACATCTAAACACAAGTTCCACTCTTCAGCAGAATGGAAACCACCTAAACTTAAAAAATTTTTGAATTATTGTAGTTCATTTTAATTAAATTGTACAAAAAATTGTACAAACAGCAAATTTGTAAATTCTACAAACACAAAATTTTAGTAACATGGTGTACTTTGTGAGAAATATAAAAAGTATAAATAAAAATTTAAGTAATATATTTAATAAATTTGTAATGGTTTGTGCAACAACCACACTCTAAAAATGTTTTTAAAGCTGAAAACGAACTGCTTAAAAGAAAATGAAAACATTATGAGTGTATAATATATATATCTATATATATAGATATATATATCCCCCCACCCTATCATAAAAATTTTCTTCTTTCTCCTCAAAAATTTCCACATTTGGAGTAATGGCTTACGTTTCATTTCTTTGTAATTAATTGTAAATTTTACTAGCAATTTTCGGGAAAGTGCATTTTTAACACACCAAGGTCCCCCCCCCCCCAGGCATGTAACCCTGTTACACTCAAATATGTTTGGCGTTGAAAGGCAGACAAAAAAGGGCCTTAATTAAAAAAGACTCAGACTAAGGATTCAGCCTAAAAAACAACTCAGTTTTTTTTTTTTTTTTTTGTGGACTAATAATAAGAATATATTATACTAAATAACATACATATTTTATTTTGGTCACCCAATATCCCAGTGGACACAAGCCATTCTGTCATCTGTGAGTTTTGATTTTATACATTGTGAAAAGTGTTTTTCCTATCTAAGAGCAGATCAATATAAAAATGCTTTTCACTATACAGACGCAGCTGTTATATTCAAATGGTTTTAGATGGCATTCAATGGCAAATCTCTCTGTGTGTGCTATTGACTTTATTGATAAAACATCAACTACTGGGTTACCAGAAATATTAGTGTGTCAAAGTAGTTTAGACACACTCTCACAATGTCCAATGTGTGTGAGTGCTTGTTCAAGGAGGATATGAAGTGAATTCATTATCCGTGACATATTCCCATTGCGGTTGTGAAGGCAAAATAAATTGTATTATTGTACTGCTGAGTGACCGAAGCTCTCCAGGTACAGTAGATTTTATGCGCTGCTCATAAGTTACCTTCAATACCGATGTCGCTGATTCCATGTGACTTTAAACAGTGATTCAAAATATCAGGGCTGATATCACAGTGACATACATTGACAGTGAATATCGACTCTTCTAAGCAGTTTTTGCCTGAGGGCAGGACAGACTTAGTCCAACACATGGATGCCCATGATATAACTGGACTGAGAAATGCTGGGCTTGTACATTTTACTAGCACACAGCATCTGGACAACAATTCAGAAAAACACCATGGAAGCATGTCAGAGCATACATGTTTGTACGTTTATCCAATACAGCCTGCACAGTAAACGCTTTGAAATATGAACTATATTGCAGAAACGTCTAGGTTACTTGTGTAACCCTCGTTCCCTGAAGGAGGGAACGGAGACGTTACGTCAGTCGTGACTGACGAATTGGGATCTCGCCCGAGAGCCCAATCACCTTCGAGTGTTAACTAAACAAGCCAGTTGGCATGCGTGTTTCGCCACGCGCACCCCGCAGCGCGGGTATAAAAGGAGAGCGCGTGCAAACGCACATCAGTTTTTCGCTGAGGAGCCGAGACTACGTGCCCCGGCCGTACAGCGGTGGTACAGCAACTGTGGCGACGGAACGTAACTTCTCCGTTCCCTCCTTCAGGGAACGAGGGTTACACAAGTAACCTAGACGTTCCCTTTCAGTCAGTCACGTTCTACGTTACGTCAGTCGTGACTGACGAATTGGGATCCGTATGGAAAACGCCACTAATGCTGACCCCCTCCAGTGCCCTGCGAAAGCCGGCAAGTCCCCCCACACCAGCAGGGGCGGAAGATAGGACAGCGGCTAGACAGAGGTGTCCGCCACTGCTGTTACATACAGTGGCACATTGGATAACACTGGGAAAGCGTACCCAGTTGGGACGCTACGGAAGCCACATCCCGCACATAGGAGGTATCATGTGGAATTACACATATGGACTGGCCCAGGGCAGTACTACATATGGAAGTCCCTGTGGTAGATTCAACCCGCCTGGGGTGAGATAACTACGCAGCAGAGATGGCAGTGAACAACTGCCAGGTAAAGACACAGGCTTACCGTGAGGGGAGCCGTACCGTGGAAGAATACACATGTGGGATCACCCGAAGGGGGAATCACTACACACGGGCAACTAGCCCAGCACAAGGGCTGACCTTGGGCATGCACACTAGTGCTGAGCCTGGCGTCTGGCGCTCTTCCACGCCTGACCGCCGAGGGTGCGGGGGGAACTCCACCAGGGTTCGCCATGGGAAACTGAATGAGGCGCAAAAAAGGGCACGTATCCGGTCCGTAGAGGGGAAAGGCGCAACAAGCGTGACCGACACCGAGCAGGTCCGGTGTTACTGCCTACCTGAGGCGAGTAAACGAGAGGACACGGGCTCTTCACGGAGATTATAGAATCTCGCAAACGTGTTAGGCGTTAAGCTCTACAGATGTCTGCTATTGAGGCGCCCCGCGCCAATGCCCAAGAAGATGCCAATCCTCTCGTAGAGTGAGCTCTCACTCAGATGGGGCATGGTAAACGTTGGGCCTGGTAAGCCAAGACTATAGCCTCCACTAACCAATGGGCAAGTCTTTGTTTGGAGACAGCATTTCCCTTCTGCTGACCTCCAAAGCAAACAAAGAGCTGGTCTGAGGTCCGAAGTTGCGTAGGTACAAGTAAATGCGCAGAGCCCGCGAACGGGGACAGAGCAGAGCGATGGCGGGGTTGCCTCCTCCCGGGGCAGCGTTGCAAGCTCACCACCGGATCCCCTAAAGGCGTGGTGGGAACTTGGGGCATATATCCAGGCCGGGGTCCCAGGACAATGTGAGAGTTATCCGTACAGAATGCTAGGCACGATTCATCGACCGAAAAATGCTGCAGGTCCCCCTACCTCTTGGGGGGGGGCGGGGGGGGGGGGGGGGGGGGGGGGGGGGGGGGGGGGGGGGGGGGGGTCGGGGGGGACCGAGGCCAAAGCGGTGAGGAGGCACTTTCTTCACCGACAGAAACTTAAGCTCTACTGACTGCAGAGGATCGAAGGGCTCCTCCTTCAGGGCCATTAGGACCGAGGGGAGACCCAGTAGGGTAACAGGTAGGGCGTGGAGGATAGGAACCTCCTTGCCCCTCTGAGAAACCTGATGATCAAGTCGTGCTTCCCTAGAGACTTACCGTCTACTGCATCGTGTTGTGCGGCAATGGCGGCAACATACACATTAAGGGTGGAGGGAGACAGCCTTCGCTCCAACCCATCCTGCAGGAAAGAAAGCATGACTCCGATCGGGCATCTATGGGGGTCTTCCCGGTGGGAAGAGCACCAATCGATGAACAGGTTCCACTTCAGCCTGTAAGCGTGTCTGGTAGATGGGGCTCTAGCTGAAGTGATGGTGTATACTACCATCCTAGGGACTCAGTGTCCCGTCCGGGACCACAAGTGGAGATCCACAAGTCTGGACGCGGGAAGGGAGATACCCTCCTCAGAGGAATTGTCAAGGAGGGGCTGTCGACGAGGAGCATCCAGTGGGGAACCAAAGTGTCCGACTGGGCCAAGTCGGCTACCAGGAGAACTGATCGTAGTCCTCCTGACCTTGCACGTGTCTGTAGCGAGGGAAGGCTCACTGGCGGGAAACGATAATAATTGCGAGGCCCGAGCGCCAGCTGCACGCCAGTTGCGTTTTGTGCGAGGTCCCCTCGGCCAGGGAGTAAAACATCTGGCAATGGGATGTGTCTGGGGAGGCAAACAGGTCTACTTGAGCGTCCCCAAAGCGCCTCCAAATGAGCTGGAATGTCTCGGGGTGGAGTCGCCATTCTCCAGGGAGACCGGCTGACATGAGAGCTCGTCGGCTGCACGATTGAGCTCACCTGGGATGTGAATGGCGCGAAGCGACCCCAGATGCTTCTGACTCCAGAGGAGGAAATGGCGGGCGAGTTGCGACATGCGACGGAATCTGTACATGAGCGTAGACCGCCCTGGTGGTTGATGTACGCAACGGTCGCAGTGTTGTCCGTAGGGACCAGCGATTTGACGCGGCACAGAGACAGCCATACTGCTTGCAACTCGAGGCAATTGATATGCCACTGCAGTCGGGGCCCTGGCCGGAGCCCTGTAGCTGCATTCCCATTGCACATGGCATCCCAGCCCCTGGCAGAGGCATCTGTTGTTGACACAACAACATGCCTGGATACCCCCGTCCGAAGAAAGGCAAGATCTGCCAACGGGCTGAAGGTCTGATGGCAGAACGGGGTGACAGAATCCCGGTAAGTGCCGTGCCATGCCCATCTCGGGACCCGGTCGTGAAGCGGTCTCATATGAAGCAAACCCGAGCGGCGTGACAGCGGCGCGGATGCCATATGCCCCCAGGAGCCTCTGAAACTGTTTAAGTGGAACCACCCTCTTGCGCTGGAAAGACCCCAGGCAGTTCAACATCGACTGTGCACGCTCTACTGAGAGACGTGCCGAGAGGTTGACCGAGTCCGGCTCCATACCGAGAAAAGAGATCCTCTGCACCGGAGAGAGTTTGCTCTTTTCCCAGTCGACCCTGAGGTCGATCGCTGCGAACCAATCGAAAGGATGGACGCATTGAAAGATGCATTTCTGCGTCAACATCCTGAACGGGAGCTTGTGAAGGGCTCAGTTCAGCACGCGCAGGTCCAGGATTGTTCGTAACCCACTGCCTTTCTTGGGTAAAATGAAGTAAGGACTGTAAAACCCCGACCTCATATCGGCAGGAGGGACCGGCTCTATCGCATCCTTTGCCAGCAGGACTCCGATCTCTGCACGCAAGACAGGAGCATCCCCGTCCAGCACAGAGGATAACCGAAGACCCTGAACTTTGAGGGCGCGGGCGATTGCACGAAAGCCGAGTCTGACGGGTCACATGAGCCAGCGAGACGGCCTGGGGAACGCTAACCAGGCCCCCAGCGACCGAACAAGCAGAACTAGGGAAACCACCGACGTACCCACAGTGGGGCAGCAAGGTGGAACACAGGGACCCAACCCGGGAGGCTTCCATGCGTCACTGGGTGGGGTCTGAGTGCGCGGCGCGCCACTTACCTGGCTCCACGGCTGGGCAGGGGGCTTGTGAGGAGGCGTAGCGTCCTTGAACTTAACCCTGCTGCCCACTAGCGAAGGGAGGGGGGGCCGGCTGTGTGGAGACTGGGTCTCACGCACTGCCATCCTCACCCTCTTGGAACCAGGAGAAAAAGGAACCCGCTCTTCTGTTAAGGTTTTGGGCACCACTGGCTGGGTAACCAGCGGTTGTCGGCGGCGGAAACAGGAAAAAAAAACACAGGAACAAATGTTTCTCCACCCGGCCCTCCGCCGGGGAAGGAGTGGTGCTGTCACCATCTCCTGAAGAGCAGGATCCAAGTGCTCCGGGTCGCCCGTCTCAGGGACGTCGCCTGCTCTGGTGCTTCACGGGCTTGGCAGGGGCGGAGACAGGCTGCGCCGCTTTCCTGCGGCCAGCTCCACGCTGCGGCCGTTGTGAAGGCTGCTGTTGTGGCTGCGTTGGAGCGGAGGTGGAGGCCGCAGGAGGACGCCCTCAGCGATGAGCAGACAGAGGGGCTGCAGCCGGCAGAGGGGTGCGGAGGTGCAGACAGCAGCAGACTGCCGGGGCAGGATGTGTCGTCTGACCCAGGGCCCGCGCCGTGACTTTCGTCGCCCTAAGCGCGAGGTCCGTCGCCGTACGCAGTTCCTGCAGCACACCGGGTCAGCACCACCCTCGTGCAACTGCTTCAACGCTTTGGCCTGGTGGACTTGCAGGAGGGCCATGGCGTGCAGGGCGGAAGCGGCCTGTCCAGCAGCACTGTAAGCCTTAGCCATCAGAGCGGATGAGAACTTACAGGCCCTGGACGGAAGGCGTGGACTACCTCTCCAGGCGGCGGCGCTTTGCGGGCAGAGCTGCAATGGCAATAGCGTGCTCGACCGGAGGGATGTCCACAAGTCTGTTTCGGGCAGAAAAAGGTGCCTTCCAAGACATAGTAACCTCCTCATGCACTTCCGGGAAAAACGGAACCGGAGGCGGCTGCCGATGCCCAGCCTGCGCCCCCAGGAACCAATCATCCAGCCTCGAGCGTTCGGGAGAATGCGGAGGCCTCCAGTGCAGCCCGACACTCTCGGCGGCCCGGGAAAGCATAGCGGTCAGCTCTGGACATGACTCGGGCAACGCCACTCTTCCTGACGGTGGCAGCACAGCCGAATCCTCTTCTCCAGAGCCCAGCTCGCCCTCCGATGCAGCGATCGACATCCTGTCATCCACCTGTGCTCCACACAAGATGCTGGACCCCGCCCTCTCCGAGGACCCAGCACACTCGTCCGGAAAAACCCCAGGTGGTGCGCCATGCTTGAGCAATGAGAGGCCCGCGGAGACGTACTCAACGGGAAGCTCTCACCGTAACCCTCAGGTCTCCCTGACCATGAACCGAAGTAGCCCTCCGAGAACCAGAGGAGCTAGAGCGGGGCATGGCAAGGGGGATACCCCCCCCCGTTTAATGAGGAGGTATCTAGACCGCAACGTCGCGATGGTCATGTTCCCGCACTGAGAACATGACTCATCCATGAGCGCTACTTCAGCGTGCTGTAAGCCCAGGCACGAGAGGCAGCGATCATGACCATCAGATGGAGGCAGGAAACGACCACATCCAGAAACGCACGAGCGGGAAGCCATCTTTAAAAAGATGCCCGTCGCTCGTGAAGCTCTTTTAGAAATTGCTCTTTTAGAAGTTTGTTTAGTTAACACTCGAAGGTGATTGGGCTCTCGGGAGAGATCCCAATTCGTCAGTCACGACTGACGTAACGTAGAACATGACTGACTGAAAGGGAAGTATGATTCATAGACCATTGTGACATATGGTAAGCCTATATATGGCTATCTCTAAAGATCATTCCCCCTTCCATCCATTTTTTTTCCTCTTCTCATGGTATGTAGAAATAAAAAGGGCATAAAGAATGATGAATGACTTCTCTCTCACACTCTCTGTTTATCTATGACATTTGTGCATCTCCATGATTGCACCTTACTTAGCATGCACACACATGCATGCATGCATTCTCAAGCTGCACAATTATCTAGCCTTGAGGTGAAACTTGCACTCAAGTTTGAATTATAAGTACTTTGTTTACATCAAACTAAATTAAATATATAAATACTTAAAGATGTTTCCTCAGCTTTAGGCACTTTCATGTCCCAGGAATTGTTTTAAAAAATAACATACTTCAATGCCTTTATTGCTGCTTTTTCAATTGTATAAGCATGGTTCAATTATTTCGCAAATATCTATTTTTAAAAAATGACATCTGTCCCACAACAATTGTGGTGTCATTTCCAAAGCAAATAACAATTTTGCCCCTGAGAAAGTTATTTCTAAAGTTAGTGTACTTCAGAGACAGGGTGTCAGTTAAGAGCATGTGTGTGATTAAAGGTGTAAAGAAAATCTAAAGGTAAATATTACAGAATACTGTGTTTTCTGGAATACAAGTCATGTTTTTTTTAATCATCTGAAACTGTTGCTACTTATTCCAAAGCAATTTATATAATGCAATTAACAGCAAGCACACAAAACATGTGCAAAACATACACATTTGGATTTGCTGGGAATGAGAGAAGTACATGAACCCAAGTTTATTTGTATAGTGCTTTTCCCACAAGCCAGTAGTGTCAGTTTTGCTTTAAATATTGTTTTTGGCTTTGCATTTATAATGAATGTTCTTTATAATGAATGAAAATGTTCAGTCCTTTTCTGAATTCCATTAAATTTAATGGATTTATTGTGGAATGAGGAGAATTAAAATGTAAACGCTTCATTTTATTTACTGACATATTACATTATTTCTGAATATAATAATATAATGTGACTTATAGACAAATGCGACAGGTGGAAAATACTGTATCTATTGCACTGTAATTCTGCAAAAAGTGTGAAAATATTATTTAATGTGTGTATTTAGGATACATAAGATGTTAACTATAAAATTAACAATAGCAAGATGAAGGAGTCAGACATTTTATTCCTAAAATGTCATTTCCACAAGAATGCAACATTGAACACAGTATACCTGTATCCCTTGAGATGTGCTGGAAAAAAGTTTATGATTTTCAGAAGTCATGTATATACTGTAGATTTGTATAAATTGTTGAACACTCTTAGTTGAAAATGAAATACACTAATAAGAGTTTCTACAGAGTGTCCACAGGCCAAAAGTGTCCATAGTGAAGAAACACAGAGCCAGTGGGCATGAAGACTTAGCTTTTGAACCTCGGGACATATCCATAATCAGCATCATTCTCCCTGCCTTTTCTGCTGTTTTCTCCTTTGCTTTTCCCTCCGAATCTACGACAAACTGACGTTTCTTTGCTGATATGCACATTTCCCCAATCACTTCATCTCTAGTCCCTTCACACACACACACACACACACACAACCACAATCTGTATCTGGATCCCCCAGAAATTCTCTCTGCCGCATTGCCTCAGTGAATTCTTTGATGTTATAGGCCGTCACGGCGGGGGAGCTGGCTCAGGCTTTGTAAGGCAAGGTGGTGACGTCACAGCATGTAGACTCAAAACCCAAACATAAACAGGGCTCGCTGCAGGATTATAACACACCAGTCATGCAGGCCTCTGATGGATATCAAAGAAGCAACATTAAAAGAACGTTCCGGGCTCAATACAAGTTAAGAATCAGCTTGTGCGCCATCCTGCTAATTACCACAGAAAATAATTTTGACTCGCCCCTTAGTTTGTAAAAACTTGTGCATAGTAGTGCACAATACGGTGCTGTTTACCTGCCCCATTGTCTTCCATTGTAAGTGTGTCACTGTAAATTTTAATCAGCAGCATCAGGGTTGGTTGTTTTAAAATTTAACCATTCTTGTTAACTGGGTCTCTTGAATACTTTCTTTTGGATAACATCATTGACAGCAGACATGCCAGCAGTAAACACAGACACACAGCGATGCAATTCCACCTAGTTTATCATTCTAACAAAAAATAATGTATTCTATCAGGACCTGACTGTGCCAGCACCTACTTTCTGTGTTGTGTGTGTGTTTGTTGCCACAGCAGCCAGACAGAAACTGAATGAGCCGAAAATAGCTGTGCTCCTGTTAGTTTTAAGAATACCTGCAGATGAGTATGTGTGTGTGTGTGTGCATTTTTAAGAAGTGAAATTTCCCTGTTCTCTAATTACCAGTGAACTAAAATGAATTAACAACGTTGACTCAAGTGATATATGCAGGAAGGAGAGTGTGGCTCGGAGAAGAAGGGCTGAGAAATGCGGAATTCTGCAGGTTGCTAAAATAATGAAGCAAAGACTGAATTTGTCTGTCAAGACAAGCTGTTAATGTGTCAGGAATGTGTGTTCAGTGTGTAAGTGTGGGTGATGTAAACCAGGCCCTTTGAGTTCTGGGGTTTGATAAGCAGGAGAGTTTGGGAATTTTCAGAAGATGCTGCAGTCAAACTTTCATTGAAATCCAGCGTGTTGCGAGCAGTCGCAGTGTTTGTAATGTGGGTCAGTAGCTTTGGAAGTGGTGGCACTATTGTGACAATCGCCTGAGAATCCACAGTCAAATAATGGCTAATACACACACCCGAATTTATCTGGGTCAGCCCAGTGGTGGAGACAGTGACCCTTAGACAAAGAAATACAATTATTTTGACTGCCGTTTAGTTTGCGATGTGGGTTCCAAAAGAGGAAACGACTTTCGCACGATTATATTTATCGGTCGTCATCCTCTGGTAAGGCCTCATAAAACACTGAATAACAAATGTGGAGGAAATAATAAGGAAACGAAGTCAAAGAAAAAAAGAGTCACAGAGAGTACTGGAAGTTTACATGTTCTAATGTGAGAGGCTTTCGCCTCTGCAAAACTTGTACAGTGATTTTACAGTGTGCTGGGTGTTTGCTAACAGATTGCTATATGTGATTGCTACACTACTGTAAAAAATGTTGTTTCAACTTACTGTTTTTCTCGATCGCATTGGCACAATTTTCGAAACGTCTTAACATTCTCTAAACAGTCTGTTCAACTGTCATAACTGTTTGCTGAAACATCAAAACTCTATTGCATGTCTGCAAAATACCCCAACAATGTCATTCATGCCTCAAAACCTAGTATTTGTGTCAATGACTTGGCCAATGCCACCAAAATAAAAAGTGCTTTTGTCATCATTTGAACCACACTGGTCAAAATGCTTAGATATTTTTTCACCATGGAAATATTTGTTATATGCAGGGGTGCACACACGTTTTTCAGCCTGGTTCTCATTTGAGAACCTGGAGATTTGGTTTGGTCCTCACACTGCACATGGTGTGACCCATTAAATATAAATATAAAAAATGTATTAATGATAGTGATAATATTATTGCACTTTATTTATTTATACGATAAAATAATAACTAAATAATAAGTTGTGATAATAAATCTTTTATTTTAAAATAAAAAGGAGTATAAATACAAATACAATTCTTTATAGTTAAATTAAAACTTAAATGCTAATATTGTATACTTGGATTTTTTTTATATTTTAATTTGAACTAATTAGATTTTTTATTTAATTTTTCAGTTTCAAACTTAAAATCCGCAAGCTTTAATTTTGTCGGGTTGCTGCAAGTAGTATATGCGCTTCTGGGCTTAGCACTGCCGCTTGTAGAGCGTCAACTAAAGGAAAGGTTGGTTTGCAGTCTGCTTTGAAAGTGTTAGCGGAGGAGCTTAGATTATGCTTTCAGTTTGAATAGAAATGTTATACAGTACAGTTTGTCGATCTAAAATGGTAATTTTGCATTAACAGCTGTCAACCATGTTAATTTACACAGTGCATTTCTTATTTTGGTCGGCGCATGCGGACCTTTTGTGTGTATCACACTGAGCATTTTAGATACAGATTTCAACATAGGTAAAATGCATTGGTAAAAGCCAATATTGTAGCACACAAAAAGAAAATGAATATTTATATTTATATAGTACACTTATTTTTGTAGAAATATGTTACATGTAAACTGAAAATTCACCATTGCTTATTAATTTTTACACACTCTATTGTCTTTCCCTTACACCAACACCACCACACATTCTTACATATCTTCCTATTGCTCTTCCACAACAAACAACTGTGAATTTTCAGATTACATGGAACACATTTCTACAGATAAATGTACTGTACAAATATACATGTATTTATACAGTATTGCTGTAGCTGCTGCTGTTTAGAGTTGTGTCGTTCCTCCTTCAAAAACGGTAGCTGGGCAAACTCCATATGCAAGCTTCCAAACTTGATTGACTTGCAAAATTGTGATTCCTGTTTCATTACAAAGGCAAGTACGGTTTCAAAGGGGTAGAACATTTCTGGAAACTTTCTAAAAGTTTCTGAAAATGTAAAAATTCCCCCCCCCAAAGTTTCCAAAGATTCTGGAAATTTACCATAAATTTTTGCAACCCTAATGGCAAGCCATTTGCCACGACATTACAACCATCCCATATCAGATATTTATGGAATATATACACATCTGACAGATTTTGATAATTGAGTATATCATTTTGCAAGTGATGGCTCACATGATGAAATAATGTTTAGAAGTTGTGGAGAGTTTGACAGTTTCAGTGAGAATCAACTTATCAGTTTTGATCAACAAGCCATGTGCAATTTGTTATTGTGCAAATTTTAGACAACTGCACTTACTCATTTGCGCACGTGCCAAAACACACGCAATTTGCTTAAATCAATAAAAAATGTAAATCTGACGTTGTCAAGAAACTAATTGTTCAGACATCTGAACTTATTGTTTTGAAAGAAAAAAAAAACTTTATTTGAGGACTGAGCTTAGATAGATAGATGATAGATAGATAGATAGAAGATAGATAGATAGATAGATAGATGGATAGAAAGATAGATAGATAGACAAACAATGATGTTGTTCATTGTTCTCATTGTTTGAGAGCAATAATGGCTTTCATGTGGTCTTTGTGTCTGAGCTCTTTCTGAAGCCTTCAAAATACTAGCAGTATAGCGGGTTTTGTGGTTCAGACTTGGATTCTTTCTTCAAACTTAATCTCAAACTACACATTCAGCAGGCCAAAAGTGAGAAAGAGATAGAGAGACTGTGAGCAGGCTGAGGTGTGCGTTAGTGCGTGTGTAGGCAGGACACAAGGAGCTAGAAGAGAAAATAACAGGATCTGAACGGACACTGAAGAGATCACGGAGAAACTGAATCTCAAATATGGGGTGTTCGCTCCTCTGCTTGCTTTTGCCAAGTTTCCTGCAGACAGATCCAGCCTGATCCAGACAGACAAGTGGGGCTCAAACAGCACACAAAAAATCAGACACTCTTTTCTAGATATATAATAATTTGTTTGTTAACAGGGCAAGCAAAATACAATGCAACAGCAGCCAGTCAGAACATATGTGGATTATAATTTTAGACCAATAAATTTTCACTGTGGGGCAGAGCCACCTAGTGGTAAGCAGCAGAAAGTGAAAACGAAGGGATCGGCAAAAAAATCTTTAGTATATACAGTATCTCACAGAAGTGAGTACACCCCTCACATTTTTGTAAATATTTTATTATATCTTTTCATGTGACAACACTGAAGAAATGACACTTGCTACAATGTAAAGTTGTGAGTGTACAGCTTGTATAACAGTGTAAATTTGCTGTCCCCTCAAAATAACTCAACACACAGCCATTAATGTCTAAACCGCTGGCCACAAAAGTGAGTACACCCCTAAGTGAAAATGTCCAAATTGGGCCCAAAGTGTCATATTTTGTGCGCCCACCATTACTTTCCAGCACTGCCTTAACCCTCTTGAGAGTTCACCAGAGCTTCACAGGTTGCAACAGTCCTCTTCCACTCCTCCATGACGACATCACAGAGCTGGTGGATGTTAAAGACCTTGCGCTCCTCCACCTTCCGTTTGAGAATGCCCATGCTTGGCCAATCCATCACCTTCAGCTTCTTTAGCAAGGCAGTGGTCGTCCTGGAGGTGTGTTTGGGGTCGTTATCATGTTGGAATACTGCTTGCGGCCCAGTCTCCGAAGGGAGGGGGGTCATTCTCTGCTTCAGTATGTCACAGTACATTTTGGCATTCATGGTTCCCTCAATGAACTTTAGCTCCCCAGTGCCGGCAGCACTCAGACCATGACACTCCCACCACCATGGTTGACTGTAGGCAAGACACACTTGTCTTTGCACTCCTCACCTGGTTGCCGCCACACAAACTTGACACCATCTGAACCAAATAAGTATATCTTGGTCTCATCAGACCACAGAACATAATTCCAGTAATCCATGTCCTTCGTCTGCTTGTCTTCAGCAAACTGTTTACGGGCTTTCTTGTGAGCCAACTTTAGAAGAGACTTTCTTCTGGGACGACAGCCATGCAGACCAACTTGATGCAGTGTGCGGCGCATGGTCTGAGCACTGACAGGCTGACCACCCACCCCTTCAACCTCTGCAGCAATGTGGCGCATATAAGAGTTATTCCCAAACACAACCGCGGGATATGACGCTGGAGAACGTGCTCACTCAACTTCTTTGGTCGACACATGGCAGGCCTGTTTGAGTGGAACCTTCCTGATTAAACTGCGATGGTCTGGCCACGTGCTGCAGATCAGTTTCGGGTTTGGACAAGCTTCTTATGCCTACGCATCTTATGTAGACCAACCAATTTTTTTAGATTCCTTAGAGAGTCTTTGCCAATGAGGTGAATGTTGAACACTTCAGTCACCGTATGAGAGAGTTCGAGGATCAGATAACACCAAAGTTAACCACCTCTGCTCCAATTTACACTGAGACCTGTAAACATAAATGAGTCACATACCGGGAGCGAAAAGGTAATAGGGCCCAATTTGCCATTGTCATTAGGGTGGATACCATATTTGTGGCCAGCAGGTTTGAATTACTCGATTAATGGCTGTGTGTTATTTTGAGGGGACAGCAGATTTACACTGTTATGCAAGCTGTACAGTCACTACTTTACATTTTAGCAAAGTGTCATTTCTTCAGTGTTGTCACGTGAAAAGATATAATAAAATATTTACAAAAATGTGAGGGGTGTACTCACTTCTGTGAGATACTGTAGGTTAAAGTCTAACACAGTTGACCTGAATAAATCCATGGTAATTCAAGGTTTTATATTATAAATTCTGAAATTAAGACAATATGCTCAGATTCAGTTTCTATAATGTAGCTGCATCTCAGTTGCATCCCAGTTGTCCTTGTTCTCGGTTGCGTATGACCTTTCCTGAGGTTCAATCACTGATGTTTTCAGAACCGCCGGAAAGTGAGCTTTGAGCACATTAACACTGGCTAACACACCTGCCTGCAGATAAAAACTGTGCCTCTGTAGGAGCCGACTGTGTATCGCTTATGACATGCTGTGTAATAAAATTTATGAGGCTGTGAAACTGTTGCAAACCACTGCTCCAGTGTAGTGGTAGGATACAGCTAGCCACAGGAACAAAGAATTATCCATAAAGCAATTCACAGAGTAAAAGTAGAGTTATTCCTAATCGAAGGTTTGATCATGTCAATACAATTATGCCTGTTTGCAAATGTATATTGTTAGTTAAAACAAAAAGCAAAACAGTAATTTTTCATATGTTAACACTTGTATGAGAGTGTGTAGTTATGAAAATGAGTTTTTGCAGTGCAAGATAAAATGATTTACCCACACTAATATTCACTAATTATAATTAATCTCAAAATCAAAACAAAGAAATTGCATTTTGCAAAAGGAAAATGGAGCCAATATTACATGGATAGTTCACTCAAAAACGAAAAGTTTGTAATTACTTATTTTTTTTAAACCTTTAGGGTCTGTCCAAACATGGTCCGCTTTGTCCTCTTCAAAACACAAATTAAGATAATTTTGGTGAAAAGCCTGCCCGGCAGAAGAGAAATGTTGAATAACAGTCTTATTTAAATTTTCTTTGTGCACAAAAAGTATTCTCTTAGGCTTATAAAATTAAGGTTGAACCACTGATGTCTCATGGACTATTTTACAGATATTCATACTACCTTTCTGTGCCCGTTGACACCCCAGGTGTTGCTGTGTCTATGCAGGGACAGAAAGCTCTCGGATTTCATCCAAAATATCTTAATTTGTGTTCTGAAGATGAACAAAGGTCTTACGAGATTAGAACGACATGAGGGTAGGAGTAATTAATGACAGCATTTTCATTTTGGGGAATATCCTTTAAGGACATTTAATACACTTGCTGTGACATTATTTTAACGACAAACCCACGATTACACCCTAATTAATAATGTCATGCAAAACACACACACACACACACACACATACTTGTGGGAATTACAAAAAAAGCAGTATGCATTACAGTAATGAGAATTTGTGGTGGAACGTGCTTAATTGGCATAAATAATGTTACAATGCAAAAATTACTAATGTTTCTCACTCTTCTTTCCTCTCATCCACTATCTGAATCTAACACGTCTTAGCCTTTGATTTAAATGATCTGATCTAAATATTTAGTCTTGTAAATAAAACCTTCGCCATGACTGACATTTTTAAATACGCCTGTGAAAGTATCTTGAAGCACATCTTTCTTGTGAAATAAAACATTGAAATCCTAATACAACATTAAAGACGTGTTGCCATTCCTCAGGCTGTGATAAGGTCTTTGCAATTCCCACTGAGATGAGTTGAAACTTAGAGCAACCTCAGTGAAGCCTAATAGTTTCTCTTCCAAAAACAGATCTTTTGCAGAGCTGCTTGATGCCGTTTTATGGTTGAAAACACACGCTTTTCACACTGAACAGGAAACAGCCATTGTGAACGTAATCGCATTGATGCAGTGTTCATCTGAAACAAATCCAAAATCATTTGGCATAACATATTTACTTGGGCTGCCAATGTAACATGTTAAATTGGTGCAATTAATTATATGAAAACATGATTAAAAATAAAGCAGTTAATAATGCAAACAATAGTTTGACTTCTAAAGCTACTTTTTGTAATATCTCCCCAATATTCACCCATCAGCCACAATAATGTTATGGTATTGAATTATGTTTATTTTGAGGGCTGATATTTCCAGAAATATGAGTCATATCATGTAGTTAATTCTATAATTTTTTTTTTATTAATTCAAAGTAATATTTACAAACCTCAACTGTTAGTAAGTATAGTCTGTGTCCTACAGCACAAGCACACCTAAAGCAGCTATAAAGGAGCTAATCTGTAAATCTTAGAGAAAATCAAAGAAGTGCACTAGGATGTGCAGTGCAAGCATGCTACTATGACTGTGTCCTGTCAGCACTACACAGATGCATTACTGTCATCTAGTGTATAGTGCTACACCTGATTGACTGCTTTAGGTGTTTTTCTGTTCGTGCTGTATTTTTATCCGTTTCAGCTAATCTTCTAACTAGCGGTGCACTATAAATATTGTTTTTTATTATAGGTGAGGTTAAATTTACCCATGAGATGACGCCCAAACACTGCTTATATGTTATCTGCCTATATATGCACTACATTACCTTCTCCTGCCAGCGGATCAGATGCATGACCCACAGATTTGTTGTCATCTGGTATGGCGGGCCAAAAATAAGACTAATAACTTGTCGCGGGAAGTCACTATACTATTGCCAGGAGCTACTGAGTTTGCCACGACTCACCTTCCTCACACGGCGGATGACTCACTTTCTTCAGCTGGCGACTCACTCTCCTCACACGGCGGGCGACTCACTCTCCTAGGGGCGGCTCATTCCTCACACGGCGGCGACTCACTTCCTCAGCTGGAGACTCAATCTCCTCAACGGGGGGAGACTCATCTCCTCCAGCTGGCGACTCATCTCTCACACGGCGGCGGGACTCCTCTCCTAAGCTGGCGACTCACCTTCTCACACGATGCCCGGGCGAATAACTTCTCGCTCGGCGACTCACCTCTCCTACTCGGCGCGGTGACTCACTCTCTCAGCGGGCGACTAACCTTCCTCACAAGGGCAGGTGCTCACTTCCTCAGCTGGCGACTCACTCTCCTCAGCTGGCGACTCACTCTCTTCAGCTGGAAATCCCCTCACCCCCCACTCTCTAAACCGGCGGGCGACTCACTCTCTCTAAGTGGCGACTCACTCTCCTCACAGAAGCACACGAGCGATCACTATCCTACATGGGGAGCGGAATACAAATTTCCACACCGGAGACTCAATCTCATAAGCGGGACTCACTCTCTCACACGGGGGCGACGCTTCTCAGCCTGGCGACTCACTTCCTCACACGGCGGGTGACTCCCTCTCCTCAGCTGGCGACTCACCTTCCTCACACGGCAGGTGACTCACTCTCCTCAGCTGGAGAATCACTCTCCTAATGGAGGCGGATCACTCTCCTCAGATGGGAAATCCCTCCTCTAACACGGCGGGCGACTCACTTACCTCAGCTGGCGAACCTAAATAACATCAAGCGCGAGCCTGACTCATTCCTCCACAGGCGGGGATCACTCGTTCCCACACAGTCGACTCACTCCTAGCTGGGCACTCAATCCTCCTCACACGGATGGGCGACTCAGCTCTCCTCAGCCTGGCGACTCATCTCTCACAAGGCGGTCGGCTGACTCACTCTCCGAGGGAGCTCAGTCCTCACACGGAGTGATCATCTCCTCAGCTGGCCGACTTCACTTCTCATTGGCGGGAGATACTCTCCTCAGGTGGCCAAATCAGATCATCACACGGCGGGCGACTGACTCTCAGCTGGCGACTCACTCTCCTCACACGGCGGGCGACTCACTCTCCTCAGCTGGCGACTCACTCTCCTCACACGGCAGGCGACTCACTCTCCTCAGCTGAGAACTCACTCTCCCACACGGCGAATCACCTCTACTCGGCTGGCGACTCACTCTCCTCACATGGTGGGCGACTCACTCTCCTCACGTTTCTTTTCAAGTACTGTGATGGTGCAATAACTAACTACATCTAGTAAAGTTTATAATTTTTGTGTCTCTCTTCTAAACTAAAAAAAGTCAAAATTAAAAAAAAAAAATTCTCAAAACTTTTAAACACGAATTTGTCAATCCAACATTCAAGTTTGTCGTCACAAAGTTCTATCTTCTAATAAAAAAAAAATACTAGAAAGTTACATATATTTTTAGTAAGTTTCAGTCTATATATTTTAAATATTTAAGATTTTTTTATTAAATGTAAACTAATTAAATAATTTTGCATGTTCTTTATAAAAATATTTAAATTGCAGTCTCTGCGTCCCTGCTTGCTTCTCGCAGTAAGGAACTGAATTGAACTTGCAATCTCACGCTAATTTTTTAAGTTACATATAGAGAAAGGTTGACCGAACAGTAAGGCTGACCTTGCTGGTTAAGCTAGTTAAAAAGAGGACAAAACCACTATGCGGAAAACTCATACACTCACAAATCCTCATACTCCACCAGTAAAGTGAAGTAACTTCAAATAAAAACTGGCACTAAAACAAATAACAGCAGGCACTAAAACAAATAAAAGGCCGCAAATTACAGAGCCCAATCAGAAAGAACAGATCCAGAGGAAACACACACAGCACGACACAAGCAGTAGAAAGGAAATAAAAGCTGTATTTTGGGAGCAATGTTATTTATATTATAATAAGCGAGAGAGAGAGAGAGAGAGAGAGAGAGAGACTGTCTAATTGCATATTAACAGAAGCCGAAACAATAAATCTTTGGGGACGTTACCTTGACTGTCGGTCTCTTTGCCTCTTTTCAACCATAATTAATTCAAGCTTCTGTTACTAATTAATTTGGCTCAGCTAATTAAACAAATAAGTCACCTTGGGTTCCTATCTTTCCTTCCCTCCTTCCCTTTCTCCTCTGTCCTTGTTCTGCTTTTTTCCTGGGATTTTCTGTCAGCGGGACAATTCAACCAAAAAAGCCTTCAAATTTGCTCTCTTCATCATACTGATGTTATATCATTATGTATTATGCATGGTTGCCTTTATATGTCATCTAAGGTCTAAGTAAAGTACTTCTGATGAAGAAAAATTCTATATTTTCATTTAACAGTACATCATAGAAATGGTTCTACTAAATATTTAGACATAAAGGATAAACCATCTATGTATATTTCAGGATCATCTTGGGTTACAGCAACAAAACTGATGTTGAGAGTGGTGCAGTATAAATGAGAACACCTAGACCTCATCTTTAATTATCAGTGGATGATACAAAAGGAGGTTGGCATCTCAATAAACAGCATCGTCCTACCTCCTTCTGCTTACTGATCAGAAAGAAGCACTTTTCTGCTCGGGAAGAACCCCCTAGACAAGCACCAGATCACCCACAGTTAGCATGCACACTTAGTAAAAAGCCTCTAGGTTCAGTATTCCTCTATTTTACCTGTTATTTTTCTTGCTACAGTTTGTGCAGAATGAGGTCTTGCATACATCACCATAGCTAACAGACTCTTTGCCAGCAGCATGTCAAGTATAGAAAAGATATAGCAAGATAATGTGGAGGTCATCTCCTAGTAGTGCATGGAAGGGAAAAGCAAGGATTAGCATGAAATCTAGTGCACTACTAAAATATGCTCAAACATATTCTCCTATCCCATCTTATTATGCAATTCAACTAAAAATAGAACAATTGTAACTTGCTTGCATTTATCCACAAAAAGGGGATTATAAAGCGGTCTATCAAAAAAAAAAGTTTATAAATGCATATTGAATTTTTCGTACCGTTCAGAAGTGTTATCTTAGTTTCTTAGTAAGTTTTGTTTATATTTTGATTTAGATTTAATCATTATATTTTCTGTTTTCACTTTAATTTTATAGTAATTTTGTTGTCTGTTTTTCCCCCATTTTTATGAGTTTATTTTATGTTTTTATATAGAGTCTATACGTAAAAAATTATATGGTCTTTATATAATATATAATATATTATATATATTCATATAATATAGTTATAGATTTTTATTTATTTGTATTTTTTTATTTAGTTTTACGTATTTTTGGTAATTCGAGATAAAATAAACGAAAATGAGAAATTATTCAGGAACTAGCTGAAATAAAACATTAATAATAATAATACAACTTTTATTTTATTTCAGTTAACTTATTTCAAGTGTGTGTGGGGGAGGGGGTTTATTTTATGTATGCATGTATGTATGTATTTATTTATTTAGGTTTTAGTTTTGATTAACTAAAATAACCCTCTCAAGGACTGGACTTTGGGATGCATAGTACATACAGTCCCTCAAGCCCTGGCCCAGAATTCACCACTCCAAATGAGTGCTTTTATCAGGGGTTAATGTCCATTGTCTAAATGCATAGGGATGTCAGATGCAATAACTGGAGGAATATGACATTGGGATTGTAAAGGAATTGGGTTCCTGTGAGACTGGTCCAGCTTTGAGATACTGCTAAACCCTCCACTACTAGAAAGCATATCAGAGGCTCAGTGAAGTCTAACAGTTTGACAGCTTGCATATTCCAAAGCATAGTTCACTTCTACTCTGGATCTCATGCTGGGATACTGGCAAGGTCACTTCACACCCACAGTGAAGAAAAAGACCTTATGGCCTGTATGGGCCACCTGCCACCTTCTAGAGATTAACGCATAAGTTGCAGCCGCTCTAATGCTAAGCATCTGCTTACCTAGATGATGACATTCTTCACCTTGAGAGCTGTGGTGGTGGTGAAACATCTGTTGCGACTCTGAGGGACCTTTGCAAGGCTGGGGAGAGAAGTGCTGGCAATAAACTGAGTCTTTGGGGCTCCTCTCGCCTTCTGGGCAACACTTTTTCCTTGTCACAAACCAATGCAGTAGATGGCATGAGCAAAGGAAACCAATTCTCTGTCTAATATCGAGTATTACAGTGATTAAAATGGTCACAAAAATGTAATAGTAATTTAACAACATTGTCGATATTGGTGACAGTCAGGACTAGTTTGTGTGAGCAAATATGAATATCTTAAGATATCACCTTGTGAGGTCTTCACAGCGCGCCCCAGTGCTTCTTTCTTAAAGTCTCAAATCCAAGGAGATATTCTTTATAAAAGTTAAGAGTCAACCACGCCTACCTAAAATGGCTCATTCCAACATGCCCCCACATGTCTATGTCACTATGTGGGAAGATTTGCATTACGCCGCCCAAATGTTCACGCAAAGAAAGAAGGCGTAACTTTTATTCTCGCTGTAGTATTGTTGTTGCCGCCGTCATGTTGTGAAGGCGCTGTGTGTTTCGTTGTGAAAGCGAAACTATTTTGTTTGGTCTTCTAAAAGAGGACGATATCTGCTTCGTCATGCCTGGAGCTGATCTGTGCTGGTTGCTGAGGAAATACTACAACTTTGCGCTGTGGATCACCGGATCGGCTTTCACCGTGGACGAAGCGGAGTCCAGCCCGGGGTCGTCACATGTGGCTGCCGCAAGCCCGCCGCCGCTTCTTCGTCGAATCCGCCAGCCGACGCTCACTCTAGCCCGCAGGCCTCCGCTCACTCTAGCCCCCGGCCTCCGCTCCCTCTAGCCGCTGCCGCTCACTCAGCCCACCGTGGTTGATGCTGTGTTTTGTTGTGAAAGCGAAACTACTTTGTTTGGCCTTCCAAAAATGGACACGACTAGAAATCAGTGGTTAAGTTGTATTTACAACACTGTTCCAGAACACTTCAACCCAAATATTCAGATGTGTGCAGCACATTTTATGGAGGACCGTTTCCTGATCCTGAGAGAGTAGACTACAATGCCGGCGTTCTGACTCACAGACTGTAAGTACTTTTTTATATTTAAAGAGATTTTATACTTAAAGCGAGTTTTTTGGGCAGTGTAGAGTAGGGCTTATTGTTTGTCATTTCTCCGATCACAAATGCAGACATGGTTTTATGTTTATGCTGCGCGATGCAACGCAACACGTAAAAAGACAGTATAAGTCATTATAATCCATAATTATGTCCCCACTGGATGCAACAAATGCCTAGTTTATAATGGGTTTTCATGTTTTTGAATCATCGCTCTGGCCTGACAGGGCATCATCACAATATGGTAAGGGGCGTAACATTTCCGTCACACGCTTGAGGTATTCGGCCAATCACAATGCACTGGATAGCTGGCCAATCACAGCACACCTCGCTTTTCAGACCGATGAGCTTTGTAAAAATCGACGTGTTTCAGAAAGGCGGGGCATAGAGGAGAAACAATAATGTACAGTAGCAGCATCATATGACCCCTTTAAAAAAAAACAGGCAGACATACTGTATTCTTACAAAACAGAGTGAAAAAAATATATATATGACACAATTTGCAGCATGAAATGGTAATTAAACCATTTTTGAACAAACAAGCAGTTCTGTAATTTGTCAACTAAAAATCATTTAAATGTTTAATCCCTCTAAAATATTCTGCTATTGTATTTACTTCGTTTAATTTTGTTTGTTTTTTCATTGTTAAACTGACATTTACATTCTTGAACACTGTGTTTACTGTTATATTACTGCTGTCAAGCAGAGGCAGATGTTTAAGAGCTCTGTGATTGATTTAGCTACAAAGCGGGTTCAATGATTTGTATAGTTTGTTTGGAGATTTTGTTACTCTATATTGTTAAACAGCACTAAGGGGATCAAGCAAGGTTGTTCTGGCCCCCAGGGGCCTCTGGTAACTATGGTGATGTACTTAATTGATGAATTGATTGCCTTGATTAATGGGGAGCAAGAGCAAAGACAGATGCTCGATGCTGTTGAGCTCTCACTACAACAAAGCGACGGCCGTGGAATCATGTGGGATGAGCACCTTCATGAATGTAAAGTGATGTAGGCCTGCTTCATAGCACTCTTGTTATGTCAACCTGTCAACTTGTGTTAACCCTGCAATTCATTTTAAAGACACATTGCTGATTGCATTTCAGGTTCTGTTCTCAATTTTTGACTGCTGCGCTGGTCAGCCGTAGTGAATAAGCTTATTTAGTTGCTTCTTTGTCAGCGCAAAAATTATGTTTTTAATAATTACGCTGTAACACTTTACAATAACGTCTTTGTTAATTTGTTAACATTAGTCAACTACATAAATGAACAGTGTAACAAAGAACAAAACCAAACCATTTATTAATCTTAAAGGAATAGTTCACTCAAACATGAAGATACATTTTTTTTAATTCATCTTCAGGCTATCCAAGATGTAGATGAGTTTGTTTCTTCATCAGATCAGATTTGGCAGAAATTTAGCATTAAATCACTTGCTAACCAAAGGAATCTCTGCAGTGAATGGGTGCCGTCAGAATGAGAGTCCAAACCGCTGATAAAAACATCACAATAACACACAAGTAATCCAACCCGATCTCATGAAAGTGCGTATAAATAGTACGCCAAATAAAAACGAAAACTTGTGGTATTGATACGCAAAAATGGACTTTGGCGTGTATATTTTTATTACACATTTTCATGAGACCGGGCTCAGTAATCCACACCCTTCCTGTCAATCAATGAATGCATTGTGAAACAAAAAGCTGTGTGCTTGTAAGAAATAAAACCATCATTAAGACGTTTTTATCTTCAAACCGTTGTGTCAGGCTAAAATATAAGTCTGTAATTCATATTAATGCTTCCTCCAGTGAAAACATTGTTATGCACAGATCAAGCACTGTTTACAAGTGAAAACAAAACACCTCTAAACAAAATTTTTGATGTGAGAGGACAACAAGGAGTGGACTTTTTCACCGCAAGAAGTGTTATCATGGATTATGGATTGTATTTAGGCCAGGAGTGATGGTTCAAATTTAAAACGCCTTAATTATGGATCACTTGTGGATTATTGTAATGTTATTATCAACTGACCGCTATTAACTAACGAAATCGTACTGTAAAGTGTTACCAAATATGTTTAAAATGGATGAGAAACAATCTGACAATGATAAAAACCATAACAAATTTATATTAGATTATATTAGACAAGCCTACAATATTAAATAGCTTGGCTGTGATGGTAATGTGCTCAAAAGTACAATTTAAGTAACATTAAAATTAGCTTAAATGTAACTGAACATATATAATTAAATATGTGGACATAACACTTTGCCATAAATTGGACATTTTAGTAGCTCTTCACAACACACACACACACACACACACACACACACACACACACACACACACACACACCCAACACGTCATCAAAAAATAAAATTATTTACATGAAAAACGATTTAAATCACAACATGCATTATTTCACAGGAAAATATTGCTGTAATTGTCATATCCAGATTATGAGAACTTTTTAAGTGCTTTGTTTCCATATCTCAACCTTTGGATTTTCATGTTTTATTTAGTCAACACTGACCGTGCCAATGTTTCTCTTTTCTTTCTTCTGTCAAATAATGCATACAATTCAGCTTCCTTCCTGTTTAACATTTATTTTCATCGTTGGAGGGCATTTACTCTGTGCAGCTGCGTTCCAGCTGCGCATCATTATGTCTGCAACAGCTGTTGACACCCAAATTACGGCAGAAAGAAGGTGCTACAAATGTATTCCTTTTTTTAAAGTGTGTAAATATGACTTAATCAGTCGCCCTCCACATGTTCTCACTCTCTCCCTTCTGCCATCTCCCTGATCTCCAGGTAATCTAGGCACTAAAATAGAGCTCATAATTTCTAAATAAGACAGACTTAAACAGCCTCTGACCTCTTTTCCCAAGATGATTTGCTTCACAAGTAAATGGCCTCTATCTGACATTTACTGCTATTTACTCCCCTGTATGAAATGGAATGGGTCGATCTCTCTCCGTGAACCAGTGACAACCGCAAGCAAGAAGTAAACCTTGTTTTGGAAACCAAAGACAGGAAATAGGTCCCTCTCAGAGCCTGACAAACACTCCGGATATTCAACCTAGTTTAACGAGTCTGTGCCCAAAATAATAAAAGTGTTATTTATATATATCCACAAATATTAGTATGCTGAAATGTGCTGTCTTCATGCGCAAATGTGATAAAATAAATGGCTTTTTTGGTGTATTTGTGTGTGTGCAGTACCAAATTATTATCTCTTGTAAATCAAGAGCAATGTCGTCTTTTGTAGCCACGCCACAGCGCCGTAAGATGTTTTTCTTCTTGTCTTCATGTTTCTGGGTCACTGTCTCATTGGTTGTTGCTATTCCAGCTATTAGGAAGAAGGAATATCATAAAGGATTTGATACTTCCTGCTGACATGGAAATCTCTCTCACTATGAGTTAAGACCTCCTTTTCCCCTTCCTCTCTAACTCCTCTACATCTGTGACGTCTGAAATGTGAGCTGTAATTTAATTTGTGAGTGTGAGCGGATCTCAAGGATGAGGATTCACCTCTTGTGAATTTTTCAGTTCTGCTGTGAGTTAAAGGGGTCAAATATACTAGTGTTCAAAAGTTTGGGTCAGTAAGTTTTTTTTTTTTTAAAGAAATTAATATTTTATTCAGCAAGGGAGCATTAAATTGAACAAAAGTGACAGTGAAGACATTATCCGGTTACACAGACTCCTATTCCAAATCATGTTTGTCTGACCTTTTCTTTCATCCAAAAATCATGACAAAAATGTGAAGCAGCACAACTGATTTCAACACTGATAATAATAGATATATTTCTGCAAATCAGCATATTAAAGTGATTTCCGAAAGATCAAGTGACAATAAAGACTGGAGTAATGATGGTGAAAATGATTTTTTATTATTATATTTTAAGGCGAGACACTGCAGGTGAACATGCAGGGTAAAAAAAATAACTAATAATTATCGCCTTACTTACCCAGCTGGTTGATTACATTGATAATTGCAAAAATTTTTTGTATTACAAGTTTTCTAAAATGTTAGGTTTAAATATGCAAATGAGTGATTATTTAATGAAATATGCGCTAATTTGTATACATTTCTAGTATGAAAATCTAAACACTGGATGATGTCAGCTCAAATTCTTTTTTTTTTTTTTTTTTTTGCAAAATTTTATATAGAGTCAAGTTTTTAACAGAGGGAATTTTGGGTATCTAATTTTTGTCACTCCATAATTCAGAAAATGCTTAGAACAGATAGGAAACACTATATTTTCACAATTTTTTGGGGAATAAAATGTATATAATCAAGCGAATTATATATGAACAAATCCCTCTGTAAAAATCTTCAGAATATAGACAGGAATAAAAATGTAAAGTTTGGTGTGTGTAAGTGCTACTGAAGTGGAGATTTATGGCTCAGTGTAGGAGAAAAAAATCATTTTGAGAAAATGGCCTTTAGAAATATGTATTGTATTTGAAATCTATTGACACAAATAGATATAGTGCTATAAAATAAACACTTAACAGTGTCTTTTGGATGTGTCAGTGTCTTTCTTTCCACTAGTCAGAAAAAAACACTTTATGAAAAACCAAAAAGCCCAAAATCTCAAACCAACAGTGTTTTTGCCTGCAGTGTCTCCCCTTAAAGGGGTCATATGATGCGATTTCAATTGTTCCTTTCTCTTTGGAGTGTAACAAGCTCTTGGTGCATAAAGAAGATCTGTAAAGTGTCAAAGACTAAAGTCCTCAATCCAAAGAGATATTATTTATAAACGTTAGAGTCAGCCACACCTACCTAAACCGGCTCGTTCTAACACGCCCCCACATGTCTACGTCACTATGTGGGAAGATTTGCATAACGCCGCCCAAATGTTCACGCAAAGAAAGAAGGCGTAACTTTTATTCTCGCTGTAGTTTTGTTGTTTCCGCCGCCATGTCGTAAAGATGCTGTGTGCTTCGTTGTGAAAGCGAAACTATTTTGTTTGGTCTTCCAAAAGAGGACGATATCTGCTTCGTCATTCCTGGAGCTGATCCGTGTTGGTTGCTGAGGAAATACTTCAACTTTGTGCTGTCGATCGCCAGATCGGCTTTTAACCTTGGACGAAGCGGAGTCCAGCCCAGAGCCGTCACATGTCCTTCCGGACGCTCCTTCGTCGAAATCGCCGGCCGCGCCGTTCTCAAGCCCACCCGCCTCTGCTCACTCTAACCCTCCGGCCGTTCCTCACGCTAGCCCCCGGCCTCTGCTCACTGTAGGCCGCCGTGTGTGACGCTGTTTTGTTGTGAAAGCAAAACTACTTTGTTTGGTCTTCCAAAAATGGACACGACTAGAAATCAGTGGTTAAGTTGTTTTACAACACTGTTCCAGAACAGTTTTAACCCAAATATTCAGATGTGTGCAGTTCATTTTATGGAGGACTGTTTCCTGGATCCTGGTAGAGTAGACTACAATGCCGGCGGTTCTGACTCAAAGACTGTAAGTATGCTTTTTATATTTAAAGAGTTTTTATATTTTATATATTTAAAGTGAGTTTTTTTTGGGCAGTGTAGAGTAGGGCTTGTTGTTTGTCATTTCTCCGATCACAAATGCAGACATGGTTTTATGTTTACGCGGCATGATGCAACGCAACGCGTAAAAAGACAGTATAAGTCATTATAATCCATAATTATGTCCCCACTGGATGCAACGAATGCCTCGCTTATAATGGGTTTTCATGTTTTTGAATCATCGCTCCGGTCTGACAGGGCATCATCACAATATGGTGATGGACGTAACATTTCCGTCTCACGCTTGAGGTATTCGGCCAATCATAACGCACTGGATAGCTGGCCAATCAGAGCACACCTCGCTTTTTCAGACCGATGAGCTTTGTAAAAATCGATGCGTTTCAGAAAGGCGGGGCATATGTGGAAAATAATGTTTTTTTTTAACCTTAAACCACATAAACACATTTCCTTACACCAAATACACAAAATACTGTTCTTTTTAGCAACATCATATGATTAAATATATTAAAATAGAAAAGTTATTTTAAATTCTAATATTTCACAATATTACTGTTTTAACATTAAATAAATGCAGCTTTGATAAGAATAGGTGGCAAGGTTTTAAGTGTCAAATCCAGTTATGGTTCTCTCTCTCTCTTTCTGACCTTTACAATTAAACTGACTGTTATTTGAGGCTGCGCCTTTAAGATGTCTGTGTAAACATTCTCCTTACATGTGTAATGAGTAATAGAGCTTAGTTGTGTGCTCATTAAAAAAGTAGATTAGGTAGGTAAATAAAGTACGTTATTAATTATAAAAGTAAATTAGTAAAAAGGTCCGTTTTGATTCAAAGTTGACTTTAAGGACAGAGCTTCAGCCCCATGTCAGTGCCTCCGATTTTGGAGACGTTCAAGAGTGAAATGCCTCGAACACAACCGTGACTTCCCTTCTCCTTCAAAGGACAAAAATTCAATCCTGCGGGCCAGGGAAAGACCAGGGAAAAACGAGATGAAAACGTAGTGGAATAGAAGTTTTTGGCTGTTTTTGTTTTCTAACCTCAAATTACTCTTAAACTGCACAATGTAACTTGCTTATTACCTTGTGGAGTTTGAACATTATTGCATACAAAAACAATCAGCTGCAGCAGCAAAGCACGTAAACCACCTGACAAATGTGTGGTTTCGTTTAAAAATTTTAGTAATTAAAATACAAGTTAAATACAAAGCAATGCTTGGGCTTGCAGATATGGAAACAGCCAACAAAATCTCATGGCAATTTTGTTACTATTTTACATTTTGGCGAATTGTTAGCAAATTTGTATGACCCAGTGATGGATGTTTTGTTTAGCGGTGGGCCTTCATGCTTACATTTTTTTTCAAAAATCGCATGTATTCGTATGATTCACTTCATACAAATTCATACAAAATCGCAACCTCATAAAATAGGTACGTTGTTATGTGAGTTTAGAAACAGCTTTATGTCTCTCTTTAACCCCAAATACAAGTTATTCAGCCTATAACATCTTCTACCATGAAAACACAATCCCATTGATTCAGAGCTTGTTAAAAACATGAGTCTACTTGAAGAATTACACATATTTCTGGCTGCCTTACTGGCTTTTAAAAAGCTAAATTTGCCATTTTAATAATAAATAAGTCCCCCCCCCCACCCCCCCCCCCCCCTGCTTCATAAATATTTTAATGATCTTAATAAATTAACAGGCTGATCAAAGAGCCACAGAGTAGAAAGTGTCCATAAAAGTTAGTTCGTCTCTGTTTATCAGATGATGAAGGTGAGAAAAGACAGTAGAAGTGAGTGAGAGAAAAATAGGAAGAGTACATCAGGCTAGAAAGAAAGAGTGATGAGAAATAGAGGTATAAAGTGATTGGGGAGTTGAGCTGATGGAAATGGAGGGATCAGGAGAGAGAGATGAGCTTGTTCGGAGGAGAGAGAGAGAGGGAGGAGTTTGATTACAGAGACATTTTACACCCTCTTTCTCTCAGTCTCTTCATCTATCCATCCATCTCACGCACTTACTATCTGGCAGGGGAGCCGAACAGACATATCTGGGAAAAACAAACATGAGGGATTATATGTCACAGACACACACAAGCATGAACACAAATCAAAACAAACACACCGAAAAGAGTTTTCCTGATGGAGAAGAAAAAGGAAATGGATGCAGAAATTATGCATGATGGGGAAAGTCTGAAATATGCAAAGCTGCCAAGGACAACAAGTGGACAGACACATACAGCTTCCCTGATTCATTTAAAGAGTTAGATAGTCTTTTTTAAGCTTTGCAATAATATTTTTCCAAGGATCAATGAGAAAAAAATAGGACAGGGCTTGATTTTATGCATCAGACATTGATTGGATTGTAAAAGTGAGTGTTCTGTACCAGTGTTGGGGGTAACACATTACAAGTAACGAGAGTTACGTAATCAGATTACTTTTTTCAAGTAACTAGTAAAGTAACGCATTACTTTTTAATTTACAAGAGAATATCTGAGTTACTTTTTCAAATAAGTAACGCAAGTTACTTTTTTTCCCCAATTTACTAACTGACAGCTCTCCTGTCCCCATGTTGAGAGAAATCAGAAGATGTTACTGTAGTTCTAAAATAAATATGAATATGCATTAATTAATCTCACTCACTCACAAAAAAAACAGATTCAGTATTCCTCAAAATGAATAAAAACAATACAACTCAGAATATGACGCAAACCTGCAATAATTAAATGTTAAACAACACAAATATCCTTTATGTATTTATTCCCATTCTATAAACCAATGTCTTTGCTTCTGACCTTCGATGATCCAGTTCAACTGTACTAATGAGCACAAATTACTCTAGACAAACATTTGTGTGTCTTTTTTTTATTGCTGAAGTGTGTTGAAATTTCTTCTTCTGCAGTCTACTGCACGGACGTAAATGTACTTTCCCTTCAGCCTGATGTTTATTCATTTCACTTTTGGTGTGAAAAGGCTTTAAAATTTTCCAAAAATATAACTTTTTTATTTTAAAAACAAACAAGCAAGCTCTGTCCATATTTAAAAAGTAACGCAAAAGTAACGTACCGCATTACTTTCCAAAAAAAGTAACTAAGTAACGTAATTAGTTACTTTTTTATGGAGTAACGCAATATTGTAATGCATTACTTTTAAAAGTAACTTTCCCCAACACTGTATACACTGAACAAAATTATAAACGCAACACTTTTGTTTTTGCCCCCATTTTTCATGAGCTGAACTCAAAGATCTAAGACTTTTTCTATGTACACAAAAGGCCTATTCTCTCAAATATTGTTCACAAATCTGTCTAAATCTGTGTTCATGAGCACTTCTCCTTTGCCGAGATAATCCCTCCACCTCACAGGTGTGGCATATCAAGATGCTGTTTAGACAGCATGATTATTGCACAGGTGTGTGTGCTTTAGGCTGGCCACAATAAAAGGCTACTCTTAAATGTGCAGTTTTATCACACAGCACCATGCCACAGATGTCGCAAGTTTTGAGGGATCGTGCAATTGGCATGCTGACTGCAGGAATGTCCACCAGAGCTGTGGCCCGTGAATTGAATGTTCATTTCTCTACCATAAGCCGTCTCCAAAGGCGTTTCAGAGAATTTGGCAGTACATCTCACAACCACAGACCATGTGTAACCACACTAGCCCAGGACCTCCACATTCAGCATCTTCATCTCCAAGATCGTCTGAGATCAGCCACCCAGACAGCTTCTGCAACAATCGGTTTGCATAACCAAAGAATTTCTGCACAATCTGTCAGAAACTGTCTCAGGGAAGCTCATCTGTATGCTCGTCGTCCTCATCAGGGTCTCGATCTGACTGCATTTCGTTGTCGTAACCGACTTGAGTGGGAAAATTCTCACATTCGATGGCGTCTGGCACTTTGGAGAGGTGTTCTCTTCACGGATGAATCCCGGTTTTCACTGTACAGGGCAGATGGCAGACAGCGTGTATGGCGTCATGTGGTTGAGTGGTTTGTTGATGTCAACGTTTTGGATCGAGTGGCCCATGGTGGCGGTGGTGTTATGGTATGGGCAGGCGTATGTTATGAACAACGAACACAGGTGCATTTTATTGATGGAATTTTGAATGCACAGAGATACCGTGAAGAGATCCTGAGGCCCATTGTTTGCCATTCATCCACGACCATCACCTCATGTTGCAGCATGATAATGCACGGCCCCATGTTGCAAGGATCTGTACACAATTCCTGGAAGCTGAAAACATCCCAGTTCTTGCATGGCCAGCATACTCACCGGACATGTCACCCATTGAGCATATTTGGGATGCTCTGGATCGGCGTATACGACAGCGTGTTCCAGTTCCTGCCAATATCCAGCAACTTCGCACAGCCAATGAAGAGGAGTGGACCAACATTCAACAGGCCACAATCAACAACCTGATCAACTCTATACGAAGGAGATGTGAGGCAAACGTGGTCACACCACCATATCCTGACTGTTTTTGGACCCCGCCCCCCCCCCCCCCCCCCGGACCCCCCAATACAGTAAAACTGCACATTTTAGAGTGGCCTTTTATTGTGGCCAGCCTAAGGCACACCTGTGCAATAATCATGCTGTCTAATCAGCATCTTGATATGCCACACCTGTGAGGTGGATGGATTATCTTGGCAAAGGAGAAGTGCTCATGAACACTTTGATTTGTGAACAATATTTGAGAGAAATAGGCCTTTTGTGTACATAGAAAAAGTCTTAGATCTTTGAGTTCAGCTCATGAAAAATGGGGAAAAAAATAATGTGTTGTGTTTATAATTTTGTTCAGTGTATATCTATATATACTATAGATATATATCTTTATATATAAGATAGATCTCTTTAAAATATATAAGTATTAACCATACTAAAATATTTTTCATGTGTCCGTATTGGCCAGAATTTGAGTATTTTGCATCCCCTTTGTGTGTTTAAATTGCCTGTAAACCACTGAGCTACAGACATATCTCTGCTTTTCTGACATCTTTTCTGTTTAAATATCACACCGAAATCATCAGCTTTTCTCTCTGTTTGCACCATTTTCCACCTGTCTTCTTTTATTCTTGTACCAACACCAACACCCCTCCCCTCTTTCCGCCCTCGTTCCTTCTGGACCTGGAGTCAAAAGTAATTTATACTGACTGACAGCTCCTGACAAACAGAGTGTGCGAGAGAGAACGACAGAGAGGGGAAGCGTGGAAAGATAGAAGGGAAAGAAAAAGGGGATTGGCTTGGTGGAAGTGAAAAGATGAAGTGTAGGTGTTGTTGGGTCACAATATGAGATTAGGAAATATATGAGAGTGAGTCAATAAAAGTTGACTCTGATTGGATGAGTATTAAAAGTATTAAAAAGTATTAACTATTAAAACTAACACACACACGCACAAGTACAAGCACGCACACACACACACACACACAACACACACACACAAACTTCTTCAATGTTAAATGGCATTGTAAGTTTTCTGAAAGAAAAAATGACACTTAGCCCTCTAGTGGTTGAAGCATAAATCTACACGTTACTTGCGGAGGAATATTGTTTAGGTATTTACGTGAGTCGTGCTTCGGCTCTGCTATTCTGCGCACATTAATCTCATGGCTAGAAGTGCGCAGCTGTGTCCATGGTTACAGATAAACTTTATCAGTGCAAATGTCACTAATAACATCAAAACCTAACCATAACAACATCTTGGCCAATGAAAGTTGGATCTACGAAAAATGTCATACAGGCAGGTAGTTAGCTCATTATGCCACTGATGTTTTGACTTCAAATCAGTTGATTTAATATAAAATTACAAAGGTTTGGTAGCGTTAATCATTAGACACTTAGCTTATCAGATGGAAATGATAACTTGGCAAGAATATTTATAGACAAACAGACCAAAGTAGTAACTGGTTTATAGGCTAGCATTGTTACCAACATAAACATTGTTCTATGAAACTAGTCAATGCAAATGAGATGAGCAAACTATGTTGATTCAGGTTTTATTACGGGTAACATTACAGTTGCTTTTCCTTTTTGCTTTTTGGTTCGAGGTTCAGTTTTGTGGCTTCAATCTACTTCCACTGCATATAGTAACCTGCCCATTTTTCCTTTATTTATGGATATGATGTAAACACGCATTTATGAATGAGGAAAGTATGCAGTTTCTGTGGAAATCTGTCCCGACAGCTCGAAAATATAAATAATTATTATAGGCTTACCATAGGGTAAGGCAAAACACACACTCTAAAAATTGCTGGGTTAAATACAACCCAGTGCTGGGAAAAATAGGGACAAACCCAGCAATTGGGTTGTTTTGACCCAGCGGTTGGGTTAAATGTTTAACCCAACCTTCTGGGTAGTAACCCAACCACTGGGTCAAAAACAGCCCAATTGCTGGGTTTGTCCCTATTTTACCCAGAACTGGGTTGTATTTAACCCAGCATTTTTTAGAGTGCAGTTTGAAAGATGTTTATATGATGTAATTGCTTGTTTAAATTGTGTTAATTTCGAATAAAAAAGTACATAGTTTATTTTATACTAAATGCCAGTAAAACCTCTTGCTTGGACCTATAGACCACGAAACAGAGCCTGGCTGAGATGAACCGAACAGACAGATAAACACAAAGCAAATGAGTACATGGGATTATCCAAGGCCACTTGCCTCCATTTAGAAGAGGAATGGCATGATCAGGCCGGAGAGAGAGAGAGTATCTGAAATGATTAAAGATAAGTTTCCCCCGGCCTGAACGCTCATTGCCCCTTATTTCTCCCACAAGGTCTCTGGACTCATCCGTTCCTTCCCTGTGGTGCCGAGAGCCGCTGCTGCGCCAGAGCAATAATTCAAAAACACAGAACCAGAGAGAAGACCCGGAGACTGATTTTGAGTACAAAGATGCTATGGAAAGAGAAGGAAATAGAAAAATGCATGGGAATCAATGGTGACATGACCAAGGTCATGGGTTCAGTTCAGAGAGAACACCTTGAATGCACTGCAAAAGTGACAACGTAAATATGGAAATATAAATGATCAAAATCAGTAAACACTGGATTGCGTGAGATGATTCCCTGTGGCCAGAGAAAGCTAAGTTTCCCCTAGCTTCAAAATCCCTTTCTGCCGTCGGCTGCGGCCTGTTTTCTGAAACATCAGTGCTTTAGAGCAGCCCGTTTAAATGAGTCAGAAATATTTAACAGCAATCAGAGCTCACAGAGCCACCGGCAACCAAAACACTCAACGAAAACATGATCATATATGCAAATGATTCTCTCTTTCTTGCTCTGTTCTTGTTGTTCTTTACTTGACCTCTTTTATTTTCTTTCTCTGCTGCTTTTTATCCAACTCTCAGTGGGTGAATCTCACGAAAGCTGTTGGGAAAATGTTATGGCTTTAACGATTTGTTGCATTGTGACAATATTTTCATGACAGTTAAGCACATTTAAACCCTGCCTCCCCAGCTGTCGGTAGCAGCTCAGGCTCATTGGAAATACGTGACTACATTTTTGCGATACCAGAAATATGTTGCTCTCGGCACGTTTCACTGCACTTTTCAGGTGACACATCCACAAGAGGTGCTATAAGCAATATCATTGTTTTCTATATTGCAATTTTCTTTTTCTTTTTTTTATAACAGCCTAGTGTAATTGTTTGTAGCATGTTTTTCACACAAGTGCAACGTTGTACCAGGTAAGGTACTGAGCAAGTTTACTGCATCAGAAAAGCCATACATATAGAGCTGGTTAAGCGATGCAAATGTCAAAATGTATTAGTTTACAAATAATTCACTATGGTAGAAACGTTTTTAGGTCTTAACATAGTATTGTGCAAGGAATCTGGTAAAAATAAGTCTTTATCAATAATTTGCCCCTGTAATCATAATATGTTGATTTTAATTTTAAACTGTGTTGGCTGAATTTATAGACACTCCTCTCTTTATTTTTTATGTATTTTCTTTAATTATTTTTTTATGTACATTATCTTTATTTTTATTTTTATTTATCATATTTATAAAAAAATTTGTAGTTGTGATTTATGTATTATTCTATTCCAATTATATGTTAATGCATATTATTTTACTGAAATGACGATAATATTGCAGAATTTTAATTGTGGAATTTGTGGCAAATGGGTCTGTTATCCGTGCTTTATTCTGTGTAGAAAAAAAGTTAAAAAAACAATTATGTATTATATTTAGTTTTAGTATGGATGTATTAGTATTGTATTTTACATTATAATGAATATTGGGAGGAATACATTTAGTTATCATGAAAATTGTCACAATGCAAAAATATATTGATATATCTACGGTACTCAAAACTTATTTATCTTAGTTACGTAAATAAAAAAGCTAATAAATTCTTGCATTTTTTCACAAACTACTGTACAGCAACTACAGACTTGAGTTTGAGTTCAAACATGTAAATACATATATATTCTAAATTGCTAATTACAAACTTTTGGGGTATGACATTTTCTACAATCTTCTTTCAATAAATTCAACAAATATTCTATATTTGGCTGAGATTCACCCACATTTTTTTGCTTTTCCAAGATAAGATCTATCAATTCATCCTCTCCTCAGTCCATATTTCTGGATTCACTCTTCCGTCGTTCCTTTCTCTCCATGATCCCTCCGTTCCATTAATCCCCTGCTGCTTCCTGCCCATCATCTCAGCCAAACCCTAAAAGAGCGCTGTACATGTGCCCCACACACACACACACACATACACAGGTTTGTTTTTATGGTTTGTGGGGACTCTCCATAGGCGTAATGGTTTTTATACTGTACAAACCGTATATTCTATTGCCCTACACCAACCCTACCCTCACAGGAACTTTCTGCATTTTTAGTTTTCAAAAAACTCATCTGATTATTTATAAGCCTTTTGAATTAACGGGACACTGAAACTGTCCATACATCCCTTCCTTGTTGTACGACCTATGTCATACCCATGTTATTATACAAATTTGTGTCTCATAAACCACATAAACATGCACACACACACAAACACACACAGAACACAGACACAGACGTCACACACAGACACACACACACACACAGACACACACACATATATATATATATACATACACACACAACCACACACACACACACCCACACACACACACACACACACACACACACACTCTCACCCAGAGATCTGTGACCTGCTGTCTCAGTAAACACTGCTGCAGTCATCTGTTGAACCACAAGATTTTGTTTTCAAAGATAGAAAGAGAAAAACGCAATAGATAATTGACAAAAAAAAATTATAGCAGGTTGTGGAGACAGTGAGAGCAGGAAAACATATGGCAAAGTGGAGGCAGAAACAGAGGGAAATGACAGGAATATTTTTGAACAGTGAGAACAAAACATGGGACAAAGGAGGGAGAAGGTGTCAATGACAGAGAGAAAAAGGGAGGGAGGGGGGGCCGAGTCAGCAACAGATAGCTATTCCGCTCACGAGACAAACTGAGTGAGAGAGTGTAAGAGAGAGAGGGAGGGAGAGAGAGAGAGAGAGGGAGCGTGAGCCACTATCATTCGTTCCTGACTCCACACGGGAACACACCATCCCTGGAACACGGAATCTGGCTGGGAACGGAGAAACGGGAATGCACTGGGACGAAAAAACTGAGGAGAATAAATATTACCTGCCATCTGTTGGTCTTCCTCATTCATCTGTCATCCACTGTCACTTTTTCTTTTTCTGAGGAGAACTTCTTCAGAGCCTCCAGTGAAAACACATACATATAGAGATATATCTATAACAATCCTATACATATATCAATATACAGTATGCCTGTTTTCATAAACAGCGTATGGGTAAGCCAATGGATTCAGATTCTATGCTTCAGAAGCATTTCCTCCATTGTAGGAAGCGGATCTGTTGCATTCTGAGACGTGTGCATCTGCACCATGCGTCCACATGGAGAAAGACAGACAGAGGGAGCTTAGATAGGTGCTTTGGGAGCTGGATTAGGTGTGCTGTTCTGTCTTTTCGTGTGTGTGCGTGTGTGAGCGTTCTGCGTTATTGTGTGTGAAAAACTGAGTAGTTTTTAAGAGACCCTCTTTCTCTCTTTGTGTGTGAGTGTGTGGTAGATGATAGATGATAGAACTGAGAAGTAATGATAGAACTGAGAAGAAGAGGCCCCAAAGAAGCCAGAACCAGAGGAAAATGTGTTGATGTTGCTCAGAGGTTGCTCTTTTATTGCTCAGGATATATCTCACTTGGGTTTCTTTGAGTAGCAACTTTGTATCAGATGTTTCTCCTGAAATTTCTTTGGAGAAACAAACAGAAGCTAAACTAATATTGTGGATAGCGTAGCTCAGATCATTTCGATTTTGATTAGAATGAGTTTGAGTTCATACTAAAATTTCAGACTTGTCTTGGTCAAAACAGAAGATAGTTTGAGGCAATGTTAAGATCTCTGTTGAACCTCTCCTCAAGAGAAGCACCCATTTTAACTGGAGACTGTGGTCTAGAAGAAAGAATGGAGATGTTCGAGAGATCTCATTTGTGATTTCTCTTTCCTGTGGGGTCTGCAAGAGAGAAGCAGAAAGCGTGTGTGAACGAGAGAGAATATCTGATCAAAAGTGCCCAATTTGAGAAACAGCTGCATGTTCACACACAGAATAGAGTTCAGCAGATCAGATCAGACCTGTTAGTTTGAGATATTTGAAAAGAAGTGGGCTAAGAGGAGTTATGTTTTGGCTTCCAGTAAAGAGCAATCAAGTGAAAAAAAATAACAATCTGCAATGTTGCTCATTCTGATCTTGATCTTAAGATTAGCACATGCATCTTTAAAAGGTCCAACACATTGTATTTATGACAAAACCTTTTATTATTAAAGTGTCCATGTTACGTATATTACAATTATGTAAAAATAATGAAATTATTAATAAATGTCATAATCATATTTTATATCTTTTATTTTACTGTTATGATTACAATCATTAATCATTATATATAATTTATATTTTATGTATCTATATATTTAGACTTAGAACTGCAGTATATATTCCAATTAACATTTATGTATTCAGAACTGTCAGCAAAAATATTTGGGTGACAATGCGTGGAATATATTTTGACTCAAAAGTATGTAGTTATAGTTTACATTTATATATTCAGACATATTATACTTTTATTACTTATCAATAACTATCACATTAACATCTTAGCAGAATCTTTAATCATAATCTTTTTTCGACTGAAAATGGGAGTTTATGACAGTATGTTTGGTGTTTTGTCACAGGGGACAGAACTGAGCAGAAGCAAGACACCTTGATTGTGAAAACAAAAGCGTCAGGAGGACTAAAGAACAACAGATATTCCTTTGAGAGAACTGAATGGTGTAAAACACTGAGAATGACTTGTGGAATACCTCCGAACTGTAGCGTGAGGCATCTCTTCCTTGCTGGCATCACGCAATGTTCAGTGGGACAAAGATCACGAATAAGGCTTGATTCCAACAGTGTCATTTCTTCAGGCTTCTGAATTGGAATTCTACCAAGTGTTGTTTTGTTTTGTTTTTCTCGGGCCACGAAACAGTTTGTCTCAGGGTTAGATCCTCGAACCTGGAGTCTCTCCAAAGGGGAGGAATCTTGCTCACTCTCACTCTCTCCCTGTAGTGATGACAACGGCGAGCACATTGTGTGCTGAAGTGGCGTGGAAAGCTCTCCGTCTTGTTCCCTGATGAGGGCTGCTTTCCCTGTATCAGCTTGCTGTTTAGGAGCCGGACAACAAGTCAGCATTTAACCTGCTCTAAACTTGGAGACAGAACTCTTTGCTCAGCAAACTGGCTTTCTTGGTTCACATTAACTAAACTCCGCTGGTTTAATTGTCTCCAGTGGCGCTGTTGCATTCTGGGATACGCATTGTGGGATTACTCAAAGAGGATCATGGCTGCCTCACACCTGTTTTTGAATGTGTTGACTGCCGTTTTACTGTTGAGCTACGTTTCTTACGGTCAACAATCCAACACTGCCAGCACAGGTGAGCAAGCCACAAATCGGACGGCTGCTCCGTCTGGTGCCCCGGAGGTCACACTCGCGACCCCGGGGTCAGACGCAGACGAAACCCCGTCGGCCGGGAGCCGCTGTTGGGGTTACTACGATGTAATGGGCCAGTGGGATCCTCCGTTTAACTGTAATGCAGGAATCTACCTGTTCTGCTGTGGCTCCTGCTACTACCGATTTTGCTGCCAGTTCAAGGTTCACAGTCTGGACCAGACGTCTTGTTCCAATTACGACACGCCGGTGTGGGCCAACACAGGCAAGCCGGCAGCTCCGGTGACCGACGTCCAGGAGGAACCGGATCGAGACCGCACTCACATGATCGTATACATAATATGTGGAGTGGTGGCCATCATGGTGCTGGTTGGGATCTTCACCAAATTGGGCCTGGAAAAAAGTCAAGGAGGACAGACGGACATGACAAACTCCAGGTGAGTGGGTGTGAGGAGGACTTCATTGCTTAGAGGTCACTTGTTAATTAGATTCTCAGAGATGTCTCATTTAAGTATCAACTTTGCATTAGATTTTGCTTCATAATTACTGAAGAGACTTAAAAATGAGAATTCATTAAATTTATGGAACTGTAAAGATCAAACCTTTTGATCTGAGTTTTTATTGTAGACTTTTGCATCTTGGCAAATCTGAGCACTGTTCGAGTTTTCTTCAGAAACTGTAGAGGAAACACATGTGAGCAGAAAAATCTGCTAAGTAGGAGAGTTAGACTAAAGTCTCTATTTGTTTGTCTGTAATTGCAGACTAGCTCTGTACAACCAGAGGAGAACCATTTTGAGTTCCACAAATACATTTTTGTCATCTTTATTCTTAAAAATAAAGTTTTTTTTTTTTTTACATTCATATGGTTCCATGAAGAACCATAAGAGCTGTTTCTTGTTGGCTTGTTGGAGGTTCTGCAGATTATTGAAGCGTTCTTGACACTGAGAAAGAAAAAAATGGTTCTTTTAGGAACTATTTACTGAAATGTTCTTTGGGGAACGGTTCTTCTATGGCATTGCTGTAAAACCTGTGGAACGTTTATTCTTTAGAAAACTATATGTTTATGCTTTGAAGAACTCAGAAACCAAAACTCCAATCTGAAGAACCTATAATGTAACATCAAGATCTTTTTTAAAGACCTAAAAAAATGATAGGCTAAATCCAGCTCAAGAACCTTGTATAGTTTTTTAAGAACATTATATTATCATTGATGAGACAAAAGATCTTTCCTGAATATTAAGGTGTTGCAAAGAACCAACGAAGACTTAAAGTGGGGACGAAACAACTGAGACCACTAGTGAAAAAGCTACTATATGATTACAGATTATATTGTTAGAATAACAAGTAGAAACAATATCTTAGTACTTTGTATATTCTTTATTGATAGGAGTTCTCGAGCTGCATAAATTCCTAGAGCTCACATGTTCTCCAACATAATTTAAGACAACCCTGAGGGCATATTTGTGCTCCAGTGGAAGAAATAAAATATCTGACCATCTGTACAAAGAGTCACATAATCAGTCACAAATTTGCTTATTTGATTAGTAACCAAGAAATAGTGCAGAATCTGAAATAATTTTTCATTTTTTATGGAAACTTTAATTGTTTCACACAAAATCCAAAACTTTTCTAGCTTTTAAACTCCGTTTTCAGTTTTCAGTGCGGTTTCAGACTTCTGCGCCATACTGTATTTCTAAGATCATACATTCATGTTGATTTCTCAAAGCTCAGCTTTTGTTTGAGTGGAACTGTACAGTACTAGCTGCGATCAGTTCAAAAGAAGAAGCACAATGAAACATTTATATTTTTGTACTCCTCTGTTATGTGTTCCGACTATATGACGTTTGTGAAAAAAAAGAAAAGAAGGCTATTTTAATGCACTCAACACCATCATAATGTAAATAAAGTTGACACTTTGGTCTCTCTTCAGCACGGGGAAGCGTAGCACTGTCCTCCGGTGGCGGGAAGAGTGGGACGTCAGTCCAGCTATCTGTTTCTCATCCGTAATGTGTCATGGCAGACAGACACCACCATGATTTAATGAGGGCTATTGATAAGTGCTGGAAGCATGCCATGCCCGAGATAGAAAGCGTGCGTGTGCGTGAGAGAACGAATGATAGATTATCTGTCGTCTACTGATTTTAGTGGGTGGGTAAAAACTAATTTCTTACGCTTTGTGACGGAATAAAAGTGTCACATGGCAGAGATGCATTTCTAAATATATTAAAATTTATAAGAGTTTCTTTTGGTAAAGATATGTGTGAGATGAACACAATGACAAAGGCAGTTTTAGAAGGGCAAGCTAGTGAAGTGTATAGCCAGCTTGTTAATTGAACACAATTTATCATAGGAAAGCTTAATGAGGCTCGATAAATGGGTGCCAAAATTAGTGAATAGTGTGTGTCATAATGGTGCAACTAAACATATCCAGTGTCTGTTGGGACGAAATACAGAGGCACATTGAAGGAGAGAAAGAGAGAGATTCTATTGACCAGCTCTGAGAAATCCAATGAGGCCAACATGACTGGATTCATCCAACACAAACATGGGCCAGTGTAGAGACCAACGTGCTCGCACACACATACACAAAACCCATCCTATGCCACTGACCTTATAAAATCGCAGGGTCAGAACAGTGACTAATGACTGGTGAAATGTCTAGAAACCGAAATGACGTGCATCATTTGAGTGTGCGAATGCATGTGCGTGCTGAGCAAACCGACCGTGCCGGCTTGAGACGTTCAGGTTTTTATGCATAATCTGACCTTTAATAATTACCTTTGGTGTATTTGAAGGGCGTATCGCGTTTGAGTGCATTTGCAAACTGTGTGTTCGCTGGTGTGGGTTTGTTTTTCATGTGTAAAATCAATTCAGTTCAGCATGAAATGATGCTTTTTCGCCACTACTCGAGTGATGGTTGGACTGTGCGAATGCTCTGCTTTCTACTTGCATTATTTTTATGTGCGTGCTTGACAAGTCTCTTGGTCAGACATGCCAAGTTTTACTAAGACAAAGTTAGTAAACGGAGAGCCAGAGAGTCTTTGAGAGAGCATTTGTGTGCTTATGAAGTAAACATCGTACATCTGTGCTGAGTGCCTTTATTACATGATCATCCAGTCAATAATGGAAGTGGCTCTGTAATGTTTTTTTAATGTCTAAAATGTGTGAGCATGCAAATAAAGCTTCACATTGAGAGGCTGGGAGAAAAGAAAGAGCACAAGAAGGACAAAAGTAAGGGCAGAAACTCGTAAAAGTTTTCAATGAGTGTGTCCTCAGTAAACACCAAGATGCTTGCTTTCTAATACATGCGCCATGTTGCCAGGAGTTAGCAATAATAGCAAATATTTGTCAATTTGAAAAAATAGTTACCAGTGGGCTATGTTGCAATGCTTTCGAAGATGAACTTCACCTTCAGCCTCCATGTCCTGGTCAAAATCTCTGTTTCCACCAACCTTGTTCTTCCAAGGTTTGTCTGGTTAGCATGGTCCAGTTAACCCCTGGTGGTTGATTTCATAATTACACCATCTGGTTTTGAAGTGCGTCTTCTTCAATTCAAAAGTAGCTGTGCATTCTAAAAAAAAACAAAAAACAACACAGATAATTCATTATATTATCGTATATGTTTTTTTCATTGGCCAGTTTTTGGAGGGCTCATAAAGCTTACTGTATCATTTGATACACAAATTTCTAAGGCCTCTAAATTATAAACATGATTAAAAAATGCTGAAAAACCTATGCGCGTTACACCTGCCTTCATCATTTGGAATGATTCTTGGAACTTCTTTGAAAGTAAAACGCCTATTAGTTGTTTTAAACCCCAAAATTTTTTCCTAAAAAAAAAAAAAAATGACGACGCCATGGTTCCCGTGTCTATTTTAAATCTTTACTGGTTTTTATAATGTAAACGTAAAAATAACTGTAATTTTTTTACACTTTTCAAGACGAACATTTACTGGACTGAAGCAACTTAGGTTTACATGATCATACAGATCATTAAAATGTGAATTTCTAATTTGACAGGCTTTAGGCTTTTGAGGAATGCTGAACACAAAAGAAGATATTTTGAAGAATTTTGAAGAACCAAACAGATGTTGGTTCCTATTGACTTTTATAGTAGGGAAAGACATACTATGGAAGACAGTGGGGACCATCGACTACCAGCATTGATTACCAGCATTCTTCAAAATATCTTCTTTTATGTTCAACATACAAAAGAAACTCATACAGGTTTGGAATGACATGAGGGTGAGTAAATGATGACAAATTTTCATTTTTGAGTGAACTATCCCTTTAAATATCATCTTAGTAAGACATATTATTGGGAGATATAGAGCAACAACTTAAGTTTAAATGCATTTTATGTAAGTAGTCTGCTTTAAATATAATTGATTACAAGCTATCAGAATTTCATCTTATTTTTTTGAACATGTAAGTATTATCAGCTGCATCAAATTGCATATTTTTGCTTAGTTCAGGCCTCCAAGCTTTTTCATTCTTGAGTATGACCTTCATATTTTCCTATATGAGCCATAAAAGCCTGATGTATCAAATATGATACTTAACAAAAAACACACATGCAAAATCAACTGTTCCATCTCAAAATTATGTATAGGGTTTAATAGGGTGTATAGGGATAAGAGCCCTCCAAAATTAACAAATAGATCTCTCATGTATGTGTGCATTTGAGGAGCTTGTGGTTCATTTTACGGATAAACCTCACCACAGATTTCTCTTTCTCTGATTTCATAGAGTTTGTTTGCCAGTCTATATTCAGCTTTACTGGCCAGCAGACAGGGCCCACAGAATACAGTGGTGCCCATTAAAAATGCATTACGACTTCTGATAGAGCTGATTCCCAAAGCTGGCCCTGGGACTATTAATGCGCTAGACAAACAAACTGAGCTCCACAGTGAGTCCACCAAGGCGAGCAGAAACCAGCGGGAGACGACTCACAGGTCCTTCTATACAAACCTCATGAATACACTGAAACCTGCTGCACTTCACTTAGCCACAGGTCAAAGACTCCCGGGTGTTTTTCACAGCTTTTCAAAAGGAAAGAAAGGGCAGAAATGATGAGAACTGATGCAGAATGACTCTTGACACATTTGACAGTGTAATGAGAAAGAAATGAATCTTGAAGTGCAAAAAAACACAAAAAGTGGGCTCAGAAAAAAAAGAAAGAAATTTAATCTATAAAATTGTTACATATTTGCTTCCTCACAAAAGCTGAAATTAATGTTAAAATTAATGGTAAAATTAATGGAATATGTATATAAATACAATTCTGAAATCTTGAGTCCTCCATTATCTGTAATGCTAAACATATTTCCACCTCCTGAGGAGTTTGCTAATTACTCTGCCCATTCGTAAATTTCCATCAACAACAAATCATGCATATGCTAATACATCTCTTTACCTTTTTATGAACTTTCTAGTAAACACAGTTGTGTTGTTTTAGTCCCACAATAAACCTTATTGGCCTCCATAATGTGCTAATGCATGTTGCTAACTAGTATCCCATTAGCTTGTGTTAATTGTTGGTGTCGCCTCGGGGCAGGTTAATTGTTAGCATAAAATGCTATGTTTTGTAATGTTCCCCCTAGTTACACTTATTGTTAGCATGTTAACACTAACAAGTGGGTTATTGCAATGACATGTTTGGTTTTGAAATCCTGCTTACTGCATGCATTTAATGGCGAACATTGTTGTCTTTACCAGTAATTAGCTTCCCAATTAACTGTAGCACAGCCTCATCAGTGTCATTGTGATATTGTTTCCTGTCTGAGAACATAGTTTGATTAGTCATTGTCTCTCTTTGAAAGCATCTCTAAAGGAAAAAATATATATAGGCCTAGAGGAGACCGGGGGGCTTGTTGTCATGCAAGGAAGTTGTCAGAAGCACTATATCTCAAGATTTTGAGTCAAAGGTCCAATTACACAGGTCCAATTGCGTGTTTTCTATTTAAACACACGCAACTTTGTGTGATGGTTTGAAATAGCTTCTGTAAAATCATTTTAAAATAAATTCCACTATCATAAGATTTTTACTAGCTGTTGAGTATCAATTGAAGGTGATAAAACTTAATAATTTCTATTAATTCTATTAATAATTAAAATATAAATATTAGATGAAAACCTAGCTTGAGCTGGAAAAATTTATGAATAAATAAAAAATAGCAACGTTTTGTTCAAAATTAATTAACAAAGTTAATGAATAAATAATTCCTAAAACTGAAATAAAAATAGATAAACATTAATAGTAATATTTAAAAATGTCAAAAAGCACACAACAAAATTACAAATAAACAATAAATAATTAATTAAACTAAAAAACTTGAAATGACAATAAACAATTAAAAGCTAATTCAAAATATGAATTAAAATTATAATAGTAAATAAATTATATTATGCAGAGTTTACCTAAAAAAAACAGTATACAGTATGTCAGGTATGGCAGGTTGTCAAATCTTTTTGTTTTTTTATGTTGTAATTTTACAATATCTGCTTACTAAAACATAAATAAAAAATAATTTTGCTTAGAAAATATGAAATAGCCTATTAGCATTGCCACTTTAAAAAGGTTCCCTGTGTGACAACTTTCCCCACTATATGTTGTCATGTGTTAATTTATCTATATGTCCCCCCCACTATTTACTTATTTATTGTTTGGAGCCAAAACTAAAACATTTTTGTTTATACAGAAATTGACAGTGAAATATAAAGCTATCCTAAGAAATCTTCAGTAGAATAAAAAGTGGGATAACTAGCCCCAGTCTCCTTTACTGTCCCTCAACAGAATGTCCTGTTGTTTGAAGACGTGACCTGTCAGTTTCTCTGCATGCTTGGACACATTGAGTCGTGGTGCTCATGTGGGTGACAGAAAATGGGAAGGTCTCATCTACTCATAATTTCCTGTCAGTTTTACTGAGTGTATCTATCATTAAAAACTGCACCCCCTAACCTCACTTTAGCCCCTTTGACACACCAATAGCCCATCACACGGACAGAACACACACGTCCTGTTCCACTTCATTGAAGACTGAGAGGGCTCAGAGGGCTTTTGGCAGCTCGAGGCTCAGCTATCATAGCCTCTTGAGATTAGCAGTTTCACTGCATGTACCTGTCTATCAATGCCTCGGTGAAGAAGCTGAACCACACGTTACACACGGACGGACATCACTTCGGCTATAAAAGTGACCGTCTTGTAAAGCTACTAAATGGACCATTGCGCCCATGATTGTTGCAATTCCTCTAGGAAACTGCCTCCCTTAGCTCAAGAGCAAAGATGTCAGTGACGGATGCTGCCACTACGGATGGATTAGACACCGATTGCAGAGCTTCACCGCAGGATACTGCTCTGCCCGAGATTTCATTTTGACTTAAATATCACGAGGAGTAAAAGGCTAAAAGCAAAAAATGATGTGTTTTGCAGGGGCGATATAAAAAAAAGGATGTCAGAAGGCAAACAAGTCTAACGGCAGAAAGACATTACTAAAAGGGACAGTTCAGCCAAAAATAAAAAGTGTGTCATTGTGTACTTACCCTCATGTTGTTTTATTCCAGCATGACTTAGTTTTTCTATAGAGAAAATCTACTGCAAAAACATCCTGGCTACTCTTTTCTAAGTAAATGGGGACTGGGCAATCCAGGCTCATTGGGAAAAACACGCCAGTGGTGACATTTCTCCAGTATGATCTTGTGTTGTTTTTGCATGTTTTGCGGCACTTACAAAGTAAACCATCCAGTGAGTGAAACAGACAAATATGAATCTGGCAGTGATTCCTTACGTTAGTTGTTGTACGTATCTCTGCAGTTCGGTAATGAAATGTCTAGTAATCAGCGCTAAAAAGTTAATGCTAAAGTAACATACAACCTACACTAAAACTCAACCTGAAGCCTAACAGGTAGTGTTAACAAAAGCTAAGCTGAGATAAAAATGCATTTGCTTAAGCAAGCATTCTATAGCTTGCTTATACAAGCAGAACACTGTACTAGGTGTGCTACCGAGCAAGTTTACTGTGTCAGTAAGGAGGTGGTTATGTGATGCAAACATCAAAATATATTAGTTTACAAATCATGCACTGTGATAAAAGGGTTTTGAGGTCATAACATAGTACTGGCCAAGGAATCATGTGAAAATTCATTATTAATCAAAAAGCTGCCCCTATTTAGAAATTTCGTGTGAAAGAATAAAATGTTATAAGGTTTATAGCCACTAGTGTTCATTTCAGCTGGAAACTGCAGGGAATTTGTATATAGGTATACAATTTTGAGTTTTGCAGAAATATAGAGGCAAGGTCTATAAATGACAAAATAAAAAAAAATAAAAGGTTCATAAAAGTGGATAGACAACCCCAAGTCTTCCAAAGTCAAACGTAAAGAACAGGCCTACCAATCATATTACTGTAATCTTTGTCTCAGGTGAAGCTCTTTGAAATTGACTAAAAAGTCATACTGTAAGAACAAACCTAGATGGTACTGTACAATGATGTGTAATTGGAGCCACTGGTGACCCATGACATTGGTTCTTGTGTGTCTAATGACCAAGGCTCAATAAATGGTCGTTTTACGCTGCTTTTTTGTCATTCGAAGCTTTACAACCGCATTTCCCTTCATTCATGATGAATAAGCGTATAAGAGTGGCCAGTATATATATAATAATATATATATATATATAATATATATATATATAGATATATTATATATAACAATATAAACTTTTTTTCGAAAGAAAGAAAGTCATACAGGTTTTTAATGACATGAGAGTGAGTAAACAATAAAAAAAATTCATTTTTGGGTGAACTGTCTCTTTAAATGTAACATTTCTTTTCATTCAGTAAAAACATATCTGCGAACAAAAAACAAATAAACAAACAAACAACGTTATCTATTCAGGAGGCTTTTGCACCTGCAACTGTATCAACAATTTGGCCTCAAAATGTAAAATCTCCATGCAACAGCACATGTGAAATGACACACTGAACCATGATGACTTCAGTTTTTAAAAAGCTGTATAGGCCTGTGGAGTGTGTGCGTGTGTTCTGTTTTTGGCTTCCGCCACACACAGAGCGTATTTGTGGTCCCCAACAGTTTAATGGTAACAGACACAGCCATTTTACAGCATTACATAACGTGGGGTGTATATTGAATACACCCCAGGCACAGTTTGTGACATCACTTAAAGGCATCTCATTTCCCACCAATGTAATATAGCTAATGAACAGCACACACACACACCCACACACACACACACACACACACACACACACACACACACACACAACACACACACACACAGAATCATACAAACTCTTCTAAAGTCTAGTGAACTGCCTCACTGTCTACATAGTGAGCATTTTGACTGAAATGTAACCTCACAATGGTGCTCTATGTTAGCATACACATACAACACAAATTAAAATGCTGGAAGACCCAACTTACACTTAAATCCAATAGAGTTTGATATTAACGTAGCTTAGTTAATGCTTCTATACTCAAATAAATAAAAAACACAACCAATGGATTTTAAATTGAGTTTGTTGGAGTGTCATTCTGTCATTCACTGTCATTCTGAGACTGCCTTCATCTTCTTCTCATTTTGAAATGTGGTATCTTAAAAGACAGCATAATGTTGCTGCATATAGAGTTTGATATCAGCATGTAGCTTAGCTGCTAAACGCAATAGGAAAAGATACAGTATATAGACCAATCTACTGCATTTGTTATTAATACATTTATTCGGCCGTCTAGGAGAGTTTGTTCCAGTGCATTCTGGGATTGCCTTCTGTGTGAATATCCTACCTTTTTGAACAGCCTTCATGTGAGGAGCACGCTATGATGCTTCGAGATACTTGAAAAAGTAGGGAGAGCAAGTTTTGAGAGATTATACACATATATGTTGCTTTAAGTTTGTATTTATGTGGATTTATAGAAAAACACATTGAACTGCTAGTTTGTGAGGGTAACTGCTAATACCTCATAGAGATATTCATTCAGAACTTCCTCAGGCCACTTATGAACTTCACAACACAAACGTCTGCAGACAGAGAAACACAACAGACAGAAGGATCAAAGGCTGAATGGGAGGTTGGATTGCTGTACACCACGTTTTAAGCAAATAAATCAATTACTGAGAATACTGTATAGTGTATTTGCAGTTGGAGAGCCAGTAAGAAGTTTATTATAGTGTCATAACCAGGTGTGACGCAATAACAAGACAAGCAATTTTGTTTGTTTATTAGTTTTTGTCCAAACCAGCCATGACTGCAACTTGATATTTTGTTTTTTTTATTACTTTGGGGTTGGGATACACAGTAAAAAGAAAAAAATTTTAACACATAAATTGTTTTGTATACTTCTGGTTTACTTTACTAGTCAAAGTTGTTGTTGTTTTTTAATCTTAGACCAGTTAATTGTAGTTTTTTTAACTGGTAAAAATTGCTATGCTTTAAAGATTCATGAATATTAATAATCACAAAAGGAAAAAGATAATGATCAAAAAATTTCTTTTTGGTACTTATATGTTAGTGATTAAAGTCCAAGATTCAATAGTTTTTAACCATTTATTTTGAGCAGAAATGTGATGTTAATGGAGAAAATCAAAATATGAAGTTGTCACTAAGGTTTGCATGCACAGATATTTAGTACCCTAAAAAGTAAAATGGCCAGGTTTGGCTTAACTATGATTTAATTCTCAAACTATGAAACCATTTTCCTCAACTGCAATGTCAGTTTAGCATGCAAACTTGTTTTAAGTAAAAAATATTTGATATGCCTGAATCAACCTGACTAGACTTACATAAAAATATGGTCAGATCCATCATATTGGATCATATTGGATATTGCATCCAAGAAATGCACATCAAGTATGTTCTGAATTGGTGTTGTGCAGTAATTATGCTTCCAAAGTGACTAAAAACTACTTGTTGCTGGAAAATTGCCCCATTTGCTACGCTTACAAGAAATTCTTGATTTGCTGTCGAAAATAATCTAAACGGAGGCCATTTTTGGTGTGTTTTGGCCTTCACAGTGAGTTGTGTGTTTGTGCATGTGCTTTGTGTCTTAATCACACTGATGGAAAGTCGATGGCTAATTTGCAATTTGTTGCAGCAATTGAGTACTTTACCTTCTCGCTCTCTCCCTCTCTCTCTCACCTTGATCCTGAATTACTGCTGCACAGTTCCTGTTAATCCCACATAAAAAAGAGACCGCGAACACACAAAACAGTTCAGTGATAAGTATCACCAATGAGCTGCTCAGAGCTGAAGCCCTGCGGGAGGAACGATTCTTTCCCTTTCCATGTCTCATCCCTCATTTCAGAGGCTCAGCGCTGCTCAGTCATCCTGAACGGACTTGTTCCAGGGGGGATGGTGGGATGGGGTGTGGGGGATTGTCAAGGCCGAGCGCAAAAGAGAGGACCTGATTGAGACCAGGGGGTGTAGGGTAGGGATTGTACAGATATTTATCTTGATCGCTGTCCTGTCAATCAAGCTACACACGCTGGAGACATCTACAGTCGATGAGAAGATGAGGGGGAGGAAGGGAGAGGGAGAGAGAGGAGGAAGGACTGGCAGAGAGAGGGAAATGTATATTGTTTATTTGACTGATGAATCTAATAGAATCAAGGAATGAAGGATCATATTTTCAAGCAAAATGGGGTATTGAAATGCGTTCCATTTTAACTTGGTGCACTGCCTCAAAAACAATGCTCATGGTGTGAGATGCTGAAAAGAAACATCCATCTGATGCATACAGTAATTGCAGTAATTAAAAAAAGTAAAAAATAAAATAAAATAAAAATTGTCTGTGGTTTTCAACCCTGACTTCTTGGCTGAGTCATTTGTAGCTTACTTGTAGCTGAAATAAAATAAAATATGAATATTATATAAAAATCTAATTTAAACAAAAATTAGAATTGAAAACGGAACTGAAACTACTAAAATTACTGAAAGTTTGCCTAGAAATGGCTAAAAATAAAACGGAAATAAAAATAAATGAAAGCTAAATAGAAATATTTAAAAAATGAATATGAATAAACACTATGATGCAACATATACGAAAAATAAAATAACTCTGTGGAATGAAAACTGAAAATTAAAGACTATTAACAAATATTAATTGCAAGCATAAAAATGCTCCTAAAACAGATTTTTTGTTTTGTTTTGAACCACCACATTAGCCCCTGCAGAATTCTTCATATCTCCTCTATAAAGCATGCAGGTGCAGTCTGACCTTTACAGAAGGAGGTGCAGGTCCACCTGGAGGTTCAGGTCATTCATCTCGGAGGTGGAGTACAGTTTTGTCTTGTTCCAGAGAGGAGGGCGGTTGGTGTGCCAGTTGGTGCAGTGGTGCAGGATTGATGTTTTTATAAACCTTCACTCAGCAAAGGTGCCGGTGGTTCATCATTTCCTCCTAATTGCACTGTCGCGGTGTCACCAGTTAAGTCAGCCGGCGTGTGTGAGAGAGTGTTTTTTTTTCAAGTGGATTAAATACCTACGTGACGCATTCATCCTCATAAGGGAGTGATAAATGTGTGCGTATGTTGGATTTATTTTCTCTCTTTAACCCCACATCACATTCAGCCATTCAGTTCACTGAACCTGTTCTAACAACATTCTGGTCTTCCAGTACCCAGAGCGAAAACCCTTCTGTGTTTCTTCCACGATCACATTAGCTCGAGTACAGCTGACCCAAATTGAAGTGCTCAGCTTAAACCACATGTCCGTTGTGGATGTGTTTGGAATTCTCTGCGCGGCTGCCCCGCAAATGGCTGTTGGTTTTCAGACAGTAGAGCCGATTAACTTGATTTAGGATTAAATTGCTTGCACAAAATTTCATTTACTGCTTACCTCTGGCTGAATGGCCCACATCACAAGCAAAGATACATACACACAGAAACAATGTATTGCTTAATGTGTAGTGTATTTTCCCCACTGTATATATATATTAGTGCTGGGCAACGATAAAAAAATAAAGGTTTTTGTTTATATAATATATGTGTGTGTACTGTGTAATTTATTATGTATATATACTGTACATTCACTCACATACAGCATATATTTTGGAAATATTTACATGCATATAAATTTATATATTTATATTCTTATATTTTATATAAATATATTTAATATATAAACCTCAAATATGTTTTTACATTATACATGTGTGTGCTGTGTAGATATATATACATTTAAATATACACAGCACACACACATATTTTATGTAAACAAAAACTTTTATTTTAGATGCGATTAATCGCGATTAACCATTTGACAGCTCTAATATATATAGTATTTTTTCCCACACAATGGAAGGGAGAGGGACAAGCAACTGTTGGTTACCCACATTCTTCAAAATATCTTATTTCATGTTCAGTAAAAGAAAGAAACTCATACAGGTTGGAACAACTTAAGGGTGAGTTCAACCCAAAAGGAAAATTCTGCATTAATTACTCACCCTCATGTTGTTTCAAACCTGTAAGACCTTTGTTCATTTTTGGAACACAAAGTAAGATATTTTTGATGGAATCGGAGAGCTGTCTGAATCTGAATAGACAGCAACGCAACTGAAATGTTCCCAAGTCCAGAAAAGTAGCAAGGACATCTGTAAAATAATCCATGTGACATCGGGGTTCAACCTACTTATATGAAGCCCGAGAATATTTTGTGCGCCAAAAAAAAAAAAAAGACTATTCAACAATCCGTCTCCTCAGCGTCACCCTGTAGTGCCATTTTGGAGAGTATCCACTGGACGTAAAACGTGTTTTCATTCAGATTCAAATCACAAAAAAGTACGAAAACGATCTGGGTGCGCAGCTGACACAGCAGAGCATCCGCTGTTTAGTCAGCGGATATTCTCCAAAAGGCCTACACTCTTAAAAATAAAGGTGCTACACGATGCCATAGAAGAACATTTTTGTCTAAATGGTTCCATAAAGAACCGTTAACATATGAAGAACCTTTCTGTTTCACAAAACTTTGTTTCTTTGTGGTGAAAGAAGGTTCTTCCGATTACAAAAACGCAAGAAAGAGATGATTCTTCAAAGAACCTTTGACTGAATGCTTCTTTGTGGAACCAAAAATGGTTTTTCTATGGCATCGCTTGAAGCACCTTTTGAAGCACCTTTATTTTTAAGAGTGTAGGGTGACGAGGAGGAGACGAATTGTTGAATAAAGTCATTTTTTTTCTTTTCTTTTGCGCACACAAAAAGTATTCTCAGAGCTTTGTAAAATTACGGTTGAACCCCTGATGTCACGTGGATTATTTTACTGATCTCCTTGCTTCGTCTCTGGACTTGGGAACATTTCAGTTGCGTTGCTGTCTATGCAGGGTCAGACAGCTCTCAGATTCCATCAAACATATCTTAATTTGTGTTCCGAAGATAAGAAAGGTCTTACGGGTTTGAAACGACATGAGGGTGAGTAATTCATGACAGAATTTTCATTTTTGGGTGAACTATCCCTTTAAGGGTGAGTAAATGATGACAAGATTTTCATTTTTGGGTGGATTAATGCTTTAAAACATACAGCCACAAGGCAATGTTTAACAAACGACACTTGGAATGTAGATTTTGTAATGATTTATACAAGTTAAGTAGAAATGCTAGTTTGTTGTTTGGGAACCACATTAACATTTATCACTACATCAGGTGGCTAAAATTAGAATCAAGTGCAAATTAGAAGAACATCGTTAAAGAGAAAGGTCACACATTATATAAACCTCAATAAACTAGTCTGGTTTGGTCACAAGCTTTAAAATGCTTCAAAAGATCAGCCTGAGTCCCTTAAAAGGGTGGTTGTTGAGACTTATGAGTTTGGAAAGTGATTTAAAGCCATTCCCAAACTATTTAAAATTCATTGTTATTTGATGAATAATATAACCTTCACCCATAAATACAGTCCACATTAAGTTCCAGTATCAATGAGACCACATGTTGAAAAAGGACAAACCTTTTCTTACTTTCACAGTGCTAAATTGAATTGAAGTCGTTCCTGAATCTAGTTACAGCCTATCGATTCTCACTTTAGTGTATGTATGCCTTTTGTATGCCTTTTAAATGTATTTTAAAAATATCCCAGAATTTTCTCTCTACCCCTTTACCTAACACTTTTATTGCATCGCATGCACACACATTCTCAAATCTCTTGTGCGTTCAGACTGAAATCTCTGTCTCCCCTCAGTAAATACCCTCAAATCGCTCACGGATTTGATCTGAATCCAGCGTTTTATTTCTCACCTCTCTCTGACATCTCTTAGGAAAGTGTATGTGTGTGTGTGTGTGTTGCAATGCAGGCATGCAATGCAGTGCTCGGTTTAGCCCAGTCAGCTCTACAGTTATTAACACAATTTACACAGTTATAGCTTTTGCAGCCGCCAGGATCAACGTGATGCAACCATAGAAGGACACAGAGCCACACACATTCATAAAAAGCATGTGCCCTTGAGTGAAGTGCAGTATATAAACCCAATATTCCCGCTGGCCCAGTTTAAAAACAGGCAATCAATGAAAACTGACCTGTTCATTTGAAAGCGAGGAGGTATGACCCAGCATTTCACCCTCCGAGTGTGTGAATCTGTCTCTCCGTCTCCTCCCAGATAAGGCCATAATGAAACGTGCCGTTATAAAACAAAATGAATTGGTCTGGAGGAGAGAAAATGAGTTCTTTGATGGAGTTCCACAGGGGACGAGATCACAGGACGTCTATATGAGAAAGATCAGAACACAACCTCAGCAAAGCACAGGGAGAGACATGAGAAGGAGAAATGAAGCTCTTTAATGTGGAGGTTTTTGCATCTCTCAACCATAGCTCACCCAAATAAATGAACGTTCTTCATATCTTTCCATACCTGTATGAGTTTCTTTTTGCAAAGTCCTGCAAGTTGCACTTTTCCATTCTATTGCAATAAATGGGGACAGCTTTAAAGCTTCAAAACGACAGAAGGCACCATCGTGGAATGTAGTCCATATGCACTGTATTTCAAGAATTGCAGTTTGCTTTATCTCCACTATATGTGGTTTGCTTATGCTGTGCATTATGAATGCAAAGGGAGAAAAGTTCACGTAGAAAAGTAGTGATTACATGAAATGACAGTGAGACACTTACAGTATTCTAGTTTTATGCAGATGACACAATGATTGATATACTTTTTACTTACAGTAAAAACTGTAATGTTGTATAATGTTGTATAGTTGTATATGTTCAAACCATTTTTGCTTATTTTATGTTTACTAATAGTATATTTTTATGTGTTTATTTTATAATTTTTGTTTTCAATTAAATTATTTTGAATGAAATTTTTTTTATTCAATTTCTTTTTAACTTTTATATATATAATTTATTCTGACGCAAAGCTGAATTTTCAGTTTCATTATCCAGTCTTCAGTGTCACATGATCAAAAATCATTCTAATATGCTGATTTGTGCTCAAAAACATTTCTTATTATTATCAATGTGAAATCAAGTGCGACTTGCGTAATATTTTTAGGAAATGATAAACAGTTGTTGTAAGGAGCTGTTGAGGAATAGAAGATTTCAAAAGAACAGCATGTATAAAATGACATAGCATGTAAAATTTTGGTTTCTACATATAATGAAATTCTTTGTTGAAATACAACGTGTTAATCCTCCCTCCAGTTTTGGATGGTAGTTCTTTAAGGATATACTAATACATTTTTTATTATAACATTTGATATTCAAGTTCAAACAACAACAAGTGTGGATAAAAAAGACTCTTTATGAGACCCTTCCTCATTAAAATGGACCAAAATCATGATGTCCCACTGTCAAGGCCAAGGACAGTGTGAATGCACTCTTCGAATGCTTTGAATTCAGTGTGAATGCATTCTTTAAAAGAAACTCAGTCACCTTTATGTGGACTCAGTCCTTATATTGTTCAGGAGAGGCTTTAGCAAATATTATTTTTAAGGATGGCAATAATTAGGAAACCTTTGTTTTGCACTACTCAGTAAAGTGTGAGTGTGAGTGTGTGTGTTAAAAGCACATGACTCATATGACTGAATCCAAAACATGTCTCATGGTGTATTTGTTTAATTTAAACGATCCCATTTGCTCAGTTTCATGAAGGGTGCCAATATGTCTTGAGTTGCCTTTAGACTTCATTAATCTGACGGCAAACTGTTGAGAGAGAGAGAGTGTGAGAGAGCAAGTGAGAGAGAATTGCCTTAGGGATTGGCGTCTTGCTAGTACAGCTTCAGTCTGTTCTTTACTCGGATTGCTACATGAATTTGCTTGTGAGTGTACATGTAAGAGGTGAGGTGTTTAGGGTGAGATGTTTCTCTTCTTTTTTTGTATCGGCCAACTAATACCATAATTTTTACCAACTTTTATACAAGTGGTTTTATACATGTGATATATAAATGTCTTAGGCCCAAAACAAACTTAATGCAAGTATTTGAATTTTACTTTCTATTTTACTTATGCACTAGTATAAGGCTTATGAATTCTGGCAGATAATTTACTTAAAGGGGTGGTTCACTGTTTTTTCCCTAGGCTTGATTGTGTTTATACAATCTAACAGTCTAACATGTGTTAATGCTTTGTTAAAAAAAAAAAAAAACATTATTTTCCAAATATTTTAACTTTATTACAAACCGCTCTGTCATTCTTGAGAAAAGGCTGATAATTCCCTGCTTTTATGAAGCCCCGCCCTCATAAATAGGCGATGGGCTCTGATTGGTTGGCTGGCCCAGTGTGTTGTGATTGGCTAAACTGTCTCTAGTGCGCGTCTAAACATCCCGCCCCTCACCTCAGCGGCATGTGCTCCGGTTGTATTGTAAAAATGGCATCGTTAATATCGCTTATCAGTTTGAGCCCGATTGAGAAGCAGAGGATATTATGAAGAGGATCGTGCAGAACCTGTGCAAGAACGGCTTTAATGGTAGGCCTATGTTTTTTGCTTGTTGTTGTCTCATACTTTTAGATACACTGTTATTTGTAAATGCTACTGCTTATGTTAGCTTTTAATATACGGTTTTATCCTGATTTAAGCTCTAATACAGTACGGCAACTGCACGCGTGTCAGTTTAATGTTCTCATAGCTATGTGAAAATAAGTGTATAAAGGGAACAGTTCATTGTGGAGATGAGCTGAATGTGATGAGAGAGAGAGAGAGAGGAGAGCGTGTGCAGAGCCGGGGGAGCGAGGGAACGGATTAAGAACCGCTGCTTTAGAACATTGATTTTGCAACTTGTGAATCCATTAGAATCGATAGAAGACAGAATCGTGATTCATATATGAATAGATTTTTACGTGCACCTCTAGTTTTCTCTTCCTCTTCTCTAAAGCAGCGCAGGCCTCGCCCCCTTTGTTGCCTTTTCCCGAGGGCGGGGTTTATCTGGGTTTGCAATGTCACGAACCCGGGAAGTAACTTGATGTAGTCCCTACCAGCCATTTTTGTAGACATTAAACTGACAGAATTTAAAAAGACGATATCTCCGTTTACATTGAACTATCAGCTTCGTAACTTTGCAGATATTGATTATGCTCAAACAGCAACATTACACACTAACTAACATTAAAAAAGTGAAATCGCAATCAACCACCCCTTTAATATTATGACCAATGACCAAAAAATGGCAGATGGTAAAATTCAATGAAATTTTGTTTATATAACTTCAGAATAAAACATGCTAAATTAAATAATGTTAAATTCTGCCAGTGAATTTCTTATGAATATAATTTTGAATTATAATGTACAGTATTGAAAATTAACATACATTTTGAGATTGCTTAAAGGAATCGTTCACCCAAAAATAAAAATTTGTCGAAAATTTACTCCAAGTTGTAGATGACATTGTTTCTTTTCAGAACATATTTGGTGAAATGTAGCATCACATCACATGTTCACCAACGGATCAATTGCAGTGAATGGGTGCCATCAGAATGAGAGTCCAAACAGCTGATAAAAAAGCATTTCACTTTAAAATATGTTAATTGATGGACTAGCATTGTATGGATTATTTTCTGGGTCTTGGGAGTGTTATCCGCTGTGACTATCATTTGACGGACCCATCCCAGTGAGCAAGTGATGTAATGCTAAATTTATCCAAGTCTGCTCCCATGAAGAAACAAACTCATTTACATATTGGATGGTCTGAGGGTGAGTACATTTTCAGCAAATTTTCATTTTGCGTGAACTATTCCTTTAAGATTACATTTAACATTGTTATCAAATTATCAGTGTTTGTAAAGATTAACTTTAAGTGAGTGCTAGATGATGGCAAAGCTAATCTAAATGAAATGTAAAAATAGGAGAGATGAGCATGCACAATCAAATATCCAATATGAATGAAGGCAACTCTATTGCTCCCTTGAATTTTGAGGTTTGTTTGTACCACATAGTAACGCATGATAAATTCAACATGAAATCAAAAATATCCTAATATACCTCACTTTGAATGTTACTTTCATCAAACAAATCTATTCCCTCCATTTAGTTTTTACTGTTTCACTCAGATTAAGTGAATTGGTTGTGAAGATTTTACATGTTTGACTATGTACTTTGAGGCTGCACTCGTGATGCTTTGGCCAAGCATTTTTTTTGTCTGCGTTTGCTTGTTGACGTAGTATTTTTCTGGCATGAGTTTTTCTGTGCATGTGTGAGAGAGCGAGACTTTGAGGACTTGAAGTGTCAGTCAAAGAATGTTAATTCACAGCCAAATAGCATCTATGAATGTTTATCTGTGTATGTGTGTATCACAGGACATTTTAGTGTAGGCCTATTACAGTTTTACAGACCTGATATGAGCTGACAGGTGTAGCTAAGCGCAGCTAAACATCACATATAACACAGGGAACAAGAAAGAGAAAGGCATAAATGCTAATTCTATGCAGTGTGCATGATCTTTTGATTTATGTAGGGTATGTGCGCCAGCCATTATTCAGATACAATGTTAGAGACATGTGGTCATGTGATCACAGGAGGTCATTGTGATGCTGGGATGTAGATTTAGATATTCTGGATTCCACAGCAGAGACCATACATTTTTCTTTATTATATATATAATATATATATATAATATATATATATATATATGTATATACATTAAGGCAATGAATCCTAGTGGTTTTATTCCTCCTGGGTCTTTCAATCCACCAAACTTGGCACAGTCCTTCAGGCTGTTTTGACTATGCTTTTGTTTTCTCTAACTGATTGACTGTATGGTTTATTTACACACCCAAACAAGGAACAACATTTGCATGTTTACTTATTCAGTGTATTGTTTTACATGAATTAAAAAAGTGGTCCTACTTAGATCAACATCCTAGATCATAATGTGTGAGCTTTTAGCTTGCAAAAGAAAATATAACTGGCTACTTATTATACAGTAATCATTTTAATTTTTTTAATATTATGTAGCACATTCTATTTTTATTGCTGCAGTGCACTGATTACTTATTAATATTAAAGTCAATAAGACTAATTACGTTAAAATTACAAATAAATCTTGTAAATCAGTAATTGGGCCCTTATATAAAATAAAAAAATATTATAATACACACACACACACACACATAATGTGTTTGACACATACATACAGTGGGTACGGAAAGTATCCAGACCCCCTTAAATTTTTCAGTTTTTGTTATATTGCAGCCATTTGCTAATCATTTAAGTTAATTTTTTTTCCCCTCATTAATGTACACACAGCACCCCCTATGGACAGAAAAACACAGATTTGTTGACATTTTTGCAGATTTATTAAAAAAAGAAAAACTGCAATACACATGTCCTAAGTATTCAACCCTTCTGCTCAGTATTTAAGTAGAAGCAACCTTTTTGATCTATAAGCTGAGTCTTTTTGGGAAAGATGCAACAAGTTTTTCACATTTGGATTTGGGGATCCTCTGCCATTCCTTTTTGCAGATCCTCTCCAGTTCTGTCAGTTTGGATGGTAAACGTTGGTGGACAGACATTTTAGGTCTCTCCAGAGATGCTCAATTGGGTTTAAAGTCAGGGCTCTGGCTGGGCCACTCAAGAACAGTCACAGAGTCGTTGTGAAGCCACTCCTTCGTTATTTTAGCTGTGTGCTAGGGTCATTGTCTTGTTGGAAGGTAAAAATTCGGCCCAGTCTGAGGTCCTGAGCAATCTAGGAGAAGGTTTTCATCCAGGATATCCATGTACTTGGCCGCATTCATATTTCCCTCAATTGCAACCAGTCGTCCTGTCCCTTCAGCTGAAAAACACCCCCACAGCATGATGCTGCTACCACCATGCTTCGCTGTTGGTACTGTATTGGACAGGTGATGAGCAGGTGCCTGGTTTTCTCCACACATACAGCTTAAAATTAAGGCCAAAAAGTTCTATCTTGTCTCATCAGACCAGAGAATCTTATTTCTCACCATCTTGAGTCCTTCAGGTGTTTTTAGCAAACTCCATGCGGGCTTTCATGTGTCGTGCACTGAGGAGAGGCTTCCTTCGGGCCACTCTGCCATAAAGCCCCGACTGGTGAGGGCTGCAGTGATGGTTGACTTTCTACAACTTTCCGACTGCATCTCTGGAGCTCAGCTACAGTGATCTTTGGGTTTTTCTTTACCTCTCTCACCAAGGCTTTTCTCCCCTGATAGCTCAGTTTGGCCGACGGCCAGCTCTAGGAAGGGTTCTGGTCGTCTTCCATTTAAGGATTATGGAGGCCACTGTTCTCTTAGGAACCTTAAGTGCAGCAGAAATTTTTTTTTAACCTTGGCCAGATCTGTGCCTTGCACAATTCTGTCTCTGAGCTCTTCAAGCGGTTCCTTTGACCTCATGATTTCATTTGCTCTGACATGCACTGTGAGCTGTAGGTCTTATATAGACAGGTGTGTGGCATTCATAATCAAGTCCAATCAGTATAATCAAAAACAGCTGGACTCAAATGAAGGTGTAGAAACACCTCAAGGATGATCAGAAGAAATGGACAAAACCTGAGTTAAATATGTGAGTGTCACAGCAAAGGGTCTGAATACCTAGGACCATGTGATATTTCAGTTTTTCTTTTTTAATAAATCTGCAAAAATTTGTTTTTTTTCAACAATTCTGTTTTTTTTCTGTCAATATGGTGTGCTGTGTGTACATTATTGAGGAAAAAAATTAACTTAAATGATTTTAGCAAATGCTGCAATATAACAAAGAGTGAAAAAAATAAGGGGGTCTGAATACTTTCCGTACACACTATATATATATATATATATCATATATATATATATATAGATATATACTAGTGTTATATGTTTATATATATATATATAGCATATAGTGACCGCATACAGGGTGATTTTTGTCGCACACAGAACCGCTCGCGTTTGAACTCGCGTGACTTACTGCATCGCTTCTTTTCACGTCCTGCAACACATCCTAACCAGACCGTCCGGTTTTACTATTACTGATATCAACCCAAATTGGGTCAAATCAAGTCAGCTTCCTAACCCAACAGTCTCAACCGAGCATTTGGATTGAAACAATTACTAGCGTGTTTTAAATGTGTAGGCTATAAAAAAGTGCACAGTGTATGTTTTTGCTAAATCGCTTGCAAATATAAGATTCTTGTTAGGTCATACATCACATAATATAGGTACCCCTTAGTTTCAAAATACTTACAGTAGAAATTATTTTTAATTTTACAGGTTGTTACCCCTTTGTTCTCCAAACGTTGCATATTATTACCTTATACCTACACGGAGGTAGGCTACTGAATAGGCACACTATAATTACAAAAAAAAAAAAGACTGTAAATTCTGTTTACTGACGCAGTACGTTGCGGGTTGTTATCTAAAGCGTTACCGAATCATCCTACTTTGGTTGTGTATTTCTGTGTGTGATAACTTAGCATCCATGTTTAATTGTATATCTACACACAAGCTCTACTTTGCAGCATATGTTCACAAGCTGGGTGTGTGTGTTTGATGCATCGCAGTGACGTCAGTCATTTAGCTTTGCCCTGAAGCCTCATCTGTTCTGGAAAGTGCTGTGTGTGTGTTTGCATTCCTAGTGACATTTGCATGAGTGTGTGGCAGAATGGGGGAAGCCTTTTGTGATGTTTTCATTCAGATAATGATGTGAGATGAAATAAAGGAATCTGATACAAGGGATATATTTACATGGGCTGAAAATCTGACCACAGTAAAGCAGTAATCTGCAAGCAGCATTATCAGAATAGAAAAAGTCATATATGGAAGAAGCATAACTGAATGAATCACATTCACTTTTGAATGACACCTCACTCTGTTTATGATGACAAAGGCCTGGAATAAGTACAACATGTGAACACAAACTTCTCCATATTACACACTGTTGCATTCCGAAATGTGTCCAAAGTAGTTGCAGCTTTTTATCTCATAATTCTGACTTTTTTCCTCAGAAATGTAAGTTTTCATAATTCTTAGTTTACATCTTGCAATTTTATCTTTTTTCCCTTGTAAATCAGACTTTACATTTTGCATTTTTTCCTGAGTAAAAAATAAAAAGGTAATTGCAGCATTTGATTTTGATTGTAACTTGTTTCTCACACATTTTTCACAATTGAGGGCTCACAATTCAAGCATATCTTCATCAGAATGTATATACATTTTTTATTGTCAGTTTATATCTTGCAATTCTAAATGATCTTGCAATTCTCATAGTTGCAAGAAAAAACTCCAAATTACCATTTCATTTTTAAGCTTCCATACATTTGTGTCTGCTTTTAGTATACAGTATTTCTGGTCATTTTGCATCACATACAGCAAACTGCATGATGATAATTACAATTAAAATAGCAATAAAAGCAATAAATTAAAGATAAAATAAAATGTAAATAATTTATTAAAACATTTAAAATAGAGCATTATATAATAAATTAAATGATTTGAAATTCTATAAGACATTATAATATTTAATTCAATAAATTAAATTAAAAAGCAACACATTTATAATTATTATAAATAATTGGTAACCCTTTACAATAAGGTTTCATGGTAACACTTTATTTTAAGGTGTCCTTGTTACACATGTTACACGTACTTACTATTATAATAACAATATGCATAATTAAATGCAAGTAACCCTACGCCAAACCCTAATCCTAACCCTAACCATATAGTAAGTACATGTAAATTAATATTACTCAGTACTTAAATGTGTATTTACACTGTAACAAGGACACCTTAAAATAAAGTGTAACAAGTTTCATTTGTTAACATGAACTGACAATGAACAATGTCTATATAGCATTTAGCAGTCTTAGATAATGATAATGTCAAGATTTACTAATACATTATTAAAATCAAAATGTGTGCCTATTAAAATTATTTAGTGAGCAATTGTATTTTTATTAACCTATGCTTAACCTATATATTAACTTATACTGTAACAAATGTATTGCTTATTGTTACTTAAAGTAAAGCCAGTAATGTTAAATAATGGGACCTTACTATAAAGTGTTTCTGAATAATTTAACAAAAAGTGCATTAAATTGTTAAATATTAAATATAAAAATAATTTATGCAGCACATTGCTTTTCCAGGCTTAACGTGTTTTATGCAAATAGGAATATAAATGCAACAGAGCTTCAACCTGTATAAACAGCTAAACAGGAATATTGTTTTATTATAATAAGATGAATAGTGTTTGCAGTGCTTATAAACCCTGGTTGCTGACGCACACAGACAGACAGACAGACAGACACACATGCATGCACACACACATATAAATACACCTCCTTCTGCATTTTGGGACTGTACTTGGCAGCTGTCAGATTCATTATAATTCGAGAGAGGGATCATAGACAGAAAGGGATCTGTTTTTTAGAAGAAGAATGACATGAGACTACAAACGACTGCATTCGTGTGCAGATAACAGCAGAAAGACAGACACAGAGAGACGAGGACAGGCTGCTGGAAAATAGACCTATGATCATGACATTTGAGCGACTTGTGCTGTCTGCTGAACTGTGAGCGTGTGTATGTGTGTTTGAGATGCCTGTGCCAATTCCAATAGGTGATCCATATCAGTTCATCCACCAAAATGTCTACACACACAAACGTCCCCAGGGACAGAACTGTGTGTGTGTGTGTAAATTTCAGTACCTTGAGGTTTGAAGTAGTGCTCATGAATAATCTGACCAAGTGTTTTCAGGGTGTTTCTCAGCTGGACACCTTGAAAAAGACAAAAAAGAAAAGCTCAAATTGTGATTGTGTCTCCATGTAAAGAATATCAAGGACAAAATCACAGATGTAGTTGGTTGTACATATTTAGCATAACTTTTCTAAGCAATCAGCCTTATTTTCACATTAATGGACAATAAAATCGGTGAAAACATCACATATACATACATATCTCCTTCTGCTAAATTATTTTTAACATTTGAGGGTTGAAATGATGAGGGTTGTCCATTTTTCAAAATTTCTCCACAATGTCTCAAGTTTAGTTAATAAGCAGAGGGTCTATAAATTTCCAGGAGTCTGCAGACAGTATCTGCTGCTGTTAGGAGTTATTGAGTTTCTACAAAAAAACAGTCAGGAGGGGAAGGATGTCAAACTTCATTGCTTTTCCGTTATCCAGCAAATCTTCTCTTCCCGTTAATAGATTACTAAAACAGATATGTGCACTGACATCTGAATGATTTTATATCCAAGCAGACAACCGTGAACAAGACCGCATGATTTCTCCTGAAATGGGATGGGGGGGAACTAAAAGGTCTCTTTTACTCAGATTAGTGTGCAAAGACACACACACAGTCTCTGGTTTGCTGCTAAACATATCTGAGGCTCTTTGTAGTGTGTCAGGCACATCAGGACCAAACCTTTCCCCTACTGTGATATCGCTAATGGCTAATGCACCAGAAACACACACAAGCACACATATTTCCACACACACAAACATACACATACAGTCTCTCTCACTGGAGCAGCATTAGCCCTGTGGCTAACCGGGCCACTCTGAACCATCTGCCTCGCTAGCTCAAAGTTTCAACTAACTGATTCCCAATGCATGACGAGATTAAAAACAAAACTCTGTGCTGAAATGTATTTCAATGTTATGGATGCTTTAAACGTTACTGTTAATAAAGTGAGTGGCTGTTATCAGAATTGTGTGATGTAAACTCTGAACCGTGAGAAACAAAATTTTAATTATGAGATAAAAATTCACAATGATCTTTTTTTATTTTTTATTCTGTGGTGGAAACAGGGTTCCATAAAAAGATGCATCATAACCAAAGCTAAATTATTTTAATTATCAATGAAGTCGTTTGAGCTGAAAGAACTAAAGATCACTGATCTTCTTTGCTAGCAGGTTAATTAGCTGAAATGCATCCTATATGAGATACAACATAAACAATCTTAAACTTGGACACCCTGAAGCAAACGTCGAATTTGAACAGTTGCATGCTAGTCTAAATGCATAACTCACACTGTTCACACACTCACATTGCAGTAACAACATGCTACACATGATGCAATATCCTAAACAGTCTACAAAATATGGAAATTGAATTCAAAATCATTATTAATTCACAACACAGTAACTTAGACCCATTATATGCTATTAGTATCACAGCTAGGAGAGTTTTGACTTTGTATTGTATGCTTTTACAGTATGTTTAAAATATATTTTAATCAATAAAATAACAAATCTATAATTTAAAAAAAAAACTGGAAAATTGTTGGTGTGCTACTGTTTGACATTTTCAGTTTATCAATAATATAATGATAAAATAATGAATTTGACAATGAAACATTGACTAAAATTAAGAGATTTTTGTCAAACTGAATAAAAAATGTGTCACTGAAACATAAGCTGGTCTAAACTGGTCTGAGAGTTTTTCCTATCATGGCAGTTGCTACATTGATTAGGAGGGAGTCTAGCGTATAGGCCTACGAGTTCTTGTCAAAGTGCTCCCAACCGAGTCTTAAAGTGAGTTTAGGAGCCAGTTGGGGGCACTTAAGACTGATTTGGGATGCCTGCAGTTAGTCTTTCCACCTGTGATTACCACTGGAGCGCCTTAATGGGAATTTTTCTGAACAGTAACAGTTTAATTAAAGACCACATGTTTCTGTAATGAAAAGGGAACGTGTTGAGAGAACATCAGCAAGATTGGAAATCTCTCATATAACTTCTTCTAATACACTCTCACGCAATCCAGTCCAGCATATGTATGGCCAATCAGAAATTCATTCATCACACACATTAACACCCCTGGAAGTTAAGACCATCAGCATGATTAACGATCATTTTCTATCAATAAATAGCTGAATGATGGTTGATTGCTGCTCTGTTCTGAAGTATAAAATCTGTCCGTAGGTGAAAAACAGATTAAGTCGTTTAAAATATTTAATTGCGAAACAGAACAGCAAGTGAACACAGCTGGGAGCAGATGAATGGAGCATATGTGTAGATGTTTCTCAGATTGCATGTATACATGTGCTCCTTACATGTGATCACGACATAAGAAACATTCTCCTGAGAGCAACCGTGAAAGACTAACATGTGATTTGAGATGCATTTAAAGATCATGTTGCCACATTCCTACAACCTTGAGCCACCAGAGATCAATCAAAGTGTTTGGTTTAGGTCTAGCACAATGCAAATTTAAGATCAATAACCGACATGTCAGTTTTGTTTTAAATACACATTTCCAACTACATTTTTCGATGGAAATCTGCATTAAAATTCTTCACTACGAACAAATTGTGGCCACTGATTATTCTGAACGATGACTAAAAGTACTCAACTGCCTCTTTTCCGGCTCACAACCCTTTTTAATAATCGAATCAGTTGAAAAGAACATACATTTTAGTTAACCAATTTTGTTGCTGAAAGAGAATTTTCTAAACTGATATTAATGTTTAATTACTTTGCAGTTTGTGGAATTTCTCATAAATTTGATTGTTATTTTGATTGTTAAGGTAATTGCGACTTTTTATCTCACAATTCCGATTTTCTTCTTTCTCAGAATTGCGAGTTTATATCTCGCAATTCTGACTTTTTTCCTCATAATTGTGAGATATAAACCTCCAACTGCAAAGTTATAAGGTCCAGTTCTGAGGGGGAAAATATATATTTTTTCAGAATCGCAAGTTTATTGCAAGTTTTTATCTCACATCTTTTTTTTGACATGTAAACTCGCTATTCTAAGTTTATATTGCACAATTCTGATTAAAAAGTAGGAATGGCGAGTTTATATCTCAGGAAAAAAAAACAATTCTGACTTATAACTCCTCGCCGTTGTGACTTTTTTTCTCAATTGCTTGTTATAAAGTCAGAATTGTGAGATAAAAATTCACAATGACCTTTATCTCAAAATATCTCAAAATTATAAATTGACTTAAGAAACAAAACCACATGAATCATTTGAATTTTGTCAGAAAAAAGTATCTTTAATAAGAATGTATTTTGTCTCACCGCACTAAGTTTAAATGTGAAAAATCTGCCAGTGCAGTAAAACAAAATTAAATGCACTTATGTTTATGAAACAATATATGAAAACAAGTAAACAAGAACAAGAAAATATATTATATAACAAGAAAATATATCTATACACACACACACACACACACACACACACAATATTATACAGTTAAAATCAGCCTTTTAAAATTACTACTCTTTCTTTTTAAAAAAGTAATATAATAATGTAGACTGTTTAAATTACCTGATTGTTCTAACATACTTTACCTTCACAATTGCCTGAGTGTAAAATAAGCTATCTTCAGGTCCACCAAAGGCCAGGATATATGATATGGCTCGCTAGAGGAACAGGAAGTTTGTAGACAGCCCTCGTCCTGTGTGGCCTATACTGGCTTTGAGGAGACAGTAGAAATGATTCACAGGGCAGCACATCAGTCGAGCATACAGCAGAGAGCTGGCCGGAGCCGAGTGCCTTGTTCTCCTGGTCGTTATCATGAAAGAGACAGACCCTTCTTGTATGCCTTAGCCCAGCGATCCTGGCAACTGTTGCTTTAGAAATGTCCCAAGATTCCATCCTGCCCTGAATCTCAGCCTGTGGAATAGAGAATGTTGAGACAATGATGTCACAAGGGAAATAACGGAACCTTGAAGAGCAGCCAAGCAGAATCATTTTGAATTGCACTGGAATCAGGTCCCACTTGCGCTTTCTGTGCACCTACACAATTTTAATGCAGCCACCGAAGCACTTGCCAGTAGGGGATGGATGAATTGAGAGGGTTGGTTGTTAGTTAAGTATTATAGACATTATGCCTTGAGAGTTCAGATATGGCTCAGTACTGGACAATCGGTGAAGGTTACGGTCAATGAAGCTACCAGTGAAGGCTTTGAATATATTCTGAAGGTGAGAACAGGAATTAGTGAACAAAGGAAGGGACAGAGCCAGAGCCAATGTTCTTCGAAAGCATAGTGTAGACCGAATTACATAAAAAAAAGAAAGAATTGATTTGAAATACAGAATAATTACTAAGAATAATATTTGAATACAAAAGGCACAAATGAGTGCAAAGAAGTAAATAAAATAAAAATGTAATATATAAATAAACAAACCCGTATATGGTGTTTGGTGACAATGACATCTATCTTTAAAATTCTCATACTATATGAATGATTTCTGTTTAAAAATGGAATATGATGCAATCTAACTTTAAACCGACTCTTCATCTCGTCACGTAGTTGCTGCTGATGTGTCCTTCAGTGAGAATAGAGGCCACAGGTGTCGCCAACCTGATCTCATGATGAAAACGTACCTGTGGGAGCTTTTTTTCGCAAGATGCAAAATACATACCAATAAGTACATATAGTAACTGCAGTTTCCAACAGAAATGAATACTAGAGGTGGTAAAACAGTAAGCACTTTTAATAATTTTTGTACACAGTCATGATTACAGCTCCACACCGTATGTTTCTCTTTCCGGACGTAACAAGCTTGCTCGGTAGCTCAGCTGGCTCAGCCTTAGGTTGCGAAATCCTTGGGTACAAATCCCGTGAAAAACATGACTCAAGATGAAAGAGCTGAAAGATGAGAGATCTAAAAACAAGCTAAAACGGCATGCTTGCGATTGTGTTTTTACGTCACATTCACTTTTGTTCATACTATCGGGTAGGTTTAGGTGTAGCAAAACGTCACGGAGCATTAGAGTTATAGCGTCACTCAATTGACATTTCAAGTCCGAACTGCGGCGACACGTACAAAACCAACATCGCATAAAATGGACAAAATGTAGGCCTATGTTCATCTGTTCCGGGAAAAAAAAAAATGAACCAGCCATTCAGTGGACATTTTAACATTGAATATGTCACGAAACGTACATGGCGCTATGTATTTCGTGTCTTGTAAGAAAGTTCCCACAGGTACGTTTTCATCATGAGATCAGGCTCGGTGTCGCACATAAACCGAATAGATGTTGTCAGGTTTGCGGGGTTTAACTTTCGCCGTCTTTGTTTGTCTACTGCAGCGGTAATCTGCTTGGACTCAAGGGAATGTATACTGTCTATTACCTGTCTATGCCCTAATTCGCAATAGACCCTTCGGACTCGGAGGGAGCTTGATTGACAGGTAATCTGACCAATCATAATGCAGAATCCACCATTTTGTCCGACAAACAAATCAGACTGTAGAGTAGATTAACTTCAGTGGACTGAAACTTGAAAAATGGAGTGTATTGACGTCTTTCTATGGTTGAAATTTTCTGATGTTCATTCATGTTTATTTCATGTTTTAAGTAAATATGAAAAGATGATCGGTTCATGTGCCACTTGTGAACTGAGGTGCGGGTGACGGGCGGGTTTTTGCGAAGGGTCAATTGAACATGTAGACCTACATTTATGTATTGATTCAGGTCATTGCTGTGTTAATAGTGAAAGTGTTGCAGAAATGCTAGAAACCGTTCTGTTCACTTACACTAATGTGATCTAGCTGTAATTCGCTTTCAAATGAGGATTTTCTCATTTTAATTGACTGTGAAAAGTGTTTGCCTCAATTTCAAGTTGCGGTCTTTACATTTTTTAATCACTTTAATGCATAATTTAAACATTTATTTACAGAAAATGGTTAAAAATACTTTGCAATGTCCTAATTCTTTCCAGAAATGTATCTTCAGCCCTTTAGGAGCACGGCTTACTAAAAATCGCATTATTCGCTGAAATCTCAAGTTCATTCATTTCCTCAAGATACGTTATGCCAGGTATCTAAGACTTGAAGACAAACGACTTGAATTAGTGAGACGTGACTTGGACTGAATGCAAAACACTGGCCTGGGTTCATGTCTGGTTTGTATTGCTCACCCTTATTTGCCAAGTGCCCTGCTGAGAAACTGATGGCGTACAATCCCATCTCTTTTTAGGGCCCTGACGGAACTGCTCAAACAGCCAGGCGAGCCCAGGGGTGTGGACAGAGGAGGAGGCCACCACCATATCGGATCCAACGGCATCTCTGGCAGGTCAATGCGCACCAACAACGGTGAGTCAGAGCTCCAGCGTCTCTGCTGAGCTGAATCTCAGGCACTCACGGATATAATGAACATCAAAGAAAATATAATGAACGTCAAACATTCAGAGTTGAGGTAAAAAGGAGCCTTGACAGGTTGCTTGCATTTGTATTTCAATTGCCAGTATGTGAGGCCTGGAGATTTTGGCACATGAATGTGAAGTATTGATCTCATAACTGTTTAAATATGTATGTTACAAATACTTTCTATAGCCCAGTTAAATATGCAGTGACAACTTCACCTGTAGTTGATTTTGATACGGTGGCATTTTCAAAACATTGCTGTTTGTTTGAGCAGCCTTGCATGGTATCACTGGCTCAACTAATGGTGCCATTTTCGGGGAGGGACTATCCGGCTGACTGACCAATTAAAACCCCTAACCAGTGATGTTGTTGCTTACTAAAGCTAAAATTATTTTCTGTAATTGAAATAAAGCTGAAAGAAAATAAAAAGTAAATAAAAATATTAGATGTCAGATATCTTGGCATTCAAGTTGAAGGACTAAAGCTACTTAAAAAAACCCTAATTAAATATTACAATTAAACCTAATAGAAATAGACAAATGACAAAATTGCATAAAATTAAAAAAATAAAAAATAAAATAAAATATCGGATTCAATAAATACTGTAATAGTATATAAATAAAAAATGCACAAAAAAAAAAATCCTCCGAATTTTTGTCTTTTGTCGAAATTTTGACAATTCTTTTATTTTTTTTTATGTATTACAATTAAGGGATTTTACTCTTAAAACCGGGGAAAAAAATGTCTGGCGATAGGGTAAGAAACCCTACCTTTATTTTTATTTTTTTTACCCCATTGACAAATTTATTTTCCTTGTTGTATTTAAGCGTAAAGTCATTTAATTTTGATCAATCTTGCGGACAGCAAGATTTTTACTTTTAAGCTTAAGTTTTATTAATTTGATTCTGTGCTTTTGTCTTTTTTATTAGTTTTTAAAAACCTTTATCTATTAATAATTTTTTTCCTGAGGAAAAAAAAAATTGCAGTATAAAATACCACTGCCCTTAACACTCTGCCATGCAACTCATTCTGAAATGTGCTACGGGCACGGATTGTACAGTCTTGATGAGGAGAGGTGTACTTTTACTTTTATGCAATCAGACTTTCACCTTGGAGAAAAAGGGTGAAAAAAATCATAAAGATGGAGAGAACTGTCTGTAACAGAACCTAAAGTGCTTATCTCCCCCAGAGCACCCTGATAATCAAACAGCAACACCTTTTAATCATGACAATGAATTTTATTTTTATAATCCTGTTTGGTGACACCAGAGTTGCAGCAATTACAGTACACTTGAAAGCTTTAAGATGACTTTGGTTTGCTTGAATAAACGGCTGTTTTTTTTTTTTTTTACTATTTATTTAGCTATGTCATCATTCAGTACATCAACATTCTCTTTGCAGTCAAAACTAAAGTTCTTGTGCGATAACGACCCATTAAATATTCCATAGATACACATCGGCCGACAACATTATTGATAAAATCTCAGCAAATACAACGAGACTTAAAGGCCATCACCTTTTGACCCTGTGAGGGTAATGAACTGGAATGAGGGAGTAATTAAATTTGCGGATATGAGCGGTCATTCTTCTGCTCCCTATCAGCCTTGGAAGAGGAAGTGGCTTAACAAAGCAACTGTGCTAATTAAGGCATAATTAAGAAACTTCAGCCAAGACCTGCTGATCAAGAACACACTGTCCTTCTGTCAAAGAATTAGGGACCCATTTATCTCTCCATCTCACGCACGCACTTCATCACAGGTGTGAGTTTTCCTTAGGAGTGTGAGAATTTCCTCTGTGCCAGTGTTTCTGCCCGTACTTCTTTTAACTTCTTCCTCTTCTAAATCCACCTCTTCAATAAGAATTTAATTAAGTGCTCATTAAACCAGCTTGAATAGGGTCACAAGAGTCTAAGAAGGATCCATCTGCATATACACACACAAACACAGCTGATGAGTCGTGACAGGTAGACCCATGGCAACACAGGTGGTCAGGAAGAATGGATGGATAAATGGATTTGAAAGGAGGAAGATAGAAATGAGGTGACAAAGGTGAAGTATGATGATGAACTTGATGAGGAGTGCTTTTTAAATAGGGGGTGTGTAGAAAAAAATAGACCAAGCACCAACATTAATTTGATTCATTGATTAATATGGAATAAGTTTGTTGACATAAATGCATGATAAAGTCTTATTTCAGTTCATTAGCTGAGCTGTTTCAATGAAATAAAACAGTAGAAAAAAATGTATAAAAATATATAAAATTATGTATTCAAAAAATAAACTATATCAAATTATAAATATAAGAATACAAATAAAAAAAATATATAAAGAACAAATTATAAAATGTATTTTAAAATGAATGTAATTTAAAAAAGTTATGTGCAATTTTATTGGTAAACAGTTTGTAATTCTTGATGTTGTTGGTGGATTCCCCCATTTTTTGGAGAGAAAAGTGGTCTGCAGTCTTTGTTGAAGGAGTCCACCACCTGAAAATGTTTGAGAAGCACTTTCCACAGGAAGGAAAATGAGATTTCAGGAATCAAGAAACCCAGGTGAGGGAACCTGGCAGAGACAAATAGAAGGAAAATGAGACAGAGATTGAATGAATAAATAGTAAGAGAGAGATGGGAGGGGAGGAAAAAGACCTAAGGGGAGGAATAAAGAAAGAGCGAATGAGACAAGAGGAAAGATGAATGAGTGTGGGAGAGGAATGGTGTGGGTGTGATAGGCTGTCGAATGAAAGGAGAATTAGCGCGATGTTTAGAGAGGAGAATGAGAACTGAATGAGAGAAATGTCTCTCCCTCTTCCATCATCCTTCAATCCTGGCTCAACAAATATTTGAAATCATGGAGTCATGACCTTTTGCAGAAGCATATGCTTTAAATAAGCATCATATTTCCAATTATAATTGTTATTAGTCATGTTTACAACAGCCAGGATCACAGTTTAATCATAGCTAAGGTGAGTATATACACAAAGCAATAAACTCAGGCTTGTAGCTCAAGCCACATTGTTTGTGCTGTGGACCTTAATAATATCATGCAGCTTATTGTCATCATCACCCACAAACACCCTGGCATAATGGTGGCAAGTTTTGCAGCCAAACAAAACAACTTTACCCTCTTATTGGGAAGTTGTGGCCTAATGGTTAGAGAGTCGGACTCATAACCCAAAGGTTGTGGGTTCGAGTCTCGTACCGGCAGGGATTGTAGGTGGGGGGAGTGAATGTACAGCACTCTCTCCCACCTGCAATACCACGACTGAGGTGCCCTTGAGCAAGGCACCGAACCCCAACTGCTCCCCGGGCGCTGCAGCATAAATGGCCGCCCACTGCTCCGGGTGTGTGTTCACGGTTTGTGTGTGTTCACTGCTGTGTGTGTGCACTTTGGATGGGTAAATGCAGAGCACTAATTCCGAGTATGGGTCACCATACTTGGCCACACGTCACTTCACACTTAAAAATAAAGGTTTTCTAAAGAATTACAAGTTATGAATGAACAGATGTTGGGGGTAATGAATTACAAGTAATGTAAGTTGCGCAAGATTACTTTTTTAGTAACTAGTAAAGTAACGCATTACTGTGTAATTTAGAAGGAAATATCTGAGTTACTTTTTCAAAAAAGTAACGCTAGTTACTTTGTTTCGCCATGTATTGATTGACAGCTGTCATGTTGCCATGTTGAGAGAAATCAGGAGCAAGTGCAGAGACGTTGTGTGCGCTCTGTGAACATGATGTTACTGTAGTTCTAGACTAAATATGAACATGTATTTACTCATCTCACCTGCACAAAAACAGAATCAGTATTCCTCAAAATGAATAAAAACCGTCAAATGCAAACTCAGAATATTATACAAACCTGCAATAATTAAATATATTATACAGCACAAATATTATTTATTTGATAAAATTATTTATTTCGATGATCCAATTCAGCCATACTATGCAAAAATGACACATTTGCGTTTCATTACTGATTATGTTATTGATGAACAGTGTTTAACTTTCTTCACCTGCGTCATGTGCTTCATGCAATTTTGTTTGAGTTTGCCCTCTACTGTACAGACGTGAATTTACATTTCCTTCAGCATGAGGCGTATTCATTTCACTTTTGTTGTGAAAGGGCTTTTACATTTGTTATAAATAGAACTTTTTATATTAAAAGCAGACAAGCAAGCCCTGCCCAGATTTGAAAAGTAACGCAAAAGTAACGTAACGCATTACTTCCCATAAAAAGCAACTAAGTAACGTAATTAGTTAACTTTTTTAGGGAGTAACGCAGTATTGTAATGCATTACTTTTAAAAGTAACTTTCCCCAACACTGTTAATGAAACACTCTAAAAGCTACCTTAAAAATGTACTTCATATCAGCGCGATAGCCTTGTGAGCAGCGCGCGCTGACATACAATGCCATTGCGCTACGGGCGTCCCGAGTTCGAATCCCGACTCGAGGACCTTTCTTGGTCCTGCCCCCCCTTAACTCTCTCTCACTTTGCTTCCTGTCAGCTCTGATCTCTCCTATCATAATAAAGGCAAAAATGCCAAAAATAAGTCTTAAAAACATCTACATCATTAATCAGTTTGATTGATTTTAATCAATCTGGCAAGATTTTTACGCTGACAAAATAATTTTATCAGGTAGAGGCGAGTTGATCAGATAAAAGTGAACTTCTTAAAGTAATGATTTTACAGTTTAATTCAAATCTTTTTAATAATATAGGAAATTAAATAAATACATCTCAAAACTTTTTCCACCATTTTTCTTTCTAGTCAGCTGTGAAGACAAATACAAAACCACAGCAAATTGAATATATTTTCAACTACACACTTCAACCGTGTGTGTGATTGACAGCTTGCTCGTGACAGGTGGAGAGATGTTCGTGTTCATCGTACAGTAAATCTTACAGTTCATCTTTGCTGTCTGGCCGAGCAGCCAAACGCTTCTGGAACCGCCTTCAGGCAAAAACTCTTCCGTTTCTTTCACCTGCTCTGGAGAGACACATTTCTTACACAGATGATTTTACTGCTGATATAAGCATGTTTTTGGTGCATTTCTAAAGATACAGATCTTAGGGGTCATATGTGAAGCTAATGAGTGCAACAGCATGAGTTGTCACACTGTTTGCATTTGATGATGAGACATTGCGTTGTTCGTATGCGTGTAAGAGAAAAAGACTCTGTGCCATATGTGCCAATCATGTTCTTGGCAGACAGCATGTGTGTGTGAGTGTGTGTGTGTGTGTGTGTGTGTGGGGTCAAGGCGGGTTAATATGACAGACCACCTATGAAAAACACATCCATCACATCAAAATGTGTGTGTGTGTTGAGGATGACGTGAATGTCCATATGTCTGTGCATATATTTTTTATCAGTGTTGTTACTGTAATCGCAGTCTAGCACTGGTGGTATGAATAATGTTTCATAAATATGATACATTTCAATAAGACAAAAAGGATAAAAGGCTATTTTACAAAAAAGATGTGACCAGTTTATTTAAATATAAATAAAAAGTAAATATTACAAACTTTTATTTAATTCTTTTACATTAACAACAATTTAATTTGTGTTATATATATTGAATACTATAATATAGAATACGTGAAAGTCATATAGTAGTATAGCAAGCGCACACACACACACACACACACACACACAACACACAACTGACACATTTGAACATGAATGTTGTACAAAATGTAGTTGTTGTACTGAATGGGTACAAACCATTTTTCCATTTTTCATCAACTTTACATTTTCAGAATCCCTCAAATGTTTATTAATAAACTTTCTATAATAGTTAACTGATGCCTTGGTTGAATTGTTTTCATAATAATTTTTCATAGCAGCACAATGTCTTGCAGGTCAAGGTATTTGAATCATTTTGATTGCAGCTGTATACACACAACCAAACAATTAATCAGCATTTATTTGTATTATTATAAATGTCTCTACTGTAGCTTTTGATGAAAAGTTGCTGAAACTTTGCCAACCTAAGGAATAAATTATATTTTACAAAAAAAAAACAACAACATTATTTTAAATTGGAATATGTTACAATATTACTGCTTTTACTGTATTTAGGATCAAATAAAACACGTTTAGCGTTAACTCACTTCTCTTCCTAAATTATGTTAAAACATTTTAAACATCGAAATTATTCCAATCTTTTGGACAACAGTGTGTGTGTCCAACACACACACACCCACCACAAACATTAAATTGTATGGCGAATAGATTTCTATTTTTCACTTATGCTCTTGAGAATATGCACCAGTGTGACTGACCAGACATTTATGTGGTAATCGGGTGTAACGTTAATGAGAGTGGAAGTTTGATCACACCCATCTTATCAACCGCTTCCAGCGCCCTTCGGCGGACCCCAGCAGCTGTGGGCACCACACACACACACACACGCGCGCGCACACACACACACACACACACACACACGCACACACTCTTCAGACTCAGATTGGTCTAAACACAGCAGACAAGCAGGAGGACATTACCCCAATATTCTGAAGCCACAGCAAGACAGATCATTCATTTCATCACTGACACGTCTTCGTAACAGGGTTAAACTGATCTGAGGCCTGTTGTAATGCTCACTGATGTGAACTCTTTTGATGTTGCCACAGATCAGAGGTGATTTCTGCACTGAGCCTGAAGCTAAACTGGCTACAGAACCAGTAATCAGGATCTGTTAGCGGGCAGGATGGTCTGTTATGTAAACTCACTGCAGAACTACTATCTCTAACAGTTATTTTTGTCTTTTTAGACAAAATATCTAAAACTATTCAAAACAAGATAACTGCATTTGAGAAGCAACATTGCATAGGATGTTTAATATGAATGTTTAATATTAATGTCTTGCTGCTATGGCTGGCCTTTTCCATTTTTAAAAAAAAAATGTATTATTTTTGTTTTCATGTTAAAAGTTGCCAGTGCAATTGCAACAAGACAAATTCACTTAAAGACATTTTCTCTGAAAACAAGTCTTAATATCTTATGTGGTTTTACTTTTCAAGTACATTTATCTTGTTTTTCAGATATTTTTACTAGAAAATAAGACACAAGACATCATGTGGCTTCAGAAGTGCTCATACATTTCTAAGCTATTGCCTACAAAATGAAATTTCATAAAATTTAAAAATATATATATATATAAACTTTGCTGGTAAACAGTCACCCCAATCACCATTGGATCCTGCTACAAAAACACCCAATAAAATGCATCACTCTTACAATGTAGCAGTGACAGGAAAAACATTTTCTTCAAACATCTAAATATGTTGTTAAGATGTTAATAATTTTTCACTGTGATGTTTTGCCCTGGTAGGATCTCAAGGCTATTAAAGCCCTTTGTATTTCTCCTAATTAATATGATTATTACAGCGTGACTTTCTGCATACAGCATGTTACCGCTGAAAGGTCATCTTAGAAAATGTGGAATCTCAAGAGGACCAGATACTCCAGAAAGAAAAAGATCAAATAAAATGTTTGAAGATCTCTTAAAGGTCAGAAAGGAAGGGTATTATTTGAAATGAGCTGTTTGTGTGTTGTAACAGGACAATATTTGAAATCAATGCTTTAAATAAAGGCCATTGCACACCAGACATAGTGAAGGTTGCTCATGTAAGTTCCCATCTCTTGATACATTCACACAACCTCCAAATGCACTAAAATTGGCTTTGGGAAATAAATAAAAAAGTTACTTTCCAATAGACTGACATTTTATAACATGAAAGGCTACATTATTTAAAGTGGTTTTAATTATAAAAATTAGGTTTTAATTATAAAAACACTTGTTTTATACTATATATATACAAATAAATATTGATATCAATTAATATGTTATTGAAAAACTTAAAATAAGTAACAGTCAATTTAATGGCCAAATATGTCAATTATAATAAAATAATGTAAATATTAATAAAAAAAACTGAATAAAGAATGAATAAATAATAATAAAAAATTGGATTGTGAATTCTTTCCAAGCCTTGTCCAAAGCTAATAAAAGTTTGTACTGTATTTTGGTCTGGTGAAACTTTCAGTTAAAGTCACTTCAAGGCACTTTGGAGGGATTTAAATCGGCATGCCGCCATGGCAATTTAGCAACAGGAAGCTTCCTTCCTGCAAATGCACCAATTATAAAGCTGTAGTAGAATATGTCAATCAAACATGCATTGATGCCTGTGTGAAAGGAGTATGATTAAAGTAGAAAGAGAAAAGTACAATGGTGAATGGCAGTTACATAGAGAATGAGTGAGAGAGAGAAAGACATCTCAGGTCGAAATATGCTTTTTAGGAAATGGAGTGGAAAGCCCGAAAATACGAAAAACTCAGAACAGTGGAAAACATTGCCCTTTCAACCTCTCTCCTTCCATCTGAAAGAGGTTTAAATGTCACAAGGCAGATAGTACATGTGGTCTGAGCAGAGACACTGAAATGTCAAGCATAGCAGGATGACATATGTATGCTTGTTTCTGTTAATACATGTCTTTAACCCTAGAATGCATACATGGCGAGTATTTTGTTTTTGCTGTGTTTTTCACATAAAATGTTCTTTTCATCAGACATTCCGCGAAATACACAATGTAAGGGATATAGGTCACTCAAAAACGAGCACTTACTCACTCTCATGTCCTTCCATAGTGTTTGACTTCATCTGTTGAACACAAAAGTTTGTCACTCTTTTCCATGCATTCACAATGAATGGGGAACTGAAGCCTGAGACCTTTAAAGCCTGAAAAAAGATACAAAAGTGCCGGAAAAGTATCTTCTTGAAGTTAGACAATATCCTGTAGTGTGTAGGATTTCTTTTATGGTGATTTTGTATGCTTTTTGAAGCTTGATGGCATATAACATGAGTTTGAGTTAATGATGACAGAATTCTCATTTCTGGGTGAACTATTCCTTTAAGGTTTACTAAATTTAAGAGGTTTGTATTGATACCCCTAGTTTCTACAGTACACCTGTTTCCTTTGGAAGTCAAAGCAATGAGTGTGTTTGAAATCTAAATCTAATCGGCTATGTGACTTTGTCTACTGACTTTGTCTAAAAATGATGTCTACTGAGATAGACAAGCTGTAGGCGGGATGTGTGTGGGTAAGACTCAGCTGGTTTGACCTTCGTGCATGTGACAGATGTTTTCAGATGTCCTCAAATCCAGCTGTTGTTCATTGCTCTGTGGAAATCGGAGGGTCAAATCCTGCAAAAGCTGTGTCTGATTTAGATTCATCTGCATGAAGAAGAGCAACACTAGACTAAGCAATTTTAAACCTTTCTAAATTTCAAAAGGTGGAAAAATAGTGTATAATTTACAAAGCTTAAAGTAATTTCAAACGATTTTATTTCTTATGTACAAAAAAAAACAAAAAAACAGGAGAAATTCTAAAGACTGTGCTGGTCTTTATTTTTCATGAAACTAAAATGAATAGGGACTGGAGCTTTCATGCTTAAAAAAGCACACAAAATCACCATACTGTAAAAGTGGTCTATATGACTTGTGTGCTTCAAAAAACCTGAAATATTATGGAGTTCATTAGTGGACATAGTAATGGAAAAATATGAGCTCTGGAGGGAAAAAACAATTCAATGCTTTTCACTTACATCTTACTGTAAATTTCTGCCATAGTCACCACAGGAATAACACTTTAATAACACAGATATAACAAAGGAATAACACAGTATTAACACAGAAATAGTTCGGTAATAACACAGGATTAACTCAGTAATAGTACAGTAATAACACAGTAATAACACAGGAATAACACAGTAACAACACAGAAAGACAAGGAATTAAGGACACGTATTAAACCTAGTAATACATCAGGAAAATAACTCAGTACAACCGAAAAAGGAACAATCCGGTAATAAAAGGAATAACAGTAATAAAGCAGTAATAACACAGTACTAAAACAGGATTAACACAATTACTCAGAAGTAACACAGGAATAACACAGTAATAACACAGTAATAACACAGTAATAACGCAGTAATAACAGTAATAACTAAGTAACAACACAGTAATAACTAAGTAATAACACAGGAATAACAGTCATAACGCAGTAATAACACAGAAATGACAGTTATAAAACAGGAATAACAGTAATAACACATTAATAAACACAGGAATAACACCGTAATAACACAGTAAAACGCATACTAACAATCATGACACTAACTCGTAATAAACGGTAAAACACTTATAATAAGTAATAAACACAGTAATAAAGCAGTTAATCAAACCAGAAAGAAAGAAGTATAAACAGAGGAATAATAAGAACTAAGAGGAATACTCAGTAATAACACGGTAATAACACATTAGTAAACACAGTAATAATGCAGTAATAGCACAGGAATACCGGTATAACCACAGTAATAAGATAAGTAATAAACACAGGTAATAACTAAGTAATAACACAGGAATACATAGTAAACCGCAGGTAATAATGCCGGAATAACAAAGGGAATAAACACATAATAAAACCACCGTAATAACAGAGGAATACGGCAGTCATAAAAAAGGTATTAAAACAGGAAAAACGCAGTACTAACTAAGTTCATAACACAGTAATAAGACAGTAATAAACGCGTAATACACTAAGTCAGAACACAGATACAACACAGTTAATAAACACTGTACTTAAGCAGTAATAACACGGTAATAACAGAAAACTCAGTAATAACGCAGTAATAACACAGGAACAACACATTAATAACACAGTAATAACAAAGAAATAAAACAGGAACAGCAATAACTCAGTAATAACACAGAAATAACAAAGTAATAACACATTAATAAAACAGTAATAAAACAGGCATAACTCCGTAACTAACACAGGAAATAACGCAGGAATGACAGGACTCACACGGTAATAAACAATAATAACACAGGAATTAACACAGTCTAACGCAGGACTAACACAGTAATAACGCGAGTAATACGCCAGTAATAACCGGACTAACACGTAATAACGCATAAAAACCGGAATAACAGTAATAAACAGGCATAACACAGTAATAACACATGAATAACACAGTAATAACACAGAAATAACCCAGTAATAACACAGGAATAACAAAGTAATAACACAGTAATAACACAGGAAAACACAGTAATAACACAGGAATAAATCAGTAATAACATAGTAATAACACAGGAATAACACTGTAATAACGCAGTAATAACACAGTTATAAAACAGGAAAAACTCAGTAATAACACATGAATAACACATTAATAAAACAGTAATAAAACAGTAATAACAAAGTAATAACACAGGAATAACGCCGTAATAGCACATGATAACACTTCGTATAACAACTAATAACCTCAAGTAAGTAACACAGTAATAAAACTCAGTAATAAACAAAGGAATACCACGGTAAGAACACGGAATAACCAGTAAAAAAAGGAATAACACAGTCCCAAGCCATTAATAAACAACAGAGGAATAACAGTAATAACACAGGACATAACACAGTAATCCACAGAACATAAACACAGTTTTATAACAGGAATAAACAGTAATACCTAATAAACGGCTAACAACAGGAGAAAGAACACCAGTTATAACACAGAAAATAACGCAGTAATAACACAGGAATAACAAAGTAACACATTAATAACAGAAATAACACAGGAATAACAAAGTAATAACACAGTAATAACACAGGAATAACAAAGGAATAACACAGTAATAACAGAAATAACAGTAATAACACAGTAATTACACATTAATAACAGTAATAACACAGGAATAACACGTAACACCGCATTTATAAACAACAGGGACTCACAGTAAGACACCACAGGACAAGCACAGTCAATCAGTGAATAACCACGTAATAATGCTGTATTAACGAAAAGGTTGTAGTATTAACACAGAAATCACACAGTTTATAACACAGGAAAACACAGTAATTACATTAATAAACACAGGCTTAACAGAAACTTAAACAGTATAACACAGCAATCACCACGTACTAACACGAAATACACCGTTATAACACATTAAACAACGCCATTATAATACAGGAATAACACAGTAATAACGCAGGATTAACACAGTAATAATTCAGTAATAACACAGTAATAAAACCGGAATAACACATTAATAACACAGAAATAACACAGTAATAAACACAGGAATAACACAGTAATACATAATAAACAAGGCTTAACACCGAAAGAACACGTTATAACACCGCCGAAATAACACAGTAATAACACAGACATAACACAGTAATAAAAAACAGGAATAAAAAACATAATACATTAATAAACACAGGCTAACCCAGCATAACAAATTATAAACACAGAAATCGCGCAGGTAGAAGAACCCAGAAAAAAACACAGTTATAACACGGGGGGAAAATAACACGTAATAACACATAATAAACACAGTTATAAAACAGGAAAATCAGTAATAAACACATGAATTAACAACTGTATAACCATTAAGAATAAGTAATAACACAGTAAAACGAAGGAATAACAAGGAAACATGACTTAACACCTTAATAACACGTTAATAAACACAGTAAAAAAGGCAGTAAATAAAACACAGTATAAAACAGGATAAATTAGTAATTTTTCGCACGACATACCCAGTCATAAAACATTTAAAAACACAGGATAACACAGTAATAAAGCCAGTAAGACAATTAATAACTCAGTAAAACACAGGACTAACATTGGTAAATAACACATAATAAACAGTAATAAACTAGTTAATAAAAACAGTATAACAAAGAATAACGACTTATAATAGAAATAAACTAATATCACAGGGACGCAAACAGTAATAACGCAGTATAATGCAGTAATAACACGAGTAATAATGCGTTAAATAACAGTAATAACGCCAGTATTAAACAGAAAATAACCAGTTAAACATAGGAAAACACAGTAATAACACATAATAAACACAGGCTAAACACAGGAACATAACACAGTTATAAACACAGAAATAAGCAGTTAATAACACAGAAATAACACAGTTCTACAACACAGGAATAACAGGTTAATAACACAGACAATAATTGGCAAGTAAGAAACAGTAATACGCAGTATTAACCCAGAGTAATAAACACAGAAATAACACCTAATTAACGTAATAACGCAGTAATAACACAGTTATAAACCGGAAAACACTTAATACTAGTATAACATGTAATTAACACAGTAATAACGCAGTAATAACACAGTAATAATGCAGTAAACACAGGAATAATGCCATAATAATGCAGTTATAACACAGGAATAACCCAGTAAACACAGGAATAACACAGTAATAACGCATTATAAACACAGGAATAACAGTAACACAGGAATAACACAGTAATAAAGCAAGAATAACAGAAATAACTCAGTAATAACACAGAAATAACAAAGTAATAACACATTAATAACACAGTAATAAACCGGGACTAATTGCAGTCGACCGCAGTATTGTTAGAATCACAATGTATCAAAAGCGAATAACTCAGTAATAACACAGTAATAACACAGTAATAACACGGTAATAACACATTAACAAAACATTAATAACACATTAATAACTCCGTGACAACAGAAATAACAGGAATAACAAAGAATTAACACAGTAATAACAGAAATTGTCTGTAAAGCGGCTTTATAAATACAAATATACAAATAAAACTGAATTGTATTGAAAAAGTACTGCATTCCTCTGAGAAACTTTGCATTCTTTCACAAAACATTTGTGTTCTCTCGCAAAACGATTGCATTCCGTTGCAAAATTATTGTGTTCCCCTGACAAACTTTACTGTATGTTCGCTTGTGAATCATTTGCGTTCTCTTGCAAAACTACTGCGTTCTTTAACAGAACTAATGTGTTTCAACAAGAAATGTTGAACTGTCTCGCAAAACAATTGCGTTCTCTTGCAAAACTATTATATTCTCTTGCTAAAACATTTGTGTTCTCACCAAAACAACTGTGTTCCCCTTAGAACTTTACATTTACTTGCAAAATATCACAAACATATCAAAATATCATTATCTCGCAAAACTGTTGCGTTCCCTCGCGAAAGTATTGCATTACCTCGCAAAATTATTGTGTTCCCCTGAGATACTCCACGTTTGCTCCTTGAAACCTTTGCATTCTTTTGTAAAACTATTATTTTTCTCGCAAAACTACTGTGTTCTCTAGGGAAGCCTTGTGTTCTCTCTCAAAAACATTTGCTTTGCCTTGCAAAATTATTGTGTTCCCTTGATAAACTTTGTGCGCTCTCAAAACATTTGCATTCTCTCGCAACACATTTGCGTTTCTTCGCAAAACTATTGTGTTCCCTGCTCCTAACTCACAAAAATCACTGAAATCTAGTTTTTCCTCCCACCGTATTATTCTCACCACAAAAGTTTTGCAAGTGAATGCCAAGTTTCACAGGGCAATGTTTAGTGAGAGAATGCAAAAGGATTGAAATATAATCTCTCTCTTTTTTTTGATCCATGTGGTCTACTTTCATGAGGTATTTGTGTCCTTTTTGAAGCTTGAAAGCTTTCATTGCAATTACCATGGAAAAAGACAAGGCAACTCATACTCAAAAATTCTCCTCAAGTGTTCCACAGAAGAAAGTCAGTCATGCAGTTTTGGAACGACATGAGGGTGAGCAAACAATGACACAACTGTCTTTTTTGGCTGAACAACCCCTTTAATGCACACAATCTCTCATGCAGCTGCATTACTAACCACCTTACATCCTAAACACACACACCAGTTTATCTCAAAATAACCACAACAAGCAACTCTATGACATACTGTACACACACTTCTTTTGAAACATGCTTTCACACTGACAGCATCAGCACATCATGAGAGAGAGAGAGAGGCATAAGAAGAGAGGAAATAAGAGTGAGGGTTATTAAGTGTGACAGTTGAGCAGCTGGTCTCTGTGTTAGACATCATACATGCCTTCATCTCTCCCTCCGTCCTGTCTTTTCTCATGTCTTTTTCCCCCTTTCATCCATCGCCCTTCTCCCAAAACAGAAGTAACTGCATCAATAACTGAACTGTGGAAACCTCTCATCTTCCCTTTGTCTTACAATCATACTCCACAACATTTGCTGCACTTTATCTTTTTTTCTCCTTCATTCCGGTTCTCCTATGCAGCCCAATTAGAGAGCTGCATGAGCATTGGTGAACACCCCTCCTCTGCAGGTGCACTGTCCCAGTCTGACTGTGCTCAGATAGGGATTGAAAAGGGTCATACCATCTGAAGAGCAGAGAGAGGGGGGGACGGCGACTGGAGGTGGTTTGAAGGTCAGAAAGCTGCTGGTGTGTGTGAGAGAGCATCAATCAGGTTAAACTGAACAGGTTCACACACACACACTATTGCTTCGCAAGCACTTTGTAGAGATTGGGTCAGGCTGTGCTGCTGAGTGAATGAATTGCATTGTACTGTATCTCTTACACACACACACACACACACACACAGTATGAATTGTGTTGGTCCATCATTGGTATAAACGGCTGGGTTATACTTACTGTTGATTGCTGGGATCTGATGACACATATGCATGAAGTCTGAGAGGACTCGCTAATTTCCTGTGCTGATAATGAGGTTTCAGTGTGTACTTGTGCGTACGTGTGTGTGTGTGTGTATGTTCGTTTTCTGCATGCGGCTTATGGATGTAGTGGAATACGTGTCATTAAATTAGTTACAGCCCATTGAGAAGCAGAAAAATAAAACCGTACTGGCTCTGGCAGTGAGCTTGCATGTAGCCTGTGTGTGTGTGTTTGACAATCTACTAAATTTACCCTTGGGGATCAATAATGTGCCCATCTATCTATCCATCAACACTAAAAAAAACATAGGCTACTAATTGTATTACCATGGCGTTTAGACATTTTGGAAATACCCTGTTTTTAAAGTATTGCATACTTTTTTAAAAACATGGTACATGGTTTAAAACATTTTTTAAAACATGGAATACCCTGTATTCTTAAAAAAGTACCATGGTACAGGGATGGCGTCGGATGGTAATGCCATGATACTGAAATCGACAGATGATGGTATTTACATGGTACTTCATGCTATTTTAAAGAATACCATTGTACATAAATTATATATATTTTTTCAAAGGATCATAGTAACCATTTTAGGCCATTATAGTACCATGGTTTTGAGACATGTACCAAGAAATAGATTTAATATAAATTATATAAATTCATACATATATATTACCAATCAAAAGTTTGGGGGTATTAATATTTATTTATTTATTTAAGGAAATTAAATATTTATTCAGCTAGGATACAATAATTCTCAGAAGCTAAAGATTTCAAATTCAAATAAATGCTGTTCTTTTGAAACTTTATATTCATCAATGAATATGGGAGGGTGGGAAAACAGCACAACTGTTTCAGCATGCGATAATAAGAAATGGTTTCTGAGCATACCTGCATCATTATCAGAAGACTTCTGAAAGATCTGTGACACTGAAGGGACTGGAGTAAGATTCACTGGGATCACAGGAGAAATTAAATTTTTTAAAATAAATATATTAACATATTAAAAAGTATTACAATATTTTACAATATTACTGTTGTACTGTTGGTTACATTTTTATAGGGACATTCCATAGGCATAATGGTTTTTATACTGTACAAACTGTATTTTCTATCTTCTAACCCTACCATCACACAAAACGTTCTGCATTTTTAGATTTTCCAAAAAACAAAAAACAAAAAAAAACATTCTGTATGATTTCTAAGCTGTTTTCTACATGGAGACCAAAAAACATTTGGTTCCCATGATGTAGGGAATACCAGCTACACACAAACCCAGATGTGCATTACAGCATCTCACTGAAAGCCTAATGCTTAAGAATATGGGAAATAGCAGCTAGAAATATGCTAATTAATGCAAACATCTGCGTACATCTTTATCCCAACCGATCTGTACTGCTTGATTCTGTTCCATATTGTTCAAGCTCTCTAAGTTGGCTTGCCCTACTGAGCATTTTCCTCATACTCTCCCACACCAACAATAGAAACCCTTAATTATTACTAATAACAAAACAAAGGAAATTAAACAGATCTTGGCTTTTACATTTCCTGAAGAAATTTCATAATTTATTGATATAATTTTTAATGTTTAAATGCTTTCAAAGCCCATGTGAACTGCCTATGAATTTTTTGGCTATTTAATGGCATTGTGACTGTGTGGGTCGAGGCACCAAAGTTAGATACACCCTTCAACAAATGGGTAGTTGTTGTTGTGTGTGTGCGTGTGTGTGTGAGGTAACTAAATGCATGTTGACAGCAGTAAACTGTGTCAGACTGTGTGTTGTGGCACAGATCTAGGGCCAAGTGTAGTTGTTTGACAGAAAAAGGTGTGTGTGTGTGTGTGTACCAGTCTAACAACCCATCACTGTCACTACTTATTATTCGTCAAAGTATATCAGAGCCAATTCAAGTCAATTATAAGTGTGTACTTGGAGAAGTGTGACATAGTAGCTGATCTCACACACAAACTCAATTCCACTTCTAAAGCAATAAAGCAAGGCAATATGGCCTTGTCTTACTTTCTCTTTCCCTCGTGGCAGTCAATATTTCTTTTGCATATTTGGTTATTTTACTGTTTCTTTATCTCTCTTTTCCTGTCTCGGTCTCTGTTTCTCTCTCATCCTTGCCGTAAAATGGTCTTCAAAGCCTTAAAGGGCTGGACAGTAATATTTAAAAAGCTAAATGAATATGCATGTTGATTGCTCTTTCTTCCTGAGCGGGATGATGCATTAGTAATGAGAAGTAGTGCGTTTTCTGTGGCGAGCCGTGTGTGTGTTTGATTGAATTTTACCCCGAGGGACCTCCTACCCTCAGAGAGCCACGGATGGATATCAAACGCTTTTTCTGCCGTACACATTGTTCCAGTGAGGAATCGCTCTACAAAACGTTTTGTGAAGTCTGTCTTAAAGTTAAGCTGAACCTCCTGTGGATGGTCAAAACAGCAGGAAAATTCCTTCTATATACAGAAAACAGAGATGATTTAATCTGTAAGGTTTAAAATTTCTCTTCAGTGTAATTCTCTATAGATACCTGACCTTTATTTCTGAGAGAAAACAACAGATTTTAGCCTCCACAAGCTCAACTGCGTTTTGGCAGTATCTTCATGATTACTCATATATAAAAAAGATTTTTTTTTTGACAAGGTCATGTTGCAAAATAATACTAATATGCGAACAATAAAAAAACGCATATGAATATTAGTATTATAAATTTAAAACAAAAAATTATTAAAGTTAAAATTCTAAAATGTTTTTATTATGCAATCATTTATTAGAAACTTCAATAAGAATATATATAAAAAGCAGTATCGATAATAATAAACAATAATAATAATTAACAACACACAATAAGAGAAATCATTATGAATAGTATGTATTATAATATTAAAAATTATGTGATTTAATAGAAGTTAACTAATTTGATCTGCCATATCAGCGGACTCAGCTTAATCAAAAATAATACTCTAACAATGCAATATGGACTATCATTAGAATCTAAAAAAGGTTTAGTCTCTGACAAGCTTCTTGTTGCTAAATAAATATTAGTTTTGATTTCTCATTAAAGTTTTTAAAATAATGTATATTATGATCCTGCAGATCATTATCAGACACTTAAATGAAATAAATATAAAAAGCCATATCAGAAGATCCTAGCTATAAAAAATGTCTGAAAAGCTCATTTGGCTCCTGTTTGACTCATAATTGGAATCCTGTGAATCATTTCAGATTCATTGGGATTTGAAATCATATTGTGAGATCACAATAGTGACTTCATAGTGATTCTCCTGTGACTTCTCACTTTGACTCTGCTGTGACTTGCTCTTTAGATTCCTTATGTAACTCATTCCTCTTTATGAGACAACATGTATTAATTCTCACCAGCAAGCAAAAACTGGATTGCAACGACGGGGTTTGTGCTTTCATCATGAAGAATGATTTATGAACTGATTCTCTACCAGTCAGCCCGGATGATATTGATCTATATCTCTATCTCAAAAAAAAAAAAAAGAGAGGGGGAACAAGCAGTAAAACCAGCCTAACCATTCTGAGCAGCAAAATCAGATTAATAATCTACAGCACTCAAAGTAATTCTCCTCTGTCTGTCCTCACTCGGCCAGTGTCCACACCTCACCAGGTTACCAGATCCCTGCACAGTTACCGTCATGCAGTTATTATTAATTATGACGCAAACGTCAGACTCCCATGGGGAAGAGGGGCCGTTACAGGTAGTGGTGTAATGTAACGAACTAATAATACTCTTACCGTACTTAAGTATACTTTTTGAGTATCTGTACTTTACTTGAGTTTTATATTTCAGCCAACTTTTACTCCACAACATTTCCTAATTAAAATGTATACTTACTCCGATACATTTCCCCAAAGCATATTCGTTACTTACAACAAAATAGTCAGAAGTCAAAAGAACACGGACTGCAGGAAAGCAGGTTTGACGAATCAGTGGTCTGGCGCATGCAAGACTCCTAAAAACACCGTTGCTCATACGCAAATAAGTGCACACCTACAGATGGGGGGCTGGTGTGTGCGATATACAGCATCGTCTGCGATAATATGGTACGTGTTGTTGTAATGATGTGCGATCTGATATTATCAAGTAAACTATCACGAAATCACACACAGATTGCACGCACGTTGATTTATTAGTCTAATAAAACTCAAACTTCAAGGCATTCTAAAGTGTAGATGGCAAAATGCTTCTGTATGCTTCTTATATTTATATAATTTAATATAGTTAAATTAATCTATATCACACAAAGAGTACCGTTTTCTGCATGTCAGGATCCGCATGATTTCTGCACATATCAGCATGAACACATTTAATAATATTTTTATACAAGTTCAGTAAAGCAATAAGTGACATAATATTGCTTGTTTTGCTAAATTTTGCTAACGAAAATAGTTCCAAACAAAGATCACACAGCACTGTTTTGCATCTCTGAGCAAAGGACGGTGTTTACTTATTGAAGAATCGCTTTTTGAACGAATCGGTTGAATAAATTATTCAGTGATTCACTCATTTACACAGTCAAATCCTTTGTTTCTGAATGAATCAGTCGTTTGAATAAATCGGTTGAATCTCAATGACACACTAATTAACAGTCACTTGCTGTCACCTACTGGTGGTTTTAATTTCACATTTCAACTATTCTGTCATGTTTAAATAATTTCAAATATCAGTATTCAACGTTTTATGTAAAAAAAAAACATTATTTATGCATCTGCAACTGCAGGTTAAATGCATCCATGCCCCCTCTGAGATACATAAACTGTGTAAAAAAATAAATACATCTAAATGCTATTTCAGAAATGTTTTCTTATGTTGGAATGAAAGGAACTAAGTACCAGATGAAGTGCTTCTTATTCTTACCCAAAAATACAAAATGGAAGAAAGAGTTAAAACTGCTTCTCAAGCTGTGCACGAGCATTTATATATACATCTATATATATATTTTTTGTTTTTTTGTGCTTCTTTTCCATTTTGCATTTACTTGTACTTTTACTTTCAATACTTCAGTATGTTTAATATTAAAAAATACTTTTCATACAATAAATCTCACATACTTTAAAACTTTTACTCAAGTAAAATTCTAAACGTTGACTTCAACTTCTACCAAAGTCATTTTCTGGTAAGATATCTGTACTTTTACTTGAGTATGGTTTTCAGGTACTTTATACACCACTGGTTACAGGGAGCTACACTTCAATAGCCATTTAGCAGTTCATTAAGTTATGTAACTCTAGTCTGAGAGGAGCACAGGCCACCCACCCATCACTCTATCATCTACAACGAGGAACAAGCGATGGAAAAAAAATAATGGAGAGCAGAGAGAATTGGGGCAAGCAATATATTTTTAATCTTCAACATGTTACATGATGTCGATCATAAAAAAGTGGCATGCTAAAAAAAGTTTGTAGTATGAGATGGGCTGAGTTGGCCTCTGACCTTTAATTCTTTATTTGTAGCTGATTAATTGATTTCACAGGATTCAGTGAATGTAATGAAAGAATAATGTGAGCAAACAGAACAGGACCAAGAGGGTAAGGGGCAGATATAGTGTGAGACACAGTCATGTCTGATTGTATTACAGTCTGATCTCCACGTCTGCGTGTAATGGAGTTTAGATGATTAGATTACAACTGCAGCCTGACCACAGAAAATTGCTCAGAGCCTCGTGCTCTTAATGCCAATCCACCAGCACCAGAACTTGGAACAGTGGAACTTGGAACAGATCCAGGCATTGTGCACTGCAGACCAGGAATTCTCTCTTCAGGCAGAAAATAAGCCTCTCAGCTGATTTCAGACCAGCCTGTTGGACAGCTACTGCACGTGGACAATAAAGTAAAAAATATGCTGTATAAAGGTCAAAGTTCAACAAAGGCTTTCAGAGCAATGCATATTTTCTTATGAGAGGTTCAATATAATTTTACATCGGCTATGTCTACATAAAGTTAGTGTTTGAGATTATGCAAGTGAAAGGCTCAGATTGTCCTATACATACTACAGCAGACACATTAACTGCAGTAAATATCAAAACTGATAACATTTTTCAAACCAATGTGAAATACATAGTTAAAAACCTATTTTATGTCAGTAATTTAATGCATTTGAGGGTAAAATTTAATATTCAATAAGAAAAAGACACCTAAATACCCAAATGAAATGCAGTCCCCGTCTAGATGCCTATGAACTCTAAAACACGGTCACAATTTAAGTCTTTTCTTTTTTTCTTACTTGCTAGTTTGCAACTTACTAGCAAGTAGCTAATCATAGTTTTTGATGTAAATGAAGCCTATTGTCAAAAAACGTCCTTCCTATTTTAATAAGAAATGTTAGTGCAGAATAGATTATACAGTGCAGTATAGCATAGAGCTAACTGTTCTTTGTCTGTTTCTCTGTTCTGTAACTAGTCTTTAAGTTATAGAATTGAGTAACATTCATAAGCAAATTGTGTATGAACAGAATAACACTTTTAATTTCAAACAAGCTTATTTTGCTGCTGTGTGAACATAGCCAGCCATTATAGAAAGCTGGCTATTATTCCTACACTCTATAGAAAATAATATAAATATAAAAAATAAAGGTTCCTATTGGCATCTCTGGCTTCATGAAGAACCTTCAACATCCATGGAACCTTTCCAATTCACAAAAGGTTATTTATAGTTGAAAAAGGCTTTTTAGATTAATTAAATGTTCTTTACACTAAGATAAAATGGCTGAAAGTTTTTTTTTTGGGTAACCCAAATTGTTCTTTTTTTGGCATCATTGCAAAAAAAACCTTTTGGAACTTTGGAACTTTTTGGAGTTTAGCCTCAATCTTATTACAGTTTTTTTTCAACTGCTTACACACAAAATCTTTATTTGTTCAGGGCTTGACATTAACTTTTTTGCTCACCGGCCACTGTGGCTAGTGGTTTTCCAAATTTACTAGCCCCTCAGCATTTTCACTGGCCACATATTTGTTGTTGGGAAATTACGTTTTATATGACTTAATACTGCATACAAAAATGTATTTAAATTGATTTCCAGGTCATTTTTGACCTATTTAAAGGGCATTTTCCCCTAACCGTATTAAATGCATGTATCGTTTTTCATATCAAATTCTTACATTTTATTAATAATTTCACTTAATATAATAAGACAATATAGGTCTGTTACCAATCAAATGAAATCAGTATTTAAAAAAAACTATCTTTCCACTGCAGAAGAAACAGAAGTGACTGAAGTGGCAATCAGATGCATTTACACAGTTCAACAGTATAGCTGAAATATAGCACGAATGCATTTACACTGTATGCAAAATTATAACAGCATAGAGCTCGGTGTTTTAAGATTGATATATTTTTTAAATATACAAATATGAAATGTTATTTGCATTTTATTCGCATAAACAAAAAATGCAAATATTTACATTTTGTGTGTGCAATTCTTGGATTTGTGTGTAAGTTTGGGGGAAAAAGATGCAAAGTTTTGAAAAATTAAGCTTTGAAAAAAAACTGTAACACATCGGGTGTAACCATGGGTGGTGATCAAGTGGGGGATCTTAAGGATCACTAGGACTTTCCAGACAGACGTTTTGGAGCAGGGTGGATCCAAACTCTCCAGGATGGTGAATGGCCAAGAGCAGGACTGACACCCTTTGCATTGGAGAATCACTTCACATGCAAGAGCCTTTGACCAATCTCAATTACAAACTGACATTCGTTACTATGCTACTGAAGGGAAGAGTGGAAAATCTGCGCATTTAATTAAAGAATCTCTCTGCTTGATTGACCCCTTATTCAATTCAATTCAAGTTTATTTGTATAGAGCTTTTCACGATACAAATCGTTGCAAAGCAACTTTACAGCAAATTAAGTTTCTGCAATATTTAGTGGTTGCTTATCAGTGGTGACTGTCAGTTAATGTACATATGGCAGAAATGTATGGAAAAAACAATTAAAGATGTAATCAATTAAAGACGTAATCAAACAGACGATGAACACTATTAACAGCGATTATTATATGATGCAATCAAACTTATAGCAAAATGTGGTAGTTCTGTATGTTGTTTCAGTGTTGGCATCATCTGAGGGCCTCTGAGGGGTTGCATCATCTCTTCTCAGGTGTTCTGGATCCAGACTGAAGCTTGTGTAAATCCTAGTTACCACGGGATGTCAGTTTGATCAGATATAACTGCAGTCCAAGATTATGAGATGCATTATTTGAATGCTTGGCCAAAGAGATGTGTCTTTAATCTAGATTTAAACGGAGAGAGTGTGTCTAAACCCCGAACGCTATAACTTGGAAATACTTTGGAAACTTTGGAAATACCTTATCCGTATTTCCAAACACTACCAGACTCTATTTTACCCATTCTCTTTCACAACATAACAGACAGAGAAAATAAGAAGAATTGGAAAAACTCAGAAGAAACTGAGAAAAGATGTCACACCTTTAATTATTGGAAGTCTGACACTTCTATTCTAGAACAAGCCTCTAGAGGAAAGCACTACAGTAGATCGGTATGGAGTGTTACAGATCTCTTATTCTATATGTCCTTAAACACACCATCATGGTAACACACGACACTAAAAAATGCAATAAACATTAATTTAACAACATATGTAACACAATACCCAAATGTACACAACTGATCACAACTTAGTTTTACAACTGATTTTGTAAACTAAAATCTGAAATTACTAAAGTGCCTTTTTTAATGAACAACATGCTCTTTTGACATAAAGGTCTTGGATTTACTATGAACAGTAGACATATAGTCTCCATAACACAAAATATTTATAATTATAGCAATGATTATGTAAAAACTGTTCAAAAAAAGAGAGAGCGCAAAGAGAATTAATTTGGAGGAACACACAGATCTCCTGTTGTGAATGAGATTGAGTTGGTGTGGAGTTTGACAGGAGGACATGGGTGTAAATCAGCCAGGCTTTACTACAGACACACACTGTGCAAAAGACATGAAGAAATACGTCTTTCAGTTGCATAAAACATGGTATTTTACATATTTTAATGCACATAGCTCCAGTATGCTTATTGCTCAATACAACGCTGCATATATGATGAAACATGCTCATCATGCTGAAAACAGCTCTTTAGCTATGAATCTATTCACAATAAACAGCATCAGTCAGATTCTGGAAATGCTTCTGTTGAAGTCATCAGTGAGTGTAATTACAACTTAAAAAAAAAAAAAAGCAAACTTGTGTTTGTTTGATTTTGCTTTTTAAGGCAAATTCAAGGTGATGAGCAATACTATCCGTAAATCTCAAAAGAAAGCAAGCCACCAATAATCGCCATAAACATAATTGAAAAGTATTTATTTATAATTTTTAAAATGATCAGAATGTATTAGGCTGCATAACAAATAAACACACAAATGCATGCAGAAATTACATTTCTGTCATGACAACTCTCGGAGGGATTGGCATGGTAATGTACATGACAATGTTAAAGAATTTGGTCTTGGCGGAATAGATCTGCTACGCTGCTACTGCGGCAGAGCAAGTACCGAGACTTGCTACTTGCTGCAAATATAACATACATGAAATAACCCCCATATAGCATACATGAATCACCTCGTAGCAGATCTATACAGGTGGAGCTGGGGAAGGTGGAGGGTTTCTGAAGCAAGCTGCACTGCACAGCAACACTAGTCATATATTTGATGTGAGCAGCGATCTCATTGGCTTACGCTACAGGGGAGAACCAATCAGCTGTGCCATGTGATAATGATGTCATTAGGTCAGATTGAATTAGACATATCGGACTGTGCCATCTAGAGTTTCATGCCAGAACTCTGTATTTGATAGCAATTTGACAGCAGAATCTGGACCGGAGGACTAACAAAGTGGAAATGTTCTTTTTATAATGCTATGTGTGATTGTGTGTGCATGATTAACCCTTTTCAAATGTGTCAGACAGTGTCAATAAACACAATATGTGTGTCGACACAATTTGGACCTGACATAATCTATGATCTGCATCCATTTGCTGTGATATAACCTGAGCATTTAATTGTACATGGACTGCATATATGTGGCATAACGATCCATCCTGCCATCCTAAAGCACACATATGCACTAACACTAACATATATACGTTATGTGAATATTCACAAACAAGCACAAAGTGATCTGACAGAATCAGATCAGTGACCACCAGTGTTGGGGCTAACGCATTACAAGTAACGCGAGTTACGTAATCAGATTACTTTTTACAAGTAACTAGTAAAGTAACGCATTACTTTTTAATTTAGAAGGAAATATCTGAGTTAATTTTTCAAATAACGCAAGTTACTTTTTTTTCCAATTTATTGATTGACAGCTCTCTTGTCCCCATGTTGAGAGAAATCAGAAGATGTTACTGTAGTTCTAAAATTAATATGAATATGCATTAATTAATCTCACTCACAAAAAACCCCCACAAATTCAGTATTCCTCAAAATGAATAAAAATAATGCAACTTAGAATATGACGCAAACCTGCAATAATTAAATGTTAAACATCACAAATATCCTTTTATGTATTTACTCCCATTCTATTACTTCTGACCTTCGATATCCAGTTTTAACAAAACCTATCTAATAAGCACAAATTACTCTAGTCAAGACAAACATTTGTGTGTCTTTTTTTATTGCTGAAGTGTGTTGAAATGTCTTCTTCTGCATTCTACTCTACGGACGTAAATTTACTTTCCCTTCAGCCTGAGGCTTACTCAATTCACTTCTGGTGTGAAAAGGCTTTTATATTTACCAAAAATATAATTTTTTTTATTTGAAAAACAAACAAGCAAGCCCCGTCCAGATTTAAAAAGTAACGCAAAAAAGAAACGAACGCATTAACTTCATAAAGTAACTAAGTAATGTAATTAAGTTACTTTTTTATGGAGTAATGCAATATTGTAATGCTTTACTTTTAAAAGTAACTTTCCCCAACACTGGTGACCACACTCCCCAGCCCAAAGGGGAGGACACAGGATGTGTGTCCTAAATAACCTTTAGTGACCTCCGCACAGCGTATAGACAGCAGACTGTCGCATATACAGCAGTCTCTCATGCATCCGCCTTAGAAATGGTAATTAATGGCACACGTGCACAAACATACCCGTAGGAAAGAAAAATCTTTAAACAAGAATAATATTTTGAGCAGTGACATTTCATAGATATCAATACTGTTATCATATTTTGTCATATATTTTGGTAGATTTTGTTTTCCCTTTTTCTAACTTGTTTATACTTGAAACAGGAATAAATCCACCAGTGCATGAAGACAAAATACATATGCACCAACCCTGTAAAGCCTGATTTATGAAAGAATGGTCATAAAAATCAAACTATTCCAATTTATTGAATCTTTAGACAAAATATAAAATCTAAAAAGTTTGCATATGTGTTTTTGCATACGAGTATCATATCCGATGGCTCATTTAGTATGACATACAGTAGGAGAATAAGAAGCTCGTATTCAATTTTATACAGAGGCTCAATCTGAGCAAAAATATGCCATTTGGTGCAGATGCTTATATTTAGAGTACATGGCCAAAAATGGGAAAAAAATGGAATTCTGGTTGCTTGTAATTGTGACAACGAGATGCAGTTTAATGTAAACCAATAAGATCTTTGAGAACAGTATAGGAGACTACGTACATATCAGTTGTCACTTTATATCTCTATTGTCAGATGTCTTAGTAAGATGAAAATTAAATGCTTAGTTTTATGATCAAAGTTCGGTACTTTTTATTACTTTGTTTTTATTGTGGAGACAAAACACATAATGCAATGCAATAAAATTATGATTTTTGAGATGAACAAATAAATGTTCCTCAAAAACTTGATGCATCATATTTGATATTCATACTTAAAAATTATGTGTGGACCTTATCAAGCCTATAGTTGCTTCAGTCCAATAAGTGTTCATCTTGAAATATTACTAACAATATAAAAGTTCATCTTACATTTACTTTACAAAAATCATTAAAGATTTCACACCAAAAAGACACATGATGCGTTGCCACTTCTCAAGTAAATTATTCTTGTTTTAAGGATTTTTCCAGCTATTTTTACTGAGAAGAAAGTCAAAAAAGACTAATTAAAAAACTTTTTGCAGTGTACTTACATAAAACATAACTGAGAATTTCATTAAGATTGTGACGTTATGCAACAGCAGCCTACACACATTTATACAACAGACACTTTCATTTAAAGTCAAGCTATACATAGCATTAGTTCATGTGTTCACTGAGAACTGAACCCACGACCTTGACGCTCTACACTGTAGAGTCTACAGGAACCTCCGAGCTATAAGACTCATGCATGTCCTTCAATCCCCTTTACTCGCTGAAATTAACGGCAGACTTTCTCCTTTACTGTATAATCACATGCACTCATCTCTCTATAAATATGCTGACTTCCCTTTTACTAACGCACCCCTCCTCCTTGTGTCCCTCTCTCTCCTCTTTGCTCCCTCGTTCCTCTCTGTCCTCCTTCTCCTCCTGTGCTTTCTCTCTTCCTTCAGAGCATAACCACCTGAATAATGTCATGCTTCCTCCTTTGAGTCCCGCAATGGCTCTGTCCCAGCCTCACAGCAACCTGGGCTTCAACAAATACTCCTCTCTCAAAACCATGGGTAAGACGCACGCACAAACAGCTGTCACATCTTGTAATGCACACCATAAACGCCACACATGTTCATCAAGGTCACTTTACCCACAACCACTGATTACCATTGCAAATCATTCGCAGTGTCATTGACTGCAGGGAAAACACACATATGCAAATATCACCTCTCAGATCAAGAGGGGAAAAAAAGCCTGACATGTTATTAAAATCACAGGCGGGCGTTCTCGGGAGCGTGTACTGTACACATGCGGATATGATAATAATGGACACAAACACACTCTAATCAATCACAGCATGACTCCAAACACAGAGGGGCCTGTTCACTAAACAGCCACACTAGCGTTCGTTCTTAGCGCATTACCCCCGAGACACATATAAATACACACTCGCTGAGAACTAGGGGCTGACGGGAAATTGGTTGAAATGTACTAATGTGTTCTATACATGAAATTAAGAAAAAATATACACCCTATGCTGCTGCAACAGCATAAAAAAACAGATTCAAGGACACTAAAGCTTAGATTTTCATAGAATATTTGAAAATATACTATTTTATTTACCTGGTTGTACCAAGAAAAAAAAAGAAAAATCAATATAGTTCGGTTTGGGGTTGGTAAAGTTTTTTAAAATGTTTTTGAAATCAAGTCTTTTATGTTCACAAAGGCTGCATTTATTTGATCAAAAATACAGTAAAACAGTAATATTGTGAAGTATAACTACCATTTAAAATTGCCGTTTTCTGTTTGAATATATTTTAACATGTAATTTATTCCTGTGAGCAGTCATTACTCCAGTCTTCAGTGTCACACGATCCTTCAGAAATAATTTTAATGTGCTGATTTGCTGCTCCAGAAACATTATTAATTATTAATGTTGAATTTTTTTTTTTCCAATTCTTAATATTCTTGAAATATTATAAATATTTTTCAATTCTTAATATTTTTGTGTAAACAATGATCATTATTTTCAGGCTTTTTAAAGGAAAGAAAGTTCAAAAGAACAGCATTTATTTGAAATAGAAATATTTCGTAACAATACTCTAAATGTCTTTATATGAACTTTTTCTTTACATGAACTTTTCACCAATTTAATGCATCCTAGCTGAATAAATACTGAGTATTTTTTATTTTTATTTAAATCATACTGACCCCAAATTTTTGAACGGTAGTATATACTACAAATCTTCTTTCTAGTGGTTGGGAAGCTAATTTGAAACTAGTTTGCTACGCTTCAGCATACAAACACATAATTTTAAGTTGTTTAACAAAATAAATGAATAGTTAACCTAAATTTTATTTTCTGTTATCATTTACTCACCCTCCACATCTATTTGTCTTTTGTGAAACAAAAAAGAAGTAATTTTAAAAACTATTAAAGTGTATTTAATTTGCTTAACTATCCAAACTATATATGATTGTTTGGATACACTCTCAAAATTAAGCTTGTCACTGAGACTGTACCCTTAAAAGAACTACTTTGTACCTTATTTATACATAAAAGCTTCACAGTAGTTCATTAAGGGTACTTACTGTATTACTACTCTATTAAGTTTAAAACTTAGATATACATCATGATTTATACTGTATACATGTTCTACTTCAAAACTTGCCGTCTTGACATAAGAATTAACATACCCTAGAGATCTGTTGAACATCTCAGGAAGCCTAATTGTGACAAATTCTGGTCTTTTCAGCTCACAACAAAAAATGGCATTACATGATGGCATTAAGAGAAAACTTCTAGTCAATACACAATGCATGTTGAGAAAGCTGTTTCTAATCTGGCACTAGGACAGTGTTGATAAGGATACATTTACAATTCAATTCAATTCAAATAATATATCATTTCAAAATATAATTTCACAAATCAATATGAAATAGATTGTGGGATCTTACTAATGTAAAACATATTGTTTCTGTTGCACATGTTTAACTCACATCAAAGAGATATGAGAGGATTAAACACACAAAGATGGAGAGATTTATTTTTTCCCCTTCAAACAATGTGTAGATATGGTACAACCGTGTGCATGCAGTCTCTGGCACGGTGTCTTCTGTTGGATTATTGCATTTGGAAAGCTTGAGGTGGATCAACCCTGACTGCGCTGGCAAAGAGAGTGGATGGGGAGAGCTCAGCAGGGCAAGTGGAGGGAAAGATGAGAGGATGACGGGAGAAAAGGAGGAGGAACATGCACGTGGGGAGGGGGGTAATGAATAGGGTCGGAGCCAACTTGTGGCAGGTGCCTAAAACAGCTTTCCAGCACCGTCTTAATTAAAGAATAATGATTGGAAACAGACAGACAGATATAGAGAGAGGCAAACTAATTTAAACGAAAGAAAGTTGTGAAGAAAGAAACAAGGGAGAAAAGTCAAGAAGGAGACATTAGAAAGATGAGAGAAATAGTAGATGTAGTAAAGAGGGGAAGAGATGGTAAGAAAGGAAGAGAAGAAATGGACAGAGAGGCTGTTGGTACATTTACCGTCTGTTCTAGTTAGCTACCATAGTTCACACTTCGCTGCGCACTTCCTGTTCTGACTCTCAGGCCGTATGTCACATTCTCTCCTGTTGCAGTGCCTGAATGCCCCTGAGGACCACACACACACACACACACACACACAAAATGTTTTTCTATCATTTAATTGACTACTATTGTATTTATACTGAGCTAACAATGTGTTTAATATCCTACAAATATATTTTTATATATAATAGTCTACAAATGCATTTTCTTCATAAAGTCCTAAAAATGAAGGCAAAATGACCCAAACACATATGCACATATGATAAAATAATTACTAGAGACTAACCATAATCTTAACCTTTGCACTAACCTTTTTGCAGTGATAAAGTAAAAATATTTAATGATAATACTGTATATCTCTGTCTAGATAGAATCTTTTTCAGGCTAGTTGTGTGTATATGGCATAAGTGTGTGTGTGTGTGTGTGTGTGTGTGTCTGTGTCAAATCTGTTCCTCTCTTGCTCATTATCAGGGTAAAGGTGTCCTTCTCTTTAAACACATTCCCTAAATAATTCATGCCTACTCAATGCACACTGCCCACATTACCTATTCACTGGACCTTCACTGGAAGTCGACTGAATTGTGATTCTTTAGTTCCTCTCTTCTCCTTCAAATTCAAATCAAAACACTCTTGAATTAAAAAGCACATGAATGTGCTAATGTATGTGCACACTTAAAAACATAATATGAGCTAATCTGCCTGTCTAGCCACATTAGCAAATACCTGCTTGATTCACTATCTACAGAAACAAATTAACATCCTCATTTGGGTAAATTTTGTCATATTTCTACACACAGATTTGGTCACTTCTTCAAACACGTACGACGTGTTGTGATGAGACATGGCTTTGGCCCTCAGCATGTTGCAACATCCCTAAAAACCCTTCGGGTTTCATTCTGACCTTCTAAGCTGATTGTAATACTAACCGACATTCACTCATGCACAACTACAAACAGTGAGCTTGTCCGTACTGATGCGGTCAAAAAGAATCATAACAGTAGCTGCTATTGCCAAGTTACCACAGTTTTATTTTAGTGACTACAGTATTTTGGCAGAAACTATGATTGCCACCGGGCCAGGATATACTTTGAGATCACATGTACATATACAATGAAATTATGCTACATGCTTGTGTTCCTTTTCAGCAGGTACTCGCCTCATGCATTAGCCATAACTCAATCGATGGCGAGAAAGGACAGTATAGGAAGTCAGGATGGAAAAGAAGAAAAAGGAGACAAAAATGACAAAACAGTAAAGCAAGATTGTTTATGTCTGAGGGCAGTGAAGCGAGTGGCCTGTCTATAGCTTGCAGCACTCAGCGGAGATGGGCTAATTTGACGAGACTGGCTAAAAGGCTAACTCTCCTCTGTCAACTATGCTAACATGCTAACCCACTTCAACCTGCAAAAGAATAAAATAACCAGCCTGTCTTATACCATTCGTAACCCTGTACGTAAGCCCAACACATATGTACTGTGCCTTGCGAAGTATTAATTTTTTTTCACATTTTGTTATGTTGCTGTCTTATGTTAAACTGCTTTAAATTACTTTTTCTCCACATCAATCTACACTCCATACACCATAATGGTAAAGAAAAAAGCTGTTTTTTAACATCTCTGCAAATTTATTAAAAATAAAAAACTTAAATGATTCCATTGCATAAGTACTCATACCCTTATCTGGGGCAGTTGAAATTTAGCTCAGGAGCATTCATATTGCTTGTAAATGTTACTACACGTCAAGTGAAGTTAACCTGTGGCAAATTCAATTGAATGAGTATGATTTGGAAAGGCATACGTCTTAATAAAAGGTCTAACAGCTGATAATGCATATGAGAGCAAAAAACAAGCCCTGAGGTCAAAAGAACTGCATGTAGAGCTCAGAAACAGGTTTGTGTCAAGCCACACATCTGTGGAAGAATTCAGAAAAAAAAGGGTCATAAAAACATGTAGTCTCTGTTACCCGTAATGGAAGAAGTTTGAAACAACCTGGACTCTTCCTAGAGCTGGCCTCCTGGCCAAACTGAGCAATTGATGGAGAAGGGCTTTGGTTAGAGTAATGAAGAAGCTGATGGTCACTCTAGTTGAGCTCCATGATCATATGTGTAGATAGGAGAAACCTACAGAAGGACAAACATCACTGCAGCACTCCACCGCTTTATGGCTGTGTGGCCAAACTCAATCCTCTCTTCAGTGAAGACACATGAAAACACACTTGGAATTTGCAAAAAAGCACCTAAAGGACCCCCAGACTGTGAGAAACAATATTATCTGGTCGGATGAACCTCAGTTCCAAGCATCATGTTTTAAGGAAACCAGGCACTTCTCATCACCTGCAGAGTACCATCCAAAGTAAAGTGTGCTGGTAGCAGCCTCATGCTGTGGGGCTGTTTTTCAGCGGCAGGGACTGTGGAACTCTTCAGAGTTGAAGAAAAGCTCAGTGCAGCAAAATATAGAGATAGCTTTAATGAAAACCTAGTCCAGAGCATTCAAAACCTCAGACTGGGCAGAAGGTTCACCTTCCAACAGGACAATGACCCTAAGCACACAGCAAGAGTGGCTTATAGACAACTCTGTGAATGTCCTTGAGTGGCCCAGCCAGAGCCTGAGCTTGAACCCAATCAAATAATTCTGGAGAGACCTGAAAATGTGCATCTGCCCCATCCAACCTGAAAGAGCTTGAGAGGTGAAGAGGTGAGGAATAGAATGGCAGATAATAGCCAAATGATGATGAGAAAAGCCTGTCGCATCAAACAAAAAAGATTTGAGACTGTAAAGGTGCTTCAGCTAAATATTTAGTTAAGGGTATAAATACTTATGCAATGTACTTATTTCAGTTTTTTATTTTTAATACATTTATGAAGTTGTGACAATTCTGTTTTTGCTTTGTCAATATGGTGTATGGAGTGTAGATTGATGTGAGAAAAAGTAATTTAAAGCAGTTTAACATAAGGCAGCAACATAACAAAACGTGGAAAAAATGAATTGAATACTTATGAATTATGAATACTTTCGCAAGGCACTGTACCTAACTTTTACCAAGCCACGGTAAATATCACTAATCAAAATATTACATACAATAGTGCATAATAATTATAGTTCTGCATTTATAACTGCAGCTTCTGTAGTGAGATTACCATAGTAAACACTAGGTAAAACTGTGGATCGTTGCTCAAAACAAGTTTAAAACATTTCACAGAAAGTGCTTTTTGGTTTCAGTTGGGTAATGTTGCAGTACAACGTTTTAAAAAAACGTTCTAGAACCTGCTTCGTAGGTTGTCCTTGTACATCAAAGTGTCAATATAACACATTTTAACCATACAAACAAAACCAGATCAAACTGCAAACCATTCTACTGTCTCCTTTCAACTATTTGAATCCTCTCTTCACTGAACATTCCTTGCATTGATCCTTTCAAACAGAGTCCTGCCTATATAATTCATATTTGATCATGACCATGATGTGAACTGCCACAGCTCCCTAAAGTCATTGTATGTACGTGCATGCATGCATGCATGTGTGTGGCGTGACGTAAAAAAGAGCTGAGGGCATCCTCATGTCCCGCTTGATGACCCTCTGCTCCAGGTGTTTTATCCTCTAAACACTAAATATAGTAAAATACATTAGGTTTGTACACCATAGGGTATGTGAGTGTAGAAGCAACACTATTAAATGAACGTGTTGCATATTTGTCACAATGTTAGCGTTTTTATTTCTGTTTTTTCCTGCCCTTTCTCTCTGCAGAAACTACAGCAAGGGATTACTACCCCAAGAGCTACCCCATGATGGATTACGCACACCGCCAATCCTCGCCTGCAACCTTTCAGCCTATTGCTTTTCACCCAAAAGACAAACCCTTTCTTCCCCCTCCGGACATCCATACTCCTTTGGCCATCACCATTACGTCAGCTCAAGTCTCCAAGCCCAAGATCTCCAAGACTAACACCCACCCACTCACCTCGAGCTCGGCCTTCAAAGTTTGGGACCCCAACAAGTGCCATGTCCAACATCAGGTCCCTCTCATGATGCAGCCACAGCCACCACTGTCCCAACCAAACAGTCGGCGTCAGGCCTTCTCCAACAAGCGTCAGTTTAGCATCGAGACTCTTCCAGAGTTGTTCACTCAGCCTCTGGGGTACAGACAGTCTCCGCACCTCCACCCAAAACACAAGGGACTGCCCACGAACAGCAAAACAGAAGTGACGGTCTGAGGGGAAAGCCTGGAAAGGATACAAACACAAGAAAGCATGATTTCGATTAGACAACCGGATGCGAAAGCTTCTACACATGTGCTTCAGTTATATTTATAGTATATTTCCTCAATGTATTTGTTTTGGACTAGATTTATATTCATTGTTCTATAATACAAAGAACTGAAGGGGAAAACTTTGCATGGTCTTGATTCTGATTCTTCATGGGCCTTGAATCCCTGGTGATCCTACCTCCACTCTAAAATTCTGGCCTCTCATACTGCTGGCCTTCAGATGTCTCTTGTGGCCCAGACCCATGTGTCCGATACCAAAGGGCAGGAGCCTTCACACCCTTCTGGACAAGGCCATTGTGCTGTCAGCTTCCATCAGCCAAGAGCTGCCACGCAGTGAGATATTATTCCGACAATTCTAGACCACTGAGGACAAAGAACAGCGAGGAAGCATACGGAAGAGGACAGCGAAGAAACCAAGGTGCCCTGTGAGAGGGAAAGAGAGTTTCAAGTGTTGTGATGTCTAAGGGTTTGTTACTTCAGTCAACGGATAAGGGTCTAGGTGAATTTGACAAAGTCCAGTGTCCCTAGGTCTCTTTACCTCAACACCATCATCAAAGGATGCATTCCAGCACTTGTCCAGGGAACGAACCGCCAACATCAAGTCATAGCTATTCTAGCTGTTTCTATTTCAAACTCTTGTTTGAGACACAGCACAGGTAAAGACAAGGTCGATAAGCCAGTCTCTGTTACAGACAGAACTCAAGAGAGACATTTCAGGGGACGACAGTCGCCCGCAGAGATGAGGTGCCATAGTGACAGAGGAGGTGAACAAATCCGGCAATGTCATAAGTAGCACTGCCAAAACAACTTTGCTAAATTGACTTGTGTGTATTCTTTGCAATATCTGTCAAACAGCCTGCTTCCTTTGAATACTGCTGAATGTAAATAATTATCCTTTTGGTGAAAGCAAGAACCTTTTAGACCGATGATTTGGTGGCGAAATCTAGCATGTAGCAGCAATACCTACACCCTATTGTAGCATCTTAATGGGCATGGGAAATCTGGTGGTGGGCATCAGTTTTAAAGTGAAGAGTTTAGGTGTCTTGAGAGTTGCTTGAGAGACCAAGGAAAATGGTAGCAATACTAGGCCTATCCATCCTCTCCTGCCTGGGGCCAAATGACTGATGGACACAGCTGTCAAACTCACTCTCTCTCTCTCTGCTGTTCCAAGCTGTTCTCAGCCAGGCATTTGGCTGCCACCCTGCCACAGAACAGCAGGGGGCGCTGTAATTGATGATGGCCTGCTTCTAATACAGCAGATCCAGAATATGTTCTCCCATACTGCCTGTAGACTCGTCTTTCTTGTCTGTCTTATCTTTTTTTTTCATTGACAACGGATCTGAATGGAGAGTTATGGTTATTGGTCAAAGACAAAAGGCGAGACCACAAAACAAAGTTTAGATTTTTTATGCACCAATTTAAAGAAGACCCGCAGAGATGTCTGATGGTAACCTCTTGCTTCTTTACATAACAATAAAGCATCTGTTTACCAAGCAAACGATTGTGTCTAAAAAGTAGCACACTTTGTTTGAACAGCCTTGTGAGATTTTACAGGCCAATGACATCTGATGTACAAGCCACCTATAAACTGTACAAGGGACTATAAAAGAGTGTGAAATGTTCAATGGAACTGCTTGCAAATAAAACGGCAGTATTGTGAGAGACAGAAAAGGATTATTGAACTCGGAAGGAGGAGGCAACACACTCGTAATGGTACAAAGCGTTCCCTTCTAAACACTAGATCACATTATAGTCATTGCAGTACATGTTACGGCAGTTGGGTCTGTAATGAACTATAAAAAAGGACGAAAAAGAAAGAAACAAGTAGCTCTCTCTCTTTATATCCTCACCAGCTTTATTTTGGAGATAATTTCTACTTGTGGACCAACTCCAGGGACAGCAGTTCCAAAAATATGACAACAATTACAGTTACAGCATGTTCCTGGATGGCTATTTTCAACCGTTGAATTGATGCGAGGATGTATCAGCATGCTCTCTTGGGTCAGCATCGAGTCAAACTATCCTGAGCTACAGTGATGCTTCGTTCTGTTTTGGTGGCAATGGCTCCAGGGTATCATTGGGTTTCAGGGGCAAGCCCTGGAGGACAGACATGGCTGTCAGACTCTCCTGGCACAGAGATATCAAGCGATGCCAAGGTGAGCCAGCTACACAGCCCTCTGCCTGAAATGGAGTCACTTTGTCGGCCGGGAGGTCATGAAGTCTGTCTTTGAGGAATGCCAGAAAAGAGCAGAGCAGATTTAGCTTTTGACAAAACCACAGTGACAAGATCTCTGGCTGGATCTGCTTAAACCCTAAATCAGATGAGGACTACCGTCCAGGAATATACTTTGACTAACTCAAAAGCGCTGGATTGGTCAAATAACTACTTAATTCCACAGTTTAAGGACTATAAAGTGAAATCAAAAGAGGTTGCTTGCATTCACACCTGTTACAAAGAAACACAAGGTGTAAATATCTACTTTCGAATTCCTTCGGCGTGAAGAATCATTTACAGTGGTTATTTTAAACCACCCAAATAAGCTGAATGACTGTTGTTTCTGATTTCTTCTTAAAACTAAAGCGTTCTACCTGTGATGTGAATGCCACCAGGTAGCATTTTATCTTTAGCAATACATGATGTACTTTTTACTGTTTATGTACTATTTGCAATGTCGTCTTTTTGTACCGTAAGCGTAATTGGAATCAAAGTCGAGCCTGCCGCAGTTGACAACCATTTGACGGAGATGAAGTGCTTCCGAATTTTAACACCCTTCTCACCTTCCTTACTAACTTAAAAGATGTCTTGCCATATTTGAAGCTTGCGCTATATGTATAAAGCCTATCATTTTTAAAAGACGTATTATAACCAATGCTTGAATGACATGTTAGTTGCCAGTCCAGAGACATGTAATATGTATATTGGAGAATCACATTGTTCCCATTTGTTTGGTGGCTCCATTCGCTTGGTGGTATGTTTGACCAATCTAATCTTATGCACTATTCTAAGCGGTACCTTTTGTGTATGTATAATTAGGTTGAATTCTACTAAGGGCTTTAAAAGGAGGCATGTGCTCTTAATAGGAGTTGCCCGTGTTCAACATGGAAAGGGTTCGTTTTTCCCAATGCAATGACAGGGAGTACAGTTGCTTGTGTCGGAGTGGACAAAGTTTACCAGGGTAAACTATAACAAGAGGTTGTGAAAGTGATGCTCTGTCCTGTGATCAATTTTTTTTAAATTTATTTTGCCACAACACACTCTGTATGTGTGTGTGTTTGTGTATTACTCTCAATCACAAAGTAAAAATGATGTTCCATCTTCGAGAAAACGGGACTTTTCTTGTTTGAACCCTGAAAAGATATGCAAAAACATGTTAAGGACATATGAGAGCTCATTACAGAAGTGAAAAAAGACAACTGCTCTAAGTTTGAACTTACCAGCATTAAAGGAAATCCAAAGCCAGCTACAGCAATTGCAGGTTGATCCTAATTAAAAGCCAATGGTTGCATCATTGATAAAGAGAATGACAGGAAGACTAATTAGGCTTGTCTGTTGACTTAAACAAGGCCAGTTATTTTACAGCAACACTAGCATTGAGAAATATCTCCGGTCATGTTTCTTGTGTCTCACATGTTTACAAAGAGCAAAAAGTTAAATATATAAATATTGTGTAAAATGTATGTATATGATGTGAATATAAAGCAGCATTAGTTCACAGCTTTTCTCAACTACATACACAAACTAAAGCTGAGGATTTGACATTGTAAACAGTGTTTTGTGTAAATTTCCCAAAGGCTTTTCTAGGTGCAGCCAGCTCACCTTACCCCATGTCCTAACTAGGTGGATTGCAACACATTTCCAAGTATTTCCCAAAGGTATTTAGAATAAGTGCTGAACTAAACATACGTCTCAGAGATCATTCAATCAACATTTAATTTGAAGCAAAAAAAAAAAAGTTTTTTAAATTTTAAAATGGGAAAAAGAGACTATACTTTCTTTTAAAGCAATTAAGTTCTCATACCAAGAAGCATTGCAAGTGATGTAATAAAATTAGCAATCAGCATACATAAAAACTTTAATTACATCATCAGCCGGGCTTTGTGGGATCACTGGGAATTTTACTTCCTTTTGCGCTCTACCAGGATTTTGGACCAGTAAGCAAGAAACTGTGGGCTACCCAAAACAGTGCTATAACAGAAGTCATGCCTGGTTAGGACAGAGTTGTTCACGTTTTGATATTAATAGCCCACTGCACTCTTTTTATTCCTTTTATACACAGCTCTCTATCATTAGCATTCACTCTCTCCTTTCCACTCATCCTAGCCTCCTCCTCTGACTCTTCAAGGCTCAATGGACGTTCACACTGACTGTGATTAAACTGTTGGAGGTCACAGAGTCTACCCTTTCTGCATTCTTAAAGCTAGTGGTCATATTACATGGTTTATTTTCATAAAATTGACCTTTACCTTACCTTATCTTTGTTGCATCAGTAGTTGTTGTCACTTGTGCCACCCATAAACTGGCAACTTTTGATAAAAAGGAAAAGGCACTGTCAGGGTGTACATCCAGACACTTTTCATCTTCGTTATCTTGAAACTGACATAAAGGTACACACAGGGCCTGTAGAGGGGTGTAAGAAGTACTGAACAATTATACTTTAGTATGGGTAGTGGGTACTGTGACAGCATTTTACTTCATTAGCTAAAAATATACTTAAAAATATACTCAAGGGAAAGAAAAAAATCTGCATTTGCATTACAGTTCAAACAATTATATAAAATAAATAAATCAATAAAAATAGTACTTTTGTACAGCAAGGACACATTAAATTGTTCAAAAGTGACAGTAAAGACATCTTACAATTGATTTCTTCAAATAAATGCTGTTCTTTTGAACTTTGTTAATCAATAAAAAAAAGTTTATTGAGCACCAAAGGACCAATAAGAATGATTTCTGAAGGATCATGAAGACAGGAGTAATGATGCTGAAAATTAGCTTTGCCATCACAGAAAAGAAAAGAAAATCATAAATAAATTCTAAAATATATTAATAAAGAAAACTGTCATTTTAAATTGTAATTCTATTTTACAATATTACTGTTTTTACTGCATTTTTAATAAAATAAATGCCTTGGAGAGCAAAAGTGACTGAAACAACAACAACAAAAATCTTACCTCTGAAGAGTAGTGTAATTGTGCTTAAAATATATTTTCTTAGCTTTTGAAATAGATGAAATTAGACTGTTTTTGTTAAAGTAATTTTAATGCAATGCAACCTATATTTACCACATATACAAGACTCTAGGATACATCAGATGCTAAACTAAAATCAATATACTTAAACGCGAACTGTGCACTGTGCAGATTGAACGTGCTGATTCAAATTCATCTTCATCAGTGGTTATAATCTAGACACATGTTGGGGTGACTGATGAAACATCTCTTTACAAGTATAAATGACCATAGTTTGAACGATTACTGTAAATTTTACATTGAAGAAGATTTTATTGATTGTCTCTTGAGATTCTCTGACTGTGATATGCCTTTTTAGTTCAATTAAGCAGAGGAAATTATGCATTCTCAATAAAAGAACATATAAATGGAGATGATGACTCATTAAAATATACTTTATACTTAGTACTTTGAACACCTAAGTGAAATTGTAACAAGTAAATTTCCAGAACACTACTTTTATGATAAAGCACACAAAATATTTCAATAGTTTTTATACCCTTGCCTACAGGAACCCTTGCAAAAACTGATTTTTAAACCTCAACTACTGCACCATGGCTGACAGTTTCATTGATTATAAGCTAGTTTTGCCGCGTCACTTGCTCGCAGTGTGGACCCGATATTACTGTAGTCTCTCTTTCTCTCCTTGCTTTTCTCTCACTCTGTCACTGTCTCGTTTGTGTTTGTTCCTCCATTTCTCTCTCTATCTCATCGGGACAGTGGGAGGCGTAAGTCTTAGCTGTCAGTGATATCTAAGTTAATATGGGTCTCCTGAGGCTGGGGAGAGAGAGAGAAATGGAGGATAATACAGTACATGATGATGAAGAATTGTGGGTGGAGAGAGGAGATCTGTCATCCTATCCTCTCGTTTCCATGTACTTCATCTTTTTTGCTTGTCTAATGCCCCATTTCCATATCTGCCATGCTTTTCCCCCTGAAGTCTGGTTGCATTTTGAGGAGATGCTGAATAATTCAGAGAAATAAAATTTACAGGATGGTGAAAGAGGGAGACAGTCAGGGAAACAGAACTGTAGAGAGCACGTGAAAGACTAGAGATGCAAAAGCCAAGCTGAAATGCATCTGTTTGAGAAGAACCACAGTTTGTAGTTATGTAAGTTATACGTTTTAAAAGACATTTATGGATTGTTATCAAAGGTCATGTCTAGGAAGGTTTGGTTGACTCTAAAGGAGTATCCTAAATTTAAAACAAGCTAAATACCCCATGAATTTTGCTTAAAAAAAAAAAAAAAAAAAAAGAAAAAAAAAAAAAAAAAAAAAAGAGAAAAAAAAAAATTTAGCATGTTTTCTGCCCTATGTTTACATATTCTCGGTTGAAACAGGAAGTTGAGGTTGGACACATTAAAATCTCATCCTTTTTTTTGTTTGGCTTTAGGGGATATTTTCATCCTACAGATCTGATTGACCAAAAAGTATTTATCAGGAGAGTCCACAATAGTTTTTTCTCTTTTCTCATAGATATAAATAATATATTAATATATATAATTATTAATATATATATATTATATATTTTGATATACCGAAAATAATTTGGCAACTTTTAGAAATAAACCAGCCACTAGCCAATAGATAGTTTGAAAAGCAAATTGACACAGATACTTTTTTTTCTGTTAAACCTATTTGTAAGCTGATAACCATAGAAAATACCATAATTTAAACTTAAATAAAACACATTTAATGCACTTACAGGGATACAACAGAGAACATTACAACACCAACTACACACCATTGTAAAAGTATATCAATGATCATCTAATAATAAAAAGTACAATTCCCATGCTTCAATGTAACAATTGTTGTAACTGTCATATAGGAAGTGATCTGTAATGTTTTCTGTTAGGTCGGCATGAGAGCAACCTTATTCAATAAATTATAAGTATTACTATGAAATGTCTCAGGTTACGTATGTAACCATGGTTTCCTGAGAAGGGAACGAGACCCTGCATCGAGAATCGCTTTGGGAACGCTCCTGCGTGACCGCGTTCTGAAGCATCTTCTAAACACACAATAACCTTGCCCGGCGACAGCCTATGACGTCATTACCTGTGCGATCACAGTATAAAAGGGGGCCGGGAGAACACGTCATCCGCTTCTTTGTCTGAAGCTTGCATCCGAAGCATGGCAAGGGAACTAGAGGACGCAGTGTCTCGTTCCCTTCTCAGGGAACCATGGTTACATACGTAACCTGAGAAATTCCCTTCCGAGGGAACTTCGAATTGGGGAACGGTATACCCACGCCACCATCCTGAGGGAAGTGCATACCAGAACCATGGCGAGCACTAAGTACCGACTCTACTATAGCCATGGGAGTTGCCCCAAGGACACCTTGATGGCTGTCAGTGACATTATCCCCTTCAGCCAAGGGCCTGAGCTGCATACCCTAAAATAACTTACCTGTTAAAGGCTGGGCTGGGAAGCCCAAGCCTAGGGCAGAGCTCAAGGCTTGGAATCAGAAGAAAGAGATTCCTTTAAGGGGATACTGCCAGGTGTCTAAAAACTCAGATCAGAACCTGGCCTGCCACCCAGGGGGCTACTGCCAGTTCTGAATGAACCTGCTCAAAGAACTGACTCGACAGATTTTTAGTAGCAACACCCTGCTCAGAAATGTATCAACAGAGATACATAAGTTGAGTGGAGTCCAAGGTACCAGGGACTAACCAACTCAGAGAATGGGAACGAGGTTGACACCGCGTAACCCTTACCATACAGGATTTTAGAAAGTGCGCAGAATGCCTAGCGTGCACACTTACCACAATGTGGATTTTAGAAAGTGCACAAAGCATAACATGCACACTTACCAGCTATGTGGATTTAAAAATACCGTTCTAAGGGGTAACCGAAGCTGTTACTTCGACAAGCCTAGGAACCCCACGTAACTGTGGCACGCTCAGGGAGTGACAATTAATTCAGCAGGAGACCGTGTGCTCAGAGCGCATGTGAATTGAAAAGATGTATCTCATAGAAAAACCTTCCATGTGAGGGGAGTATCGCCAACTCAACCATAGCAGTCACAGAACAGACTCCAAAGCATCTGCCCATGCATAACTAGAAGGGGCGTAGCCTGAAATGCTACCCAGCGGAGCTCACAGAGCGAAGGATTCGACACTCAAATGAGAGGGACTCAGAATCTCAGAAGGGAGCAGCGTGCTCGCAAGAGACCCTCAATGGTGAGGGGAGCACAGCAAGCTCACTCAACAAGCAACCCACCAGGGAGGCAGAAGATGGCCCAGCAACCTGGCGTGACCGCTAACCGGAGCTCAAAGGAGTGGAGGCCCAACTCCAAAAATAGGAGGGGGACTCAGATGCACGGACTCAGATCTGGGAGCGTTGCTCATAGGTGACAGTCTAGGGTGAGGGGAGCACTGCTCAGCTCAGCACTGCTAGGCTGGACCCAAATAGAGGCAGCTTATCAGGGAGGCAGCAAGTGGCCCAACTACCTGATGTCACTGTAGGTTCAAACCCTAGCAAGGAGAGAGAGGAACCCAGCTTGACCGAAGCGATCAATAGCCCAGTGTCAGAGTACCTAGCTCAAGCAGAGAGGAGGACTCACAGAGTCTTGCCCAGGACTGGCGAGCTCCCGCAGGACCCTCCCGCAGTGAGGGGAGCCCAGCCATGTCTGGAGCAGCGCTCTTGGCTCTCAAGCTTAGGCGGGCCCTTACAGCACATACTGGAAGCGACTCATAGCTAACCCTCACAGTGAGGGGAGCACTTCTCAGCTAGACCAGAAGGCGGCGCTAGATTTTGGCTCGACCAAAAAGCAGCCTGCCAAGAAGGCAGAAGGTGGCCCAGCAACCTGGCATGACTGCTAACCGGAGCTCAATGGAGTGGAGGCCCAACTCTCAAAATAGGAGAGGAACTCATACACTCAATTTGGGAGTGGCGTGCTCATAGGTGACCCTCTAGGGTGAGGCGAGCACTGCTAAGCTTAACCAAATAGGGACAACTAATCAGGGAGACAACAAGTGGTCAAACTTGCCTGATGTTGCTGTCACGGAGCTCAAAGAGCAGAGGGCTCGACCCTTGGCAAAGAAAGAGGGACCCAGCTCAACCAAAGTGATCAATAGCCCAGGGCAAAGTACCTAGCTCTCAAGGAGAGAGGAGGACTCACATAATCTGCCCAGGACCGGCGAGCTCATAAAAGACCCTCCCGCAGTGAGGGGAGCATGGCCATATCCGGGGAGCAGATTGACCGCAAATGGGACATCAGAAACGGGATCCAGTTTAAAAGGGGATCACACATTTCAACAGGGAACAACAGGGTCCCAGCATAGAGGCAACTGATCAAGGAGGCGACAAGGACGGGCCTAACAACTCAGTATTTTTGCATATGGAGTTCTCAGGAGAAGCTCTCGGCTCTCAAGCTGAGGTAGGCCCTCAAAGCACAAACTGGGAGCAATAGGCTCATAGCTAACCCTCGCAGTGAGGGGAGCACTTCTCAGCTTGACAAGAAGGCAGCGCTAGATAAGAAGGGGCAGTCTAGCAGGGCCCAATGAGAGACCATCAACGGATGCAGTTGAACGCAGTCTTAAATGCTCTTATCTCCAAAGAGAACCTGAGAAACAACGGGACCCATTAACCCATTTATGCATGAAGAGCTACTGCTCCTCAGAGCCGAAGCACTCAGGAAGTGTTTCCACAGAAACACATCTCACTCGTACCTCAGGGAATGCAGCGTACTCAAGCCCACTCCGTGAAGGGGCGATTCTCTGGTTCGACCATAAGGGCAGTGTGACAGTGAGGTTCCGTGGGCCTGACCGTCTATTGAACTGCAGAGTGGAGTTAAGGAGTGTTAAGCCACTGAACGCCTCAGCTAGAGGAGCTCTAGCTCAGAGAACGTGCATGATGGTTGAGAGGATGACTCAAATCTCAGGGGACCCTTCGGGCCGAGACATGAATAGCTCGTCCTGGCCGGGGCAGCTTCTCGAAGCAAACACCCTGTCAGGACTCAGGGGCACGTCACGAAGCATATACTCTCAAAAATGCTCAACCTGAAAGGAGACCCACGGGTCCTAGGTTGCGCGTCAACTGTGGACCCATGCCTACGAGGCACTCTCAGAAGCCCAGCACAACTGGCTGCGTGGTCCATAACATGAAGTCACCGAAGATGTATGGGCTATCATCCACACCATCCTGATCCAGTAGCAGACGGTGAATCATCACCACAATCGGTCAACAGCGAGAGGTTCTGACTTCAGCAGGGGAGATGCTCGCAGAGGTCCTAAACCTCAAACAAGTGCATAAAAACAGAGACAGGTCCAAGTAGAGCCTGCGGAGAAAGCTAGTTAGTGAATTTACATAAAATTAGCAATAGAGTAAAGAATAGTCAACTCCACCCACCCCGGCTCCTGATCCATGACTCAAGCTCACAAATATAATCTGAAGGCGAAGTCCGAAGAGCGCTTGGATTCGGACCCTAGTAGGTAGTTCTATGAGACATAAAAACTTAACAAAAACACTATAGGTCCAGCATGAGAGACTGCAATAGAAGCGCAGGAGGGGAATCAAGCTGGAGAGCAGTGTAATGTGGTTATCTGATAAGGACATGATATAAATCATCTGTCCAACAACTGCAGACAGATATCCACATTATACAATTCCTATATAAACAGAAGTAAATTACTAATTGGTAAACTAAAAAATTTCCTGTCAATTTCCCGTACAGTTCTTTCCATGTTCTGCCTATCAACCGTGAATCACGGCAATGGGCAGACAATTCTCACCACAACTGCAACGCGCAGCATTCCGTGGGAGCTAAACACGCTCCGCCCACGTGCTAGATTACCTCGGAAATCAAGCGAGAATGGAAACCGCTGCCACGAATGCGTCGCTATTCCCGCGAGAGGCGAATGCACTCATGCAAACGCTATCTATGAACTCGGGTAAATGGTGAAGTACTCACCTCCCCCACAGTAGTCCCACGAATGCATCACGATGAGCACAAGCTGCCTCCTCGTGAAACTAGCGCGTTCAATTCATGCTTATCCCTCAGAAGAAATAAGCAATGAATGAAAAGCCCTCGAGAGCCGAACGCGCTTGCACTTCATCACACACACAACACGCGAGCCGTGTGAAACTGCGGGTATCAGAGCAAAGCCTCTGGCAAGAGAACATGCACTCCTAGTCGTGCTTAGCTTAACGCTAAAATAAACAAACGGTCAGTGAAGATGAAGAAGGCCCTGTCCCAAATGGCACACTTCACGTGAACTTGCGGACTTGCAATGGCCGCCGCGTACATGTGTCCGTTAAGTCCACGAGACCGTAGGGTGTCCCATTAATCATTTCAGCTTTCAGAAGGGTGCTCGCGAGTGCCCCCTTTGCGGCCGCTATGCACCCTTCTGAAGTGCGCTATGCGCACTTCTGCCGAGCCTGCACTGAGGCGAGCTCCGCGGCAGACTTCTACCCGACAGTCAAAGCGGCATTACGTCACAAAAGTGTGGATTCCCAGGAAGACCGCGAGGGTTTATGGTGCGATTTGGGACAGAACCGAAGAGGATGACGTGTTCTCCCGGCGCCCTTTTATACTGTGATTGCGCCAGGTAATGACGTCATAGGCTGTCGCCGGCCGATGTTGTTTTCGTGTTTAGATGTATGCTTCAGACACCGGTCACGCTGAAGGCATTCCCCAAAGCGACCTCTAGAGGACGCAGTTCGAAGTTCCCTCGGAAGGGAACCAATTTTTACTGTAAAGAATGAAATGACTGAACATATGGTAGAGCAAATTTGATGTTCATGATGACAAGAGAAATGATGCGGATGATGACCATGCTGACACAACAGCAAAGAAAATGACAATTGTTTCTACGACACTAGTTGCAATTTCTAAGGAACATACGGACACAGTCCAACTGATTTAATGGCTTTTTATGCATCTGTTTATAACAGAAACATTGTTAAGTGTTCTTTGTATAAACTTGTTTAAAAAATAAAAGGCTGAGTGAAACACTCCTCTGGACTGAGTCTAATTAATGATGTCAGATGGGGATCTGTCAGTCTGATCTCTGCTGTCTGCTATTTCTGAGGAAATCTACTAAAATAATTCAACATACTGCATAAAAGAAAGTGTATACTGTTACTATATAGAAAACATTGAGATATTATGTAAAATGCTGCAAAGGAACCTGTAGCAGTTTAGTCTCATGTAACCTAACTTTCAGTTATGGGAACAAAATCTGGTCCAATTTGCAGCTTTTTTGGTCAAAAACTGCCCAGTTAAGGAAAATGGTGTCTGTCTGACATGTAAAAGTTTTTACATAAAGTTTAAAGAAATGTTAAACTGGAAATTAATCAATTCCGTAACATTAGTTTATATAATCAGTATCATAAACTTACATTGAACAATTTCCGTATCATTTATTAATCTAAGTTAATGTTAATTTGTAAATTTGCGATTAATAACTGAAGTCATGTGTGTTCGTAATACACTGGTACCTGGAATATAAAAAATGTATTAGTTGAAAAACTATAATTAAATTTTTTTTGTTATTTTAAATATAATAATATTTGACAGTATTACTGATTTGACTGTATTTTTGATCAAAAATATGCAGCCTTGGGGCGCATGAGAGACTTCTTTAAAAAAAACATACATAAAATATATTTTTACATCCTGTTTTAACTAAAGATATCACCTCAAAAATAAAGTAGAATGCAGCTTTCATTCATTTTATAATAATTTGACTTATGGAAACGGTGTAAAATTAGGAACTGATGATTTCATCCAGTTCTCACCAGTTACAGTATGTTTGCTATAAGTATTAGACGATTCACTGGCAGGCCTGTTGTTTTTAGTAGCCTGAGAAATGATTTGGTAGCAAAGATGTAACCGCAAAGCCATCTGTCACAGCAGTTTAATTGGAGAGAAACTCAAGCAACAAAGACAACTTCACTAACTCATTCACATTAGAGGTGCTAGAAAACAGAGGGAGACGTGACCTCCTGCACTTTTTGCCCATCCATCCGTTGGCTGTGGACTGTGGCTGTGAAAAAAAAACATGTAACACATACACGAATTGGATGTTTCAGGGACATCAATAAAGCACTGCAGTGATTACATATTTTTGTAGGCCAACGCAAAAGTTGGCATCAACCTGGTTCTCTCGATTAAAACCCAATAGTATTTTTCCATTGGCTTTTGGGTTATTGCAGAAAATAAGTTCTGTGACCCACAAAAGTTTATGATTCTTACACATTTCACGTTCATGATAATCTTCACAAATGATCATGAATTTTGAAGCCTAAACACAATCAGCAGTAGTAAAAATCTAAGTGTAGGCTATAAATGAACTGCACCACTGTTGCATGACTTCACCACCATTAACCTTCGACAACTCTTTCAGACTTTATTTAAAAAAAATTCCCCTTAAAGTTCGAATAGTTTGCAAGAGTGTGATTTTAATGTTTAATGTCCCTGACAACCTCTGTAGTCCCATAAACCACTTGTTAGCCACCACCTTTTTCAAGACAAGTAAAAGCTTATAAAATCACAAAGAGCTATTACTGATGTTAATGCAGTAACATGAAACATGAAAATATCTCGAGCTTGTGTTAACCACAGACCTTATTTCAGGTATTCAGGTACCAAAAACCCATTCAAACCCTGTTGAAAAAAGCAGCATATGCTGGTTAGGTAGGTTTTGAAGCATAGCAGCGGGTTTTAGCTGGTTTAATCTGGTCTTGAGCAGGAGCTAGTTGCTTAGGACTAGCTTAAACTAGCTCAAACCAGCTGCCATGCTTCAAAACATACCTAACCAGCATATGCTGCATTTTCAACAGGGAACCCATTGACTTCAGGACAATGGAACCAAAAATGCTAACACGATTATGGATTTTGGCCTAGAAAAATACATCATCCCTGCAACACTCTATGTCAGCAATGATTTAATATTCATGAGCTAACACAGTGCCATCCATTATGTTTACTTAAAACTTACCCTCAACGCTGCCAATAAAATTAAATGTTTCTGCCAGTTGACATCTCTGAGATGGTGTGGTTTTGTTTAGTCTTTCCTGAAGTTAAGCAATTTAATTATGTGCTGAGAGAATGAATGATTTAACCTGTCATGAATGATTTCACAGCATCAGCACATCAAGACATGGCATCAAGCCTCACTGTGTTTCCACTGACAGAGCTCTTCCTGCAGATCCCAAAAGATAAAGTTTTTCTGGTGGCGTCAGATGTCTCTCATCCTTGCTTGATGTAGGCGTACTTCTGAACATCTGTCTCTCACTCTAGGCCTGTAGATGGAGAAATACACATGCAATATCTGCAACAAAATACCTCCAGAGCAAAACCAACACCAGTAATAAGCTCTGTGCCAAAACCTAGTGAGTTACACATCTAGACAACAATCCAGACATAAAAGCTGTTCCAAAAGCTACTTCTTTCAGCCAAATGCTAAGGCATTGTTGCATGCATTTTTTGCAACGAAGGCAATCCCAGAATGCATTGTGAAAAAATCATACAAGATGGCTGATAAGGTGAGAGCAGTCCTGTTTATTTGTAGCCTATTTGTGATTTTGGTAACAATAAGTATGCATAGTTACTTCTAAATAAAATATTCTAAAGTTCCTAACATTTGCATGCAGTACACTGTAATTTTGTCCCAATTCAAATGCCATAAAGGTCGAACCGATCATTGTTAAATGGCCTACGGAGGATTGTTCTTGTCACCTATCAACTGTGACAGCTGCCGTTGACGAGCAGCAGTAACGTTTCTACTGGACTTATAAAAAATATATATAGCACTTGCAGCACTACATTCATTGTCTTCTGGTTTGTATTTTCACAACATGATGATCTTATGGATTTATGAATGAACCGCTAGTTTTAAAATCTTCCAGGTCTGCATTTATGACATTTGTTTGTTATGCACTTCAAACATTCCAATGCACATGATAACTTTTGTTAACCCTACAATAAGTAGATCCACCTCACCAGCTAATTACGCTTCAACATCGATGCTATAGAAATATACAGAGTTAATATACGAAGATAAAATTCTAAAGATGGCAGCGCACTTGTTACTCTGACACATTACCATTTTCATACAACAGTCTGAAAACAGACAGGGTTCACAACCTGTCTAAATATGTTCACCGTGGTCTATTTATGTACATAATAAAAAGTATAAACTATCTATAGAATTGCATATAATATATTATTCAAACCACTATTTATTTATAATTTTTTTTGTAACGCTACATATTTAAGTTGAAACAGTACTTTTACTTTACATTTAACAGTGTAGCCTAATCCAACATTTTGTCTCTCACTCTCTCTCTCTCAAAAAAAATTTGTTTTTATTGGCATGCATTGAATGATAGTCTGTGCTGCTAAGGATCCATTTGTTGTTCATAGCCTGGGAAACGAAGGACGCATTTCGAGGCCACATTTGAAGGAGTCTTTGAGTTGGGACAGTCTTTGTTGCTCCGCTGTGACGCATTTGACCATTGAATACAGCCTTCGAAGGATGCAGCCTTTGAATTGGGACGTAGCTCAAGTATTTTTAGAATATCATATTACTGTAGCTTAGCAAGACGTTAACATCAAACTCTAGTCTGTTATGAACTTGGGGTAAAAAGGATTATTTGTGCAGCATGCAGTTATTGCTTGTGTTTTCTGATACAGTAAGGATGCTCCCTTGGAAGTTCGCTAGACATTAGGCAACAAGGTAGCTCACCAAATTTCGGAACAGATCTGTATTTTATGTATGGTTTGTATACACTATATATACACTACTGTACAAAATTTTGGGGTCAGTCAGATTTTTTGTTGTTGTTGAAGAAATCAATACTTTAATTCAGCAAGGACGCAATAAATGAACCAAATTTTCTATTCCAAATGGTCTTTTGAACTTTCCATTGAAAGAGACTTGATAAAATATTAAAACAGAAAACAGCTATTTAAAATGTATATTTCAAAATATTACTGTTACTGCATTTTTGATGAAATGCAGTCTTGGTGAGGATAAGAGAGTTGTTTAAAAACAAAACAAAATGGTAGTGTAAAAAGTGACTTTAGGTGTTAGAGGTGAAGTGTGTGTGATAAATGAACATCTGAAACGGGGCCTGACTCTCTCACACTGCAGCCAGATGGGACTTAAACACACTGAGAGAGACAGAGATGATGAAATAATCAGGAAGCATTGCCAAAAGAAAAGGACAAAACAGAGTGCTGAAAAGAGTGCTTTTTTTAATCGATAGAGAAGGAAACAACAGGGAGATACCCTGTAAAGAGAGCACACACACTTTTGCATCATGGCCATGTCTGTGGAGAATGCAGGCCACTTTATTCCTGCAAACCCCCCACCCTTTTTGTTACACACAATTATAATACAGAGCCGGCTCCAGCTCCATCAATCATTTGTGTGAGAGCGAAAAGACTCAAGAGGGTGGACACATGACACTATTCACATGGAAGATGAATGTTGGGCTCACATGGACAAGGGCTCTACAGCGTTACAACGGTCAGGGCAAACACATGCGCTACAGGCAGTATTTCTGCATGTGTTCTAGAACTTTGACGTGTCAACCACTACATGGGACACTAAGAGCATAATGACTACTAGTTAATTTTTAACTAACTTTCCTCTTAATCTGGTTGTGGTGAAACTGAATTAGTGACAGATCCTTTCTTCTGTATTGTGACATACATCCGAGTAAATAGGATTATGTAGGACGGAGGCTTGTTTTTATAAATCAGTTGTTGATTGTAAGGAATTGTAATAGATTTCATGACTTTTATTCTGTTCTCACTTATTTTGCTTCACAACTGTCAACAGTGATAAATGACATTTCCATTAAAAATACAATACATACAATTTCATGAATAATTAGCACATTTATGCAAATAATGTTAAAATGATTGTATTTAAATAAAAATTTATTTTTAAAAAATTGTACATTCACATAAAAACTATTCAGTTTATCTGCTTAAAAAAAATCATGTTTAATTCAACGTGTTATTTGCCATGTTTGTAATTATTTGTGAAATTTACTAATGATTTTTGAAAATCCTACACCAAATAAAATTTTTCAGTGTAGAGTTTTGTCTAAATTAAGTTGGTTCAAATGGTTCAAATACTGATGTGCAGATTGTAAGTTAGTGCCATTTATGTCACAAGTTTTAAGTTTATAGTTTAGAATGAGATAATACCAATTTAGGTCAACCAATTACCAAGCAATGCTTAATTTTGTTCAGTTTGTGGTGTAAAAAAAAGTTGCATGAGCAATTAAAGAAAAAACACTTAAGCAAAACATGGTCAGGTCAAAGTGTCTGAATAATGTTTGGTCCCAATTTGTTTTTAATCATTTTTACTGGTAGTCCACTGTACCAGTGTATTTTTGGGTATAATACGTCACAGTTTACTTTATTTTGCTATCCTCACTTACATGAACTATAATGTCCTGCACCCACTAGTAAAACAATATAAAAAAAAAATTATATCTGGTGTCTGAACAATTTTTGGTTTGAATATATGCACAGCTGGTGCAACCAGCCTTTGGAGAAAGAGATCAAAGGGCATGGGGTATTGTAAGAATGTAAATAAAACTAAAAGTAAGAAAGTGAAAATTATTCATCCAACCAAAACATTTGATGCAAGGCACACAGACATCTATTCGCCAATGAGAATTTCAGACAAGTCGGTCCTACTTTGCTGTATTCCTGGCAAAGCATTTCTATACCCTCAAAACATAACTTGCACATTCATATGGATCAAAAGCTTTCTATAGTCTGCAAGCACCCTTAATAAATGACCTTAGGTTTAAACGTCATGAGGAAGCACCAATGAAATGATGGCCCATAACTGCGGATGAGAAACCCACACTGCTGATAATGAAGAGATGCAAGACCCCTATGTTTCCTTTCGTCCATCAGCTTTTGACCTGCTCAGCTGAATCACCTTATTGCGCTGAATAAATTACATATGATGCTCTATCAATTGAGCAATACAATGACAAGCCCTTCCGTCTGCACGAACCATTATTTAATTAATTCGGGTCGTTAAGAGAGGGGCTGTCTGGGAAAGAGGTTGGGTCAGCAGTCCATTACAGCTGATAGATCTCTGCATCTCGGTAAATTGATTAAACCATGTGATGAATGGACACTGAAACACTCAGCCAGGAGGAAAACACACGGGACAGGAGCAATGATGTCATCAAGGAGGGTGGGGAACATGGGAACAGGCTGTTCTGTTAGAATCGGAGAGTCCTGGAAGGCTGCAGTCAAACGGTGCAACAGACGCGCAGTCATTTATTCTCTACAATCGCTCATCCTAAGGTCAAGATACTCTCTAATGGGTTCATCAAGGGGTGAGGTAGGGTTTGCATTTGACGCCGGGGTGTGAATTAGTATTTGGCGGACAGGGGAGGTGCATTGCACCGATCTTGCCAGAGGAAAGTTATGAATTTATTATAATGCACAAGCCATCTAATCTAAACAGCTGCCCGAGAGCAAGGTTCATTGAACATGGGTAAAAATCTAATAATTGTTGCAGTTGAGAATCTGTTTTCACACTCACCCCTCATAAAAACAATGAAATAAATGAAATAATAAAATATGTAAGTAATAATATAAAATATATATATTTTTATATAGTATAAAATGAGAAAAAAAAAAAGTTGATTGCATCATGTCCGGTTTAAAAACAAATACATTGCATTGTGAAGCCTCCTGTTGCATAATCAGAATTTAAAGGGTCTTATAGGAACAATATGTACAAAAAGTGTGCCTTTTTCTTCTTACTGTGAAGAACATTTGAAAAATTTGAACTTTTCCACTGTAAAGAACCATTATTTCAATGAAAATGTCCCATGGATGTTAAAAGATCTTCATGGAACCATAGATACCAATTAACTTTATTTTTTATTTTTAAGACTAGTAGTTAATGGGTTATCTCAAAAGGGTCTTTCACACCGTGTACAGTAGTTCTAGGAACTAGCCAGCAGGGTGGCTCCTACAGAACCAATTTCCCCCCGGGCCGTTTTCCTAGTTGCTATCGCACTGGCAACAGAAACTGCAGACAGCGACATCTTTATTCACGGCTTTTACAAACATCAACAACCAGTCAAAGTACCTTTCAAGGAAAGTCTGTTCACTCGTACTGTATTTGCAACGCCTCTGGACAGCTCAGACAAGACCAAGTCCTATCTAAATGAATGGGGGAATCCTGAAATATCAAAAACTGCTCGCTCAAGTCACAATTAAATTACATATTTCAAATCAGCAACAAAATCTGAAATGAACTGCCCCATGAATGTTGTTTCTTATGCTCAAATAGCGTTAAAAAAGCCTATTTTTCAGGCTAGACCAGCCAATGTGCATGCGCAATTATATTGTGCTTATGACTGTGCATGTGCATTAGCTGGTATAGCCTCAGGTTTTTATGGGAACCGGAGTTTCTAACGGCTGCTGCAGTGACGCAATGACTTTACCGATCAGCGAATGGCTCTTTCATTTAGAAGGCGGGACTATTCCGCCATATTGTGTGTTGCAGTTTCTCCCATTCGTTTAGGAGTGAACTGTCTGGAGGACGCCGTGATTAGAGCTGTTTTTGTTGTGTGTCGTGGGTTTCGTGATAACGGAGATGGAATGTAAACGCACAATTTACGCGATTGAAAGTGCATGAAAATCAGACTAAATCTCCTGACAACTTGCAGTGTTGAGAAAAGAACAAAACGCTGAAGACAACAGGTAAATGCCGTTATCGCTGTTTTCTATGTTCGTAGAGTAAATATTTGTACACAGCTTTTTAAAAATGCCAGGTAGCCAGTGTGTTTGGCCAATCAGCCTACATTTATGTCACTGGTAGAACTGTTTTAGACCCTCCTCTGAAATAGGAGCTAATTTAGTTCCCCCAAACAGAGTTCCTAGAACTAAATAGGATATGTTCCTAGTTCCTGTGGTGCAAACACACCAAAAAGTGGGAACTTAGTTCTAGTAACTATGAAAAGGTTCCTCTGGTGCGAAAGCCCCTCAAGCCAATCTTATAGGAATGGTTCACCCAAACTGATGACTTTCTTTCTTCCAAGTGACCTTAAAAATAAATGTTTATGCTATACAAATATTAATGAAAGTCAGGCTGTCGAGCTCCAAAATGACACAAAAAAAAGCACAATAAAATTGTCCATGTGACTTATGCCATACATTTGAAGTCTACAGAAACTATAAAATATCTTTGTGCTGAAATGTAATCATTATTCACTTGCTCATTTTTGGGTTAACTGTCCCTTTAAGGAAGCCCGCTATAAATACATTAGTTTAGGGTTATGTCTATCAGACATGTATGTAAGAATATATGATACCGAGCACTAGTCAAACATTCTAACCCACACATTTTTTTAAAACCAAAACTGCCATTTCCCTTCTGGAAAGCACACAGATCATTTATTGTTATTTGTAACATTTAATTTATTTTCCAAAAATAAAAAAGTCTTAAAGACATTAAGCCCTGAGAGGCTCTGAAGCCCCACAAATGAATACCATTAGTCAACGAAACATTGAGGAGTTTGATTCTCCAGAGTACAGCAGGTGGACTGGAGATCATGTGGATATGAAGTTCAATTTGGGCCACAAGAAGCACCAGCCAAAACTCTGTAAGTGCAAATTCAAACAGATGGAGAGCGTGAATACTGCGGACAGTAATGCTGTTCCCCCAAATGACGACACACACACACAATTCATTCCTGAGCTCATGTACAATATGCAGAAGCACCGAAAACTGCACATTAAAGCAATGCATAAAGTAACTGTAATAATATACAAATGTGTTTGAGGGTCCTTGAAATTTGAATGTTCCTTATTGATTAAATGCGATTATGTCTTGTGTATATCTTTTAATCTTTTATACACTAAAATCTATACATTCAGATCATCTGAGAAACATTCATCATCTCTTATAGGCTCATATTCCTTCATCAAAACTTCAGCCTACAGACAGAAGTATTGATAAAATACAGTGCAGTACATACAGTACGCTGTGTACTGTGATAGGCATATACAATGCAAAATATATATATATACTGTATACAGTAAAATGTTTCAAAATCCCCGTTCAGATCTATGGACACAATATTTTTGAAAGGTACAGGCATGTTTGATTTTTAAGAACATTATATTAAAACGTAATGTAATAAAGTAATTTCCCAGAACTCTCCATGTCTTCTACAGTATATAGCATGCACAGTTTGATCAAAATATTTACTGGATCTAACAAATATGAAGCAGTAATACCTCTTTTAAGCTGGCTAAATTGTGATAAAAATGAGTCTCATACTGTACTTTGGTGAAGACTGGTAATGTAAACCTGGCAAGGGCGAGCAGTAACACAATGCTATTAGTTCGGAGTCATACACTTAACTGTCAAGCACTCTGGGAATTGTTTAATCTTGTACTATTAACTACGCAATTAACTACGCAATTAAAACTTCATCTGGCAGCTCTCATCAGGTTGCAATGCTAGCAAATGCTAACAAAAACAAGGTTTGAATGGCTTGTCTTTCCAAAATTAAAAAAAGGAAATAGCTAAAGTAGCATAGTCCAGTTGTTGTATTATATTTCAAAACAATATTGAATAGCTTACAGGGGGCCTATTTTTTTCTTATTTAATATAGCCATAAAATAATATTTTTGGCACATCTACAAAATGTTGAACATTAGTAGCTGTGGATACATGTATACCTGTTGAGAGTCTCTTGTTTAACAAAGATCTAACGAATTGAACAGTGTTAAGTACTAATGATAAATAAAATAATATAATAACAATATTACTTTAATATAATTTTGTTGTTATTATTATATTTAATAATATTAATACGCTTATGGTAACATATGAATGTCAATGCTAAGAAAAGGGTTACAAAATCTGTTGGCTTAAGCTATAAAATTTTTAGCAACATTGGTTCAATTCTATAAATAGTAAAATCCAGGTGTATATTTCAAAGCTATTGAGTTATGTACAAGTCTACTAGCTATATTTGGTAAAGCAGGTAAAATCAGAAAAACTATTCCTTTAATGCTACATAATCAAATTTAAAGGTGAATGAAACTCAAAAGCTGCACTTAGTGAATTAATTTGCTAAAACTGATGCAAAATCAGGGGATATTTCCATAAGCACACATACATCACCGAGACGTTTCAAAGAGTCCATCATCTAGAAAGCATCTCGTTTCACGTAAGTGTCATTAATATAAGAGTATTTTAAATGATAAAAACACAAAAATATCTTGTTCTAATATCCAAATTTAAAAGGGTTAAGCAAAGTGTTTCAGATGAACAAATGACACCCAGATAAAAACGATATGTAAACGGCTCTGTGACATATGTGTGCTATCAGGGGTGTGAGCATTAGTGCAAGCAAAGGTGAAGGATAAAGTCTGTCAATATGTAACATAATCCAATTTAAGTTAGTATTCCGAAAATCCATACTTGAATCCAAACTGGAAAAGTCACTGGTGGAAACAAATATAAACTGTACTATGCGAAGGAAGCTAATCCACAATAGGCCCTTCCAAAAATATTGCAGTCTGCGATATCCCATGAGCTATAAGCTGGACCAATTCATATCAGAAGTGTCCAAAAAGTCTGTGGAAAATAAGCTAGAGGAGCTGTGTCCATTCATATGTACCATCCCAGGCCCCTCCCCTCCAGTCCCGCCCATTCCGAGCTCCAGCCAATCCATAGGATCTGGGGCGGAGTCTATCAAATCTGAAGGCGAGTGACTGGAAAAACTCATGTCACATGTATCCATTGGGGAACGTGGGTGGTCTAGGATACTCGGTGTGCTGAGCATTTGGTTGTGGAGGTCAACAATTAGCGTCGTTGGTCCTCCTGGCTCCACTCCCAGCAAAGGTTTGCCAGTAGTGCTTTCCAGGAAATCTTCAAGACGCCCACCTCCTGTGTCACAGTTGCTGTGCGTCTTAATTGAAGGAGGCTGAGGTTCTAAAATTAAAGTTTTGAGGGGCATATCAGGAGGACGGGAGAGACCGAGAGGGGAGGAGCTTGAGGAAAGGGGCGTGTTCGGCCGAAGCCTTTCGAGAACAGGATCAGGTGCGGCTTTGAAATTCTCAGAGATTTCTGTAGGATGCAGGAAACAAAGAGTGTGAGCAGCTATACACTTCTCTCATCTAACTTGCTTTAAATGACAATAAATATGAAAAATCACCTCCACGCTGAATTAGGATGTCAAACAGGTCATCAACCTGATGATGGCAGCCATTCTCCTGCAAAAACATCAACATCATTAGATACTGGGATCTCGTTCAATAATCAGGCCTTGGATCTGATCCCCGAAATCCATGAAATTGCTCAAATGAAATAGGAATAACAAATCCTAAATCAGTCCCAAGTGGTGACAAATCGTGGATTTCAACACAAATTAATGGTCAGAAACATTAATATGAAAAGAAAATAAGTTAATTTTGCAGGGGAACAACAGAAGTTCAACAGAAGATGGAAGAAAGATGGAGGACGAGACAGTACCTGATGACAAAGAGCTATGGGCGAACACAAGGTGGAAGGAGAGAGCAAAGCATGCTGGTCCAAACTCACACACATCTCCTCCTGATAGACAGACATGGATGCATATTAAAGGTTTCGTTCTGTCATTATTAGTATGGAACACTAACAGGTGATTTCCAATGAATTTCCATGCAGTTCATCTCCATAAACAGTAGTTTACAGGACAAAAATACACCAAAACGTAACATATGCACCATAAAAGTAGCCCGTATTATTAATACACTATATTCCAAGTCTCCTGAATTCTGAACTCTTGAATAGTAGTAGCTGTTTGACCTGTTTTTGTGGTGCTTATTAAATAAATGATATGTAATGTGGTTAAAAAAAGAGGAGAGGTTTTAGAGTCAGATTAAGCAGGATTGTTAAGGATCGTGATACCATGCCAAACTATCAAAATGGTAAACATGTATGTCTCAATAAAGGTCTTAAGATGTTAACAGACACAAGCTGCGCTCTATTTATATCACAGACCTATAAATCCGTACTCCACTAACAGAATCTGTGCCGTATAGCAGTCTAGACACAACTCTTATTAGAATTCCTGTCTCGTATGACATAGATTTTGTTATTTCGTTTTAGAAAAGATTCATGCTGGCCCCAAAACAGTCTTTACATAGAGTACAGACACAAACACAAGCACTGCTCCAAAACCCTTTCTTGTAACTCTTCCCAGCTTTACACAGTCAACAGTTCTCAATCTTAGGTGTTCTGAGATCTCTTTGGCTCGAGGCATGCTTCACATCAGGCAGTGCTTCTTGTGAAGAGCAAACTCCAAATTTGTGAGTGTTTTTGAACGGACTCCAGGTTATTCATGACTCTGGTTAGCTTTTTGGGAAGACTTTAGACAAGGGAATCATTTTTTTCCTAGTCTGCACTGTGAATGTTTACAAGGTTTGCGGTGTTCATTAAAGCGTATCATTACTTAAATACACTACCGTTTAAAGGTTTGGGGTTGGTAAGATTTTTTTATTAAATGTTTGTGAAAGAAGTCTCTTACGCTCACCAAGGCTACCTTTATCTGATCATAAATACAGTAAAAACAGTAAAATGACAATATAAAATAACAGTTTTTTATTTGAACATAATTTAAAATGTAAATTTATTCCAGTGATGCAAAGCTGAATTTTCAGTTATGATGTCTAGCACACCAGGTTTTGGAACAGATCTTTAGTATGTACTTACGTTGTTGTTGTTGGGAGATGAGGGGACGGGTTCAGTGTCGTTCATGGAATCCACTGGAGAGAAGAACGGTTGGATGTTGGCTGGCGATGAGATGGATGTGCAGCTTGATGCTTTGTAATTGGTCGTCACATTTAGGTCTGGCTTTAGTGCCTGTCAAAGTAAAAACATGCATCTCAATTAGTCCCAATGTTAATGGGCTAATAGCCCATGCCTGCAGCCCTCATTTGAACACCAGTGACTGTGATTAGTCATTAACATTTTAATAAATGGGTTTAAAAGTCTCATAACCGTGTTCAATGACTTGTCAGGAATAACTGATGTTGCTTTATACATATCATTAACTTATATGGAGGAATGATGGCAGTTTTCTGCAAAAGTCCTTCCCTATTAGCTATCATAGAGTAAAGCAATAAGCCCCAAGAAGCCGTGGTTTACAGTGAATTTATAACAGCTAAGGGCCGTTGTTAAGCACGACGCGAAGCGGAGTGCCTTAAACCCCCTTAGCTGTTATAAATTCACTGTAAACACGGGGCTTATTGCTTTTATAAAACGGTTATTCCATATACGTAGTAAGGTTTCACAAAATAAAACGGAGCAAATAAAGTGTAATGATATTAATAAACAGTATTTCTTCCACCAAACAAAGGTGTATGTTTGTAGAGTAATTTACAACAGCTTCGAACGTGGCTCAACCAATCAGAATCAAGGACCGGAACTATCCGTTTTATAATAACTATTAACATTAACAGCTTAAAGAATGAATGTGGCAATTGAACTAGAAGTAATATCGGCTGAGACTTATCTTTTTCTCCGTTCATTATTTGATCAGACTGACAAAATTTAAGACATTTTTACATAAAATAATACGGTCATGTATGTATTCCACATTCAAGTTGTATACTTAATTTCACACACTATTAAAAAAAAAAAAAAGTGTGTAAAAACACAGCAATAAAGTGTTTTTGTACTAACCTTTTTGATTGGCTGTTTCAAAATGATGGTTTGTATGGGCTGTTCTGATTGGTTGTTTTTGTTAAGGAATTCAGTCACGGATTGGTTGGTAAACATGGTGGGTGTAGACTGTAGTCTCTGAAAACGACATAAACATCAATGATTACATGATCATTGTATAGATTTTGACATCTCTAAGCACTGAGGCACAAGTTTAATCTGATTATTTACTTTGTTCTGGGCGCGGCGGCCTCTGGCCCGTGTCTCTGTTTTTTGATTCGACAGTGTTAGCAGGAACTGGTTGCCATTGCTGTCGGTCACTATGGTGGGGGTGGAGTTCGAGTCCAGTACATCCACTGGGAATGAAGAAACAGGACTTGCCTGCTGGTTGGTAAGTGCTTGAGGCAACTGCTGGAAAAATGGAAAAGAAGAAAGGTTAGCAGAAAACATGAGATGTGCCATGATTTTCCATTACAATAAAAGTTCAATGTCTGACTACTGCTGTGCCGCAAACATAACCCCAGGAGGCTGAGATGTAGTGCTAGGGTGTCAAGGGAAATGTTCAGAGAAAAAGTGTAAAAATCCTTTTTCTCCTAAAAGTACTCTGAAAATACAGTGACAACCAGGGTTGCCAGGTCTCCGTAACAAAACCAGCCCAACTGGTACTGAAAACTAACTCAATCACACCCCAAACTAGCTGACTCGCAATCCTGGGGAAAGTAGCATCAAAATTGCACCAAAAATCACTCAAAAAATCATGTTCTGGGTAGTCAAAACCTCCTAAAAAACAACCTGTGGCATCAGTATAAAAGTAGTCCAATTCCACCAGAAAAAGTAAATTCATTGGTGTCTTAATTTTTAAAATAGCTCTAAAATATTTTTCTAAATTTTTTTTGTAATTTTGTTACGTGTTTTTGTCATTTACTAGTTTTTCCCCTTTTTTTATGATTTATTTTATTTTTTAAAGATTTATTTTTGGCATTTTATCCTTTATTATGATAGGCCAGTGCAGAGGAGACAGGAAGCGAAGTGGGATAGAGAGGGGGGCGGGATCGGGAAAGTTCCTCGAGTCTGGATTTGAACTGCCCACAAAGGCTACTTTTATGATTTATTTATTTTTTGTTTAGTTTTTATTTATTTCCAGTACTTTTAGTGTGTAAAATTTAGTTGCCAAGGCAGCATTTTTCAAGTTTTTCATCTAATATTTTTAATCTAATCTAATTTTAAAAAATGTTTAGTTTTAGTTAGCGGTAGTTATCCTGGTTTATACGTTGAGAAACTAGGTCCTTTGTGAAGGGATCATGACTCAAAGCAGGAACCAGTCCCAAGTTTTGGAACTGTTTTTTTTAATTGCTCTAATTAGATGACAGTGTTAACACTTCATATGATTAACCTCAAAAAGGAAATTGGACTGACTTGTTTTTGTTGGTTGTGCTGTTGTTTTTGTGTTTTCCTCTTCCTCTGATGTACTTGTTGCTGCAGGTTGCGCCGATTCTGTTGCATTATAAGCTGCTGCTGGTCCTGCTCCAGCTCTATTGCAGTCACCGTCCTTTGCTGCTGCATCTGCCCTGCCTGCGGGAACACCTGCGGCTCTGTCACCATCTCGCTGTCTTCCATCACCTCTATGACCTCTTCCTTAACGGTCGCTCTGATCAGCTCCATAGTGACACCAGGAAGGTCCTCTTTCACTCGGACCGGCGCGCCCACACGCTTGCCCTTCAGCTGCGAGCGCAGAGATTCGACCAGCTGCTGTTTCTGCAGCAGCATGCGTGTGAGCTCCTGAATGCGCCGGTCCTTCTCCTGCAGCATCTGGTCCTTGTCTATAAGGGGTGCCGCAGACTGGGACACCAGACAGCAGGAGGATGGAGACGTCCGGCTGCCGGGCTCCTCTTTAATGCGGACCGTGGAAGGGAGAGGAGGAGAAGGTTGCAAGGAGAGCTGGGTAAGAGGAGAGGTCACCTGAAAGGGACAGGAATGGCAAATACATCAATATTAAGAGCTATTCAGAATTTACTCTTTGAGAAACAGCTACAGTATATAATTGTATAAATGTAATAAATCCATATTTTGGGAATACCGTGTCACCAGACACAAGCGGTACAGCACAACAAAACTACATTGCACGCATAATCAACAGTCTACACTAGAAGCAGCTCATATGCAATGTGCAATTAGCTGATGGATGCACCGTTTCGACTGCTGCCTTGCTGTACAGCTACTTAAAAAGCAACTTTACTACTATGTTAAAATAAAAAAAATTATTTGCATGTAGGTTTTCATACACATATAAGAAAGAAATAATTGATTGCTATGAATTTTATTTGTTAAATATGTACTGAACATTACTGCAAAGCTGGTATGATTTTTTTATTTATTTCTAATATAGATTGATTTTTAACCAAATAAATAAATATAAATAGCAATCAATTTTATATTCATATCATACACAGATGTAAAGAATTACTGAATAATATAATTTTATTTTAAACTATTATAAACTATTAGATCTTCATTAAAAATAAAGTGGAATTTTACTTTTATTTTGCTGAAGTTAGCCTAATTATTATTGAAGTAAACTCATTTATTTTTATTAATAAATACGTATGATATCATTATCAATATTTAGACTCACAGATTTTCTTTAAAAACAAAGATAGCTGAAGTCTAGATTAAATATTATTTTAATCTAAATGTATTTAAAAATATAATATAAAATTAATATCATTTGTATCAATTTCATAACCACCAGATTTCTACTAAAGAAATCTAACCTAACTATTATTTTGATATAACTGATTTCATTAATAATGTGTTGCCTCAAGCTCACATCGAATGGTTTGTGGTGAGTGAACACTCGCAGCTTTGACACGTACATCAGCCTCTAGCTGCTGTGGTGCAACGCTTCACGGTTTCACAACTGCTCATCCTGAAGTTTCCCATTTTTATTCGTTTGAAGACTAGCAGCACAAAAGCATAGGAGACATTTACCATTTCCCCAAAAGCATCCCCATTACAGCTCGCTTCATCTGGGCTCATTCCAGTCCATGAGTGCTCTGAGTGGGCGGGGGAAACTGGAGGGGAGGAGCTAGTGCTACCAAACTGCATTATCTGAGGCACTGTCATCTGAGCTCCGCCCCTTTCTGCAGTCGCAACGAATGGGAAGGAAGCAACCCCCACGCTCCTGTCTGTTGATTGGGTGGAGGAAGAGACTCCTCCCACTGCAAGGGCTGGTGGTGTGTTGGTTTTAGAGTTGTTGGTGCGTGCGTGCACCCGGTAGGATCGTTGAAAATTCTTCAGTCGCTCAATAAGGTCATTTTTGGTGCCTGAGACGGTTAAGCCCCGCACTTTTAACTCCTGCTTCAGCTCTGCCACCTGCAGGAAGTGAAGAGAATGACAGGATGTGACAGGAGTTCATTAGACTCCCAGTCAGTGATCAGTACTGAACTTAAGAGTTATTATCACAGCAGGGGATTCAACCTTCAGCTCATCCAGGTTGGGAGGCAGGGGTCCTATTTTAATTCCACCTCCGATTGCAGTGGTCTGCTGATTCTGACCAGTCAGATTAGTGGATGTTGATTGGGGGGGCGTGTCATTTTTGGATGGCGATGGGCAATTGGCTGAGGCAGGCTGCTTATCAGCAGGAGGCCTAAATAAAGTGTATACAAATTTTATTATAATGTTAATTGCATGAAATTGTTTTGCATGTCAGCTTCACCGGCTATTACATGACAGATCCAGGTTAAACATTCAACATCATAATATTATAAAATATAAATATTATTTATATTCTAAATATTTATATATATATATTGTACTTTTATTCAGTAAGGATTTTGTGCAGTCAATTGATCAAAAGTGACAGTAAAATAATTTATAATGTTACAAAAGATTACTATTTCACTGTTCTTTTGAACATCCTATTGATCAAAGAATCCCGACATTTTTTTTCATGGTTTCTACAAAAATGTGAAGCAGCACAGCTGTTTTCAGCATTGGTAATAATCAGAAATGTGTCTGGCATATCTTACTTGGGTGGAGCAGGCAGGATGGTGTGGTAGTTGTAGTTTTGCTGTTGTTGGTTGATGATCTGCAGCTGGAGGAAGAGCTGCTGTTGATAGAGGAGTTTGGCGTAGGAGTCGTCGAGCAGAGGTGGAGGCTCACGATCGGTTTTCTGGTCTGGAGGAACATACTGGTGATACTTCAGCTTCTTCACTTTTGGTTTGTTGTCTCTCACCTTCTTAGAGCGCTGAATAGGGCGCTCACTACCCACTTTACCACCCTAAAAGAGACAGAAAGACATTAGCATGAAAGAGGATTTATCTTGTGGCATTATCGCACTTGTGCAAGAGTTTAAAACTGTAATTCCAGTTGTCCTGGGTTAAATGAGGAACTGTCACCTTTTGTAGTGCAGGAGCTTGCTTGTAGCCTGTTGTTCCATTGGTTAGTTTTTGCTGAGGGGCGGGGCCAGCTGTGTTTAGCAGCGGTGGTGGTGGTGGTGGAGGAGGAGGGGGCGGGACCTAAGAAAATCCAGAGAAGCACATGAACTTGAGGAACTCCATCGTGTTCAAAAGGGTCTGGCTGCAGACTTGCACTCTCAGACTTGCACTCTCAGACACTTGCACTTCCGCTAGCGACGTCACTTGCAGTCTTTATTTTTTTATTTTGTTCTATTTATTTATTATTTTTGTTTGAATCTCTCAACATTTTACAACAATAGCCAGGTGGTGAAGACAAGAAAAAAGAAACTAAATTACAAAGTCACTTGCAATCGCCACTTGCACTCTCCGATACCTGCGACGTCACTTGCAATCGACACAAATCATGCGTGTTGCCAATGGAGACAAGACGCTGTGGTGGTGATTAAACGATTAAAACTAATTTTGTACCGTAACGTACAGGGTCCTGCAAGCCATCTGTAGGAGAAAAAGACAAGACCCGCAAATCCGTGGCCACAGAACAGCAGAATATGAACGCAATGCGCAAAGTCTCTCGTTAAGCGTTTTCCTCCTGTAGAAAAACAAACACTTAACATGGCTTAATGTATTAAGATGCTATTAAAATATCAAATTCAATATACAGTTTATTAATATAATGAATATGTATATAGTATTTTCCTCCCACACTGCAAAACGTGCTCTTCATTATTAAAATATAGCCTACATAACTAATATACAGGCAAGCAGGTGAGCCCAGAATAAACGCAACACGCAAAGTTTCGCGTTAAGCGTTTTTCCATATAGAATAAACTGTCTACAGTTCTTTTATATCATTGTCTTTGTCCATTAAGCTACATTACGTGTTTTATTTATAATGATTTTCTATGGGAGTAAAAATTTTTGTTTGACAAGAGTTGATCCTTTTAAAATCACTTAATCAGAATCAGAATGATATTCATACATTAAGGCAATATTTAAGTGTTATGTTTTCTACAGGAGGATATTCTGCTGTTCTGTAGCCACGGATTTGCGGGTCTTGTCTTTTTCTTGCAGGACCCTGTACGTTATAGTATAAAATTAGTTTTAATTGTTTAATCACCACCACAGCTTCTTGTCTCCATTGGCAACACGCATGATTTGTGTCGATTGCAAGTGACGTCGCAGGTATCGGAGAGTGCAAGTGGCGATTGCAAGTGACATTGTAATTTAGTTTCTTTTTTCTTGTCTTCACCACCTGGCTACTGTTGAAAAGAGATTCAAACAAAAAGTAATCAATAAATAGAACAAAATAAAAAATTTAAAAGACTGCAAGTGACGTCGCTAGCGGAAGCGCAAATGTCAGAGTGCAAGTCTGAGAGTGCAAGTGCAAGGCTGCAGCCAGACCCTTCTCATCGTGTTTGCGTGACTGCATTCAGAGAGCACAGGCGCGTGTGTTTAAATGCGACTACAGGACCAAAACATTAATGCATGCAGATGATCAAGTGCGATTACACGCATGCTTGTTAGAATAAGTGTGTGCGAATGTGTCTGTGTGGATGTGTAACGAGCTGAATGAAGATGGTGAGCACTGCAAATAATTCAGGGCTCTTGAGAGCTGACTGAGCACAACGAGCTACACGAAGACTTCAAAGTGTGTGTGATATTCTGATGATGATAGATTATTCATTTGTTAACCTTAGACAGGATTTACTCAAACTGCCAAGATTTGTGCAGGTTTAATTAAAAGTTGAGACCACCTGTTTGAGACCACCTGTTTGAGATGTTACTGGTGATGGGAAAGTACATACTTTTGACATGCCACTGATACTGTTTGAAGAATTTTATTATTAGGGGCCAAGCACAGAAGGTACGATGGCACCTATTGTATCCAATAGAATGAACACCAAAATTCAAAAATCGCAAGGTTTCGTTTTTTTGCTATTTTTAATTGTTTGAAAAAAACTACTTTTTCGAACTCGTCCTAGACGTTTTGTCTGATTCTCACCAAAATTTGCTCAGATCATCTTCAGACCATGCTGTCAAAAAGTTGATTAGTCAAACCGTTCTCGAATAACGCACAAACGATTATTGACGAAAAGCATGCAAAACTGGATCTGAGGCTGTCTCTCCGCAACGGTTTGGCGTATTGAGACCAAACTTGGTGTGTGTTATAACAAGCATGACCTGAGACTACCCGCTGTGGTTCGGCGCTGTGCCACCTAGTGGTCAGGAGATATGAACAATGCATATTTTTCCTTATAAGTTCTGAATGGTTTGGCCAAAAATCACAAAACTGGTCTCTTTAGATTAGGTGCAGCATGCCGAGTCGAGTGATACCCAATTTTCCCATGTCACCCATTTTTAATTTTGTAGTAAAATACTATATTTTACGAACGCAATGACGTATCATTACGAAACTTGGTATGGATGCCCTGAAGGAGCCTGAGAAGTTTCGAGCCACCGCCACCTAGTGCTAAAATCAAATATTCACATGCTTATAACTTTGTGTGAGGTCAACTTATTTTCACGGGAGTAAACTTTTTAGACTCCTGAATCCTTGGCGAGTCCAGTGATACCAAACATGCCAGGTTTTGCCTTATGGTTTGTGCAACGTTGCATTTTAGCACTTAAACATTTGCTAATATCTTAGAAACCGTTACTCCGATCGACACGAAACCACTGTAGGAAATTCGGAAACATAGCGTGCCGGCTACATGCTAATGCCTAATTGCCAAAATTTTGATAGTATGTGCCAAAAAAATGCAAACAAAATCAGCCATCAGTCATTTTTTCTGTTCTCATGTATAAAAATTTATAAAAATCTCATGTATAAAAAAAGATCTGCACACTGTTATTCTCCCTTTATTAAAAAAAGTTAAAAAAAGCAACGTTTCGGTCAAAGACCTTCGTCAGGCAAACACTACAACTGAACAAAACATGAAATTGCCATCGACTACAATAGAGTATTATGATATAAATTGCTATATTTTACGAATGCATTGGTGTACCATTACGAAACTTTGTATGTACCATCGAGACAATGACCTGAAAGTACTCAAACAGTTGAGACAGTGCCACCTTGTGGTCAAAATTTATAATGAAATTTCAAATAATTGCTAATAGCTTTCTGTGAATTTTGTCTATTGTAATGAGACTGGTATTAATAGATTCCTTGGGTCATGCTGAGAACAGTGATACCAATGTTGCCATAGTCAGCCAAACTTCCTGTCCGCCATTTTGATTCTCTTTAAAAACCTACTTTTTCAAACTCCTCCTAGACCGTTGGTCCGATTTTCACCAAAATCGAATCATATCATCTTCAGACCATGCGGACAAAAAGTTATGGATTTTGTGTTGATAGACAAAACCGTTTTCGCATACCACAGCAACGAATTAGAGGCATGATGCCAAAATGACACTTGAGGCTGTATCTCTGCATTGCTTTGGCATATTGACACCAAACTTTGTGTGTGCCATTGTCAACTCACACAGAACACACCACATCGATTTGACCTATTGGTCAAACGTGATAAGCAAATAAATTATGTTACTAGAGGTTGTATTTATGATTTTTCAGCCGTTTTGACTAAAATCATCCTAAAATGGCTTCAATTACTCATTTCTGCAGTTGGTCTGATGCTTGCTTCTGTAGTGCTTGGCCCTGTAATGGCTGCTTGTAGCTATATTTATAATTACTATTACTACTACTAATAATATTTTGTATTTATAATTACTATTACTACTACTAATAATATTTTGTATAAAATACATTTTAAGGCTAATCTTTAACAGGCACGTTAATCTGAATTGAACATTTTGCATTAATTAAATACATTTTTATGACTTTGAGGTCTAAAAATGATCATTAAAATTTTTTTCCCCAAAATGTTTTTAAGTATACAAACTGACATACGGCACCTGTTTTGGTGTTGTTTCATTGGCCGGTATCTCAGGTGGAAAAGGTAAGTGTCCTTGACCGAGGGGAGAGTCCTGATGAAGTGTCTGCTCCGGTGAGAACGCGTCACTGCTTTCCTCGTCAAACGAAGAGCTCCCCGCTTCTACTTTTGGAAACTCCGTCTCTGAGAAAGAGAAAGTGAAAAAAGGATGCTTAACATAAAATATTTTCACATTTTCTGAAGAAAGTATAAGTGACGTTTACCTAAGAAAACCTCGCTACCACAATGGCAAAATGTTGATACACAGTTATTCTGAGTGGTTCTTAGCATGCTACTATGTGATTGCTTACAGGCTCAAGTTCTGTTCATTTTAAATGTAATTTTATTTTTGCATTTTAAAAAGGGGTTTATTTTCAGCATTGTATTTGCTTTCTTTTCTGCCAGGCATTTGATTAGTCAAGTAACAGCCCACCTCTCCTTAACAAGCTGCATGAATTAAAATATAATTTATGCCCACAGCTCAAACATACTGTATGGGACTTCTAATACTTCCTTAAATAAATAAATAAATGAATGAATGAAATGTGGTAGAAATAGAAACAGTCAGTAATCTTAAATAAGAAAAAAATTAAGATAAATAAATAAATAAAACACCATGAAAGAAACCTCTGATCTTTAGTGCACTGCTTCCACATTCCACTTACGCTGCACTAATATTGTCCCAGAGTGAAAAATAAAACCTTTAAACTCCAGTGCATCATATTTATATTTAATTTGAGCGTGGCATTACGCCAATAATCATTAACTCTCTAATTAGGTTATTTAGGGATTAAAACAGTTTAAGCCGTTCTGTGCAAACGTCTTTCAGCATTCCTTCACTGTGCTGCATTGTGTGACGCTGCACAACCTTCACGGTTAATCGACTCATACCACCACAGAGTGGCGTATACTCTATGAACACGAATGTAAATTCCCCTCTAATTAATTTAACTTGGTGTTCGACGCACAGCAAATCTCATTACCATAACCCTGCATTAAATGATCACCCTCTGCACTGTTGCAGGAACATGGCGTGATATAAATATGAAGATGAATGCGCACACACTGCTAATGACGCGCTGGAATGAGTACTGGAGAGCCTGTGTATGGATGTAGATTGAGGGCAAGAAGGGAATGATCCAGAGGAAATGTTAAGTGAGAGGAATATAAATGCGAATGTTAGGCTGATTCATTTTTTTAAATGGCCAATGCTAATATATTTAAGACTGCAACAACTAATCAACAAAATTGATAATGACAATAATCAACAACCAATTTTTTACAAAGTCAACTAAATTTGTGCTTTGGTTTTTCTTTAATATTTATAGTTATTCTTATTCAATTGACACTTATTTATGGTTAATATTATTTATTTACAGGTAAAAAAAACTGTCAGAATATATCAATTTAAATATTTATAATAAAAAAAGATTATCAACAAAATTGTTAGTCCATCTTATAAACATTTCAATATAATTAGACATAAAATATATACATAGTAGTTAAAATTATAGTAATTAAAATTCATTAAACTGTACTGACACAAGTGGGAACTACTTCTCCTATTAAACAGCAAACTGTGCAGAAAACTTTACTGTGGTGTGAACAATATCATGTTTCTTGCTTGAATTTAGTACCGATGATGGCTTGTTTGAGGCTGCTGTGCACTGGAAGGATGTTTTTGTGAATGAGCTCCATCGGTCCGGGTCGCTGGGAGATTTTATCGTTCAGATCGTCAGCTAGACGAGCTCGTTTCAGCAGAAGCTGCTTGGCCTGTAGAGACGGCTCTGCTGACGTCTCTGTATACAGGAAATACATATCATGTGCATGATCACGTTGCTCATTACATGTACTTCAGTTTAAATTGTACGTACCACATTTTAAATAAATGCATTTAAAAGCACAGGCTGCATCCGAATTCGCATACTTCTCTACTATATAGTAGGCAAAAAAAAAACACTATGTGAGTAGTATGTCTGAATTCACAGTATTTATTATCCAGTAAGTAAAAAGTCCCCCCGCTATTTATGGTGAGATTTTGAAATATGCATACGGTGGACATTCTACTGCTAGGATTTGTGAATGGCAGTGAGGTGACACAACTGACACTGGTAGGTCACGTGACAAAGACAAACATAATGAATGTAGTACATCCAGATTACATTCGTTCTACTCACATTAATACTATATAGAACATACTTTTTAAAACAGTCGCTAAGTAATTGCTTATTCCAAAGAAGTACCTACTCAGAGAGTATGCGATCTCGGATGCAGCCATAGTCTTTCTATGAAGTGTGTGTCAGTGTTTGAACTGCAGGGGGCGTTATTAAAATACTCGCCTTCAAGAATGTGCATCCTGACCAGCTCTGACTTCTCTGGACGACTGCGGATCTTTCTCTTCAGGTAGTCTTCGGTCTGAGATACAAGAGGAAAGTATGAGAAATAAAGTTAGAGTTTATTTTGGCTTCAATGGAAAGAGATGATTTAAAAAAAAAAAAAAACTAACCCGAGCTCGTTCTAAACTTCGTCTCTGCTCATGAAAGGATGCAGAACTTTTCAGTGCTGGAAGGCAAAAAGAAACGAAGAGATAAGACTATTAAATCCAAAGTTGATATATAAACGTATAAAGTTTCTCTTAAAGGAGCTGTGAGAACAGAAAACATTTTTCGGTAAATGAGAAAAATCATAAATCGCAAACTCGTTATCTGCGTCGTGCAGATTACAGGAAACATCTTTACCGCAGTGAGGTGCAAATACTTTTCAGCTTTTTTTGGATCAGGTAAAAATTTTATTTTTGTATTAAAAAAAAAGATTCAGAGAGAAAAAAAAAAATACAGGAACAACATATTACACTGCACCTCTTTACTCCAGGCACACATACGCATTCGTACATGCAAAATCTAAAAATAATATCGCAATACGGGAGACAGTTTAATCCAGGAGGTTCACAGTCTTGAGTGTGTGTTTCTGCCCCATATTTAATACACCAATATAAATATAATAAAGTTAAAAAACAAATACAAAAATAGAGAAAAATACAAAAACATCATTGTGTGTGTAAATATAAGTGCAGTTTTGTATCTTTAACTTATTTTTAACCTTTAATTTATTAAATATATATATGGAGATATTATATTTATGTATATATAATATATTTATACCACACAATAAAACTATAACATTATATTTATTACTAACATGAAAAATCACTTTCAGTTTTTGCAGATTGAAAACACTATACTTTTAAAAAATAAAATAAAATAAAACTAGAACTACATTTTTTTAATAACATTTTTAACAACTCAAAGGGTTTTTGTTCCTACTTTTCTATTGCATACTGCCAGTTCATTTTTGTCGAACTTTTCATCCGATCCTTTTTTTTATAATGTTTTACGAATTACATTACACATAATGGTAAATCATTTAAAAAATATTTAAACTCAATTCTGCTACATGCAGTATATGCTATGTGTTTTTTAAGAATTAAAAATCACAAATTCAGAAAAGCAGACAAATATATCATTTAAGAGAGAAATGCAATGACAGCACAAGGAAACAAAAAAGAGTGGGCTGGAAAAAAGCAAGAGGAAAAATAGGAGAAGTTGTTTATTAGGAGATTCTGTTCTGCGGGTCAAAGTGGTTCACATACTGCCCACAGCAACACACAAGCTCCTTTCACATCACTGCATCCATCCACACACAATGCCCTTTAACCCTGACCAGCAAAAACACAAAATGCAGTTCTGCGCCTGAAGAGAGAACAAGAAGTGTGTGTGAGAGGGAGAAATGATGAGGTTAGTGTGAAAAACCCCTTGATCTGTGTGATGTCTCACCATCATTTTCAGCTCCAATACCCCATTAATCTTGATATTAGGGATTCATTATATCACTGGGGTCAAATACGGTCGCATTATCTGACAGAAAATTACTAAAGCTGATTGTGCATTAAATGAGGATCCTATATTCACAATGGTCCTCCACTGTCAAAGACATGCTGATGTTTGTCGTTTATCTGCAGATGAGAAATTAACAAGGCTAAAAAGGTGAAAATTAGGGCACAGGCAGTTTGTGTTGTAAAACCTCTTATAACTATTTGCAAACGTCTGTAGAGGCTTTCTAGAGTATCCAATGATTTCATGTTGTTTTAGCTTATGTAATCAGAACTTGAGCAGAAAGTCCCTGTAACCACATCCCCATCAAGATTCAGGCTCAAATCTTCAGATTTTCTTTCTGAACTGCATGCGGGATATGTGATTCATCGTGCTGATGATAATGCAAACTTAAGTGTTTCTAAAACAGAACATGTTTCCTTTGACTAAATCACTCACAAAACAGTGTTATCAGCATCCACGCATACTAACAATGCATGCAAAAATTCATGAACGTTTCCTGAAATAAAAACTAAATTGAAAAACAAACTACACTAAAATACTTTTGTCATGCAATAAAGTAAAAAAAAAAAAAATCATTTTATTTTTAGTTTTTTGATGCAGATTATATTGTCCACATATAATATATTATCATATTTAAAATTATTCTATAACATGCCTTCATTAGACAGCCCTGAAAAATGTAATGATACCACTTAGCACTTTAACTTTGGCAGCACAAAAATACAGAAACAAAACCAAATCAAAACTAAATAAAACTAGAACACACACACACAAAACACTAACCTTGAAGTCAGAGTAAAAAAAAATGATGAAATTGAAAATGATGAATTAACCTTAATTCAACAAGTCACTAAATTTGTCCGCACACTAAAGATTTTTTCCAATCAGACCAAAAAAGGTCTCTCAAAAATGTAGTTTTTATTATCCATATGCAAAAGTGAAAAAAGTGACAAGTGTATTAAAAACAGACCAAAGATCAGACGTTTCAGCCCATGCTTTCTTCAGTGCTCATTAATTTCAATTAACCTTAATTCAAATGACAAACTGAAAATAATAATAATAAATAATGAACTCACAATAGTTGTCAATATTATACATAGGCCTAGATAAGGTTTATATATATTTGGGGCAAAAACAATTGTTGTTCCTACTTTCATATTGCATACTACAAGACATTTTTCTTTTTTTAAATCTCTCTCTTTTATAATATTGCAAAAATTCTTAGAAAAAAAAGTAAAATTAGTATCTGGACATTTAAAACTACTTTCATTGTCATGCATATATTACTCCCTGCCTACAATGAATGAGTATCACAAAGCCACAAATACAGAAAAACAAATAGATAATTATGGGATAAATGTAATAATAGCTGTGCAATATAGTATAAATATATATATATATTATATATAATATATATATATATAGACTATAATATATCTATATATATAGTGTAGTTTGTAAATATATATATAACAAATTCAAAAACTACAATATCCCTGTTAGACAAGGTTTTTCGACATCAGACCACTACATTTACAATCTGACCTGGTGGTTCTGAGTTCTGATGCCTCAAAGGTCAAACTGTCCTTCTTCTGAAGGCTGTAACGATGGGTTTTAATGGGGGAAGCATTCATTTGAGAGTAGAAGATGGCAGCTCAGCCAAGGGTAATCAGACAAGGCAGATAAGAGCGAAAGAGTGCATTCAAGTTGACAGGAAATGCAAGCCAGCCACAGGAAGTGAAAGGGAGAAGACAGTGAAAGTGGGGCTCAGGAATATTCTGAAAGTGCAGATATACGCATTTGCACATTTGCTGGTTGCTCTTCCTTCCCATTAGGATCCATATTTAGACCCAGACAGTTATTGGGTGAGCGCTGTAAAGATCCCCTAGGCTGCCATCTGCTGTCATTTATTTCTATCCTGGACAGACCCTTTCTAACCAAATGACTTTCTATATTCTCTCTTCAGAGTATCTAGTTTGCTTTGTATAATCAAAAGGATTTGGAAAGCAAACGGCTTTGATGATTATAGCAGGCATCTGACCTTTTACTAACATAATAAGGGAAAAGGCATTATTTAAATACACTGCTTATCACCTGCTCAGTGGCTCAACTGAGTGTGTGTGTGTGTGTGTGTGTTCGTGTAACCCACCCAAATGAAGAGCATGGCTAGTCATGCACTCACTATGAGTAAGAGTGCACTAAATATATCTCCATCTTAGACTCATGTTTTAGCATGCAAATGTGTAAATCTAAACATTTAGTGTCCGTAATACCAATCAAATTTAAAGCAATTGAAACATTTAGATTTAAATTTTAATTCTTAAAACGTAATGCTGCAGTGAGCATTTTCTGCACTACTACAGTACATGTATGCATTTAACATTCAAATAAAATTGCAAAAATAATGACTGTTTTCACACAAGTTTCCCAAACCTACTTTCTATGATTGGTTAACGCAAACATGCCATGTTTCATTTGTCCCAGAAATGAATTTCTCAGGACACATATTTAAGTAATACTGGATAGGTAGTGCCATTTTATGCATTGGATTTAAAAATAAATAAATGAAAAAATAAATAAATAAATAAAATCAAAGAAAGAATTAAAATGAATGAAAATAAAAGGAACAAAAAGTTAAAGAAAGAAATGAAAATAAAAGAAAGAAAGAATATAAAATAAATACAAATTAATGAATAAATAAGAATGTTTTTAATCAGAATTTGAGCAAAAAGTCCCTGTAACCATACGCTCAAATCTTCAGGGCAGTTTTCAATGAATCAACATGACAGATGGATAGTATAGAATGCTAAAAAGATCATTTATAAAAGATATCTTACAATTAAGGAGATCTCTAAGAAACAGCTTCTTAGTATTTTCTATGGCTTCACTGTTGCTGGTTGAACAGTGTTGACAGCCAGTCAGTGTGCCAAATGAGATGCTGATATCAGCAGACACTGGGTTCAAACTGGAAGATGCTGGAAGATATTATGTGTCCAGTATGAAGCATTACATAAAACTACTTAGGGGAACCATCAACTTATTTGAACCCTCTGCTTCTGCTTTTCTGGCTTTCATTTCTTTTTCTTTTTCAGATGATTCTAAGAAGAGATCTTAAGCAAGATTTCGGTGCTTCCATTATTGGTACGCCTCCTTAAAGGGCCAGTCACACAATCAATGTTTATTAGAAATCAAACAGAAATTGATGTCAAATTTATTAGTATGTGTCGTGTGCATGCTTTAAAAAGGGATGCATGCAAATCTATAATCATATCATGATTTTTGTAGATGAAATTGGCACATAAAGCATTGGAAACAGATATGATTAAACTTCACAACTGTAAATTAAAATGGGGTAAAAAAAAGAAACGCAAAGTTTTCGCAAACAATTCAATCTTTGATTAGTAAATCCAGATCTCTGGAGACAAAATGAGGTGGTTACATGGCAACTGCATATTTGAGAGAATGAAATTAGAGAATTTACGTCTCTAAATACTTAAAATGCAAACTTATATTCAGATGCAGATGAAGGGTCAGAGCAAAGGTCTTTTTTAAACTCTATAGCTTCAAGTATCACATTAATCTGATCATTTGGATTACACAACTAGTGTTTCTCCTCCAGATATCGTCAAAAGGTTAAGTCTAATGTTTTGTGTAGGAGTAAAGTTGGAGATCGGAGGATGGCACACAATTGCAACTTACTGTTTATATGTTTCTGCTGTACATGATAAGCGTTGGCTACTTGGAAACAAAAACCGGTCAGATTCTGTTTGTCAATGCATGTTGCACATGGGTAATAACTGCTGGTAATCTCACTGATAAAATAAAATAAAATAAAAGTGTACAGCTTCTTTGCAACAACGTCTCCAATTTTGTTCTCTTAAAAACATGGAAACACTGCTACTACTTTTTTTCTTTGATATTTTAGTTATTTACGTTAATTAAATTTGTAACATGGAAGTAGGGCTGTGCGATATTGAAAAAAAATGCGATACGCCTTGTTAAAAAATGCGATATTCGATATGCGATACGATATTGCTTAAAGTGTGAAAAATCTATTTAAATTATATTTTAAAATATTTTAAAATGAAATTATATAACCAATTTGTTCACATTCTTCTTGGAAAGAAAGAAAAATCACTAAAAATGATGAAAGACAGCAGTGTTTAGCACTAGCACAGTACATAAAAAGTCATGTGCACAAAATAGAAAATGTTGGTTGACTTTTCTTTCCATAGATCTTTAGCTCCCCATGACATTTTTATATACCAACAGCAAAAAATGAGAAAGCTGAGAAAGTTCCAAACATGAATTAAAAGGCATAAAAGAGAGAAAAAGGGGGAAAACGAACAAATACACAATTTTACAAGCAAGATAAAATAAACAGTGGTATTCAAGTACAGAAATGTAATAATTAAGTGTAAAATACACGGCCTAGGTCACTGTATGAATTAAACTTGAGAATTAATCTTTGTTATAGCGTTGTGTTGTTTGATTAACATTACGTGACACTGACATATTTCAGCAGCCGTTATTATAGGCTGCTGTCCTTAAATATGACTGCAAAAATGGACTAGTATATATGATACCCATACGATTATTTTCCTCAGCGGTTTCATTCAGTTTAAAACCTAACCGATTGCGTTTCCGAGAATGATCTTCGAGATGGGTACGATAACGTTCTGTGGTAATGTCTGTCAAAAATACGGCGGAGAGATGCGAAAGCCGAATAAACTCGGTGTGTGCGATGCCATTGAAAGTGATCTCTCATGTGTGTGCAGCTTTAGCAGACGCTGCTGTGCGCAGCGCGCTTCAGGTGTGAGTCTGTCAGCAAGACGAGACGACAAAGAGTTGCTTTCTGCAACTCATTGCACTTGATAACTCTTTTTAAACGTAAAGCAATTCTCTGCTATATGCGTCAATCTAAAACTTTGACCTTTTGCAATGTTTTGGTTTAAGTAGCCTATTATTAAAATGATTCTGATATCGCACGCTGTTGCGATATGCATATCGCGGTATTTACATTTGCGATATTTCGATATATCGTGCAGCCCTACATGGAAGTAAACAACTTAAAGGGGTCATATGATGCGATTTCAATTTTCCCTTTATCTTTGGAGTGTTACAAACTCTTGGTGCATAAAGAAGATCTGTAAGTTGCAAAGACTAAAGTCTCAAATTCAAAGAGATATTCTTTATAAAATGTAAGAGTCAGCCACACCCCCCTAAAACAGCTCGTTCTAACACGCCCCCACATGTCTACGTCACGATGTGGGAAGGTTTGCATAACACCACCCAAATGTTCACGCAAAGAAAGAAGGCGTAACTTTTATTCTCGCTGTAGTATTGTTGTTGCCGCCGCATGTTGTGTGTGACGCTGTGTGTTTCGTTGTGAAAGCAAAACTACTTTGTTTGGCCTTCCAAAAGAGGATGATATCGCTTCATCATGCCTGGAGCTGATCCGTGTATTTGATCCTCACGCTAGCTCCCGGCCTCTGCTCAATGTAGGCCGCCGTGTGTGACGCTGTGTTTCATTGTGAAAGCAAAACTACTTTGTTTGGCTTTCCAAAAATGGACACGACTAGAAATCAGTGGTTAAGTTGTTTTTTACAACACTGTTCCAGAACACTTTAAATGAAAATATTCAGATGTGTGCGCAGCACATTTTATGGAGGACCGTTCCTGATCCTGGGAGAGTAGTAGGGCTGGGCAAAAAAATTTATTTTTCGATTAATCATTTTTTTAAATGACGTCGATTTGATATCGATTCTCAAAAGACGCGAATCGATCTTTTCCGATTATTTCAGCACACCTTTAAAACAAGATCTGATTTTGTGAATCTTATCATTTAGTATTACTCCCCTAGCTGTCAACTTATTACCTTGCGCCAATGTTACAACAGAAAGCTGTCTTCATTCAGAGCTTATTATGGCCCATACGGTGCTTTCGCAATGCTCCGGTGAAGTGCTATAGATACTATCCATCTGCGGAAGCCATTTGATATCCCGAATAGGCGCCATGATTCCGAATGAATGAATGAATGGCAGATGGTGCGGCGCACTTTTTTGTTTACTACACACATACTAAAGCGCGGATGACACTCGTTGTGTTTTCAGCTTCTGCCGTCTCACTTTATGATGATATGAACATGAATGTCATCTCCAGCTGCTCTGATAGTCACTTCATTAGCATTTACCGTTTTATTTGAGAAATCTACCGTCATATCACATACACAGCAGGTGCAAGTTCTTCACGGCAACCCTTCAAAATAAAAGTTTAGTTTAACGTAAAGAAACTTTATCAGAAATATTACTATTTAGCAGTCTTAAGACACAATGCTACTACTGCTAATAAATATTAATACATCTTTATTTTTAAAGAATAATCACATCTGTTTTCTTTTTAATTTGAACAGTAAACCTCTGTTGTGCAGCACATTTTTTGCCAAAAAATAAAAGGGTTTAACTTTCATTTGATTAGGATAAATTAAATTAAATTAATGTTTTATGCCTTCAACTGATTACCAGAAAAATTAAGAACATTTTATAGGGCCTTACTATTATTTAAAAAGGACCCTATACAAAAAAAAAGAATAGGTTTAAAATACAGGCATCATTTATTTTTATTAATTTACCATTTGTAAACTGATGTTTACTGTTATTTTTTTTTTGAAATATCAATAGCATTTGTATTAAAGCTATATTCACTGAATGTAATCAAAAAAATCGAGAATCAAATCGAAAGCTTGCAAATCGAAATCGAATCGAATCGGGACATCGGAATCGATACCCAGCCCTGGGAGAGTAGACTACAATGCCGGCTGTTCTGACTCAAAGACTGTAAGTAAGTTTTTTATATTTAAAGAGTTTTTATATTTTATATTTAAAGCGAGTTTTTTGGGCAGTGAAGAGTAGCACTTGTTGTTTATCATTTCTCCAATCACAAATGCAGACAAATGGTTTTATGTTTACGCGGTGCGATGCAACGCAACGCGTAAAAAGGCAGTATAAGTAATTATAATCAGTAATTATGTCCCCACTGGATGCAATGAATGCCTCGCTTATAATGGGTTTTCATGTTTTTGAATCATCGCTCTGGCCTGACAGCGCATCGTAACAGTATGGTAGGGGCATAACATTTCCGTCTCACGCTTGAGGTATTCGGCCAATCACAATGCACTGGATAGCTGGCCAATCACAGCACACCTCGCTTTTTCAGACCGATGAGCTTTGTAAAAATCGACACGTTTCAGAAAGGTGGGGCATAGAGGAGAAACAATAATGTACAGTATGTGGAAAATAATGTGTTTTTTGAACCTTAAACCGCATAAACACATTTCATTACACCAAATACACAAAATAATGTTCTTTTTAGCAACATCATATGACCCCTTTAAATTAATCATGATCCTATAATACGAAAAACACTGTAAAACTATTATTGGAGTACACTGGAATAACCCATAAGAGGTGCACGAAACAGCATTTAAAATGTTCTCAAAGGCTACTAAATTAATCATGAACCTTTAAGTGCCGAAAGTGTTGCGTTGTTTTAAACCGTGCATCCTGTGTGAGCCAACTTTAGTGTTAAAGTCTCAGTTAAGTGTCAACAATATGCTTCACATAAATGCCTATAGAGACACTAGAATGACGTGACTCAAACTTCTCGCTTGACTAAACTCGACAACCACTACAAAAAAAGTGTAACAGAACCATCCTTTTGCACTGATACAAAAGTGGCTTCAAATGAACCTAGACCCAAACAACATTAACAGAGGCGGACGCAACATTTAATGAATTGAATCAAACTTTCTGCTCATACACCATCTTAGCTATGACCAATAGTAACCTAAAACTTGAGGTATTAAATATAATTTGGTAATTCTTGTATAAGACACTTGGTGAGGGAGAACAAGTGTATAAAAGGAAAAGAGAAAGAGATCTGTTGAGTAATTTGGGCTACGCTACTTTAAAGTTTTGACTTCAAAAAGAGCTTGTTCAACTTACACTGGGATCCATGTTTGGGTGAGTCCTCCGGTTACTCGTTTTACTCATCATTAAGCACTCAAATTATCATGCAATCTATCTTTTACATTTTAACTAACTTAAATCAAACCATACATCTCCAGCCAACATGAGATGGAAACCTTGACACCATCAGAATAGTGATGACCTGACAGTTAAGCTCGAAATGTTGTAGTTTTGAGATGAATGGGCCAACCTTTCATGCTCAGAGAAAAACCACAACGCAAAGGAAGTTTGACTCTATCTTATGTTTACCAAACCAAATCAGCATCTTAGACAGGATGAGCGAGACTAGCTATACCTACTAGGTCTAACCACAAGGCATCTACATTTCACCCAGACTCACATAAAGATGAAAACCATGAACCAGGTGTAGGACAAATCTTGTTCAAGGAAGGAAAATGTCTTCAAAATCAGACCAAAGGAACAACCGGGATGTAGGGCTGTGTATCACCAGCAAAGTCACGATACGATACGTATCACGATACAGAGGCCACGATACGATATGTATCACGATACATGACTGCACTGAATTTCACCGCAGCAGAATTTAGAAAAAGAGCTGTTTATTAAACACTGCTTACTATAGAGTCATTTCTAACTATTGACAGAACAGGCAGCTGACCTCTGCATTATGAAGGGCCTCCATAACTGTACCACAGTACAATATAGGTAATGGCATATGTTTCATGTTTAAATTGTGCACTCCCCACCAGGTACAATATTCTGATTGTTTGCATCTTGTTTTTAAGCCCATAAATAATAATGTACTCGTTCTAATAATTTTATATTGTAATGTACTCATTCTAATATATTAAAACAATTATTTACTTTGCTGGTAGGTTATCATTGCACAAATTTACACACTCTCTACAATAAAAAAAAAAATTAGAAGAGTTAAAAACTAACGCGCCGTCTTCACTGTATCTAACGCACACACGCTCAAGGCTGATTTATGGCTGATTTATACTCGACGCGTCCACAAGTTCGCTTGAGTGCGCGCAACGTCGTTTCGCGTGGCAGTGTGCACAACATTTTTTGTAACTTTCCGCGCAGCTCCGCTTCCGAAGATGCACGAGTTCAAAGTGACTCTAGCCGAACATGCACGTCTGTGCCAGCATTTGTGTGAAACAAGCAGTTTGGTGTTAAGTGCAGTCACACACACAGATCACGCTGCGGTCGAACTCAGACATTCAGGAATAAACTTTTTAGCGCTGCCCCGCAATTTTTTCAACTAAATAGCTTAATCGGTCAAGAGCTACATTATCTTTCTCAACAAAAAGCATCATTGTTTCTAAAGGAATTAAAACCACAGCTCTACTGTTAATAGAGAAACGCAGCAAAATGGTGGTAATTCATACATACACAGCCTCTCTCTCTCTCTCTCGCTTAAATAAACAGTTGATGAATCACACTTTTCTGATAATAGACTGAAGTGGAGATAGAAGCTAAAACGCAAACTAAGCGGTGTTTTTCAGAAAGCAGCGCGTTTACAGTGTGAGTGAGCGCGTAGCACAGGGTTGCCAGGTTGACAAAGATTCCCCACACGGGGGAAGTCGTGGCCTAAAGGGTTAGAGAGTCGGCATTCATAACCAAAGGTTGTGGTTTCGAGTCTCGACCCGGCAGGGATTTTAGGTGGGGGGAGTGAATGTACAGCGCTCTCCCCACCTTCAATACCACGACTGAGGTAAGACCCTTGAGCAAGGCACCGAACCCCCAACTGCTCCCCGGGCACCGCTGCAAAAAAATGGCTGCCCACTGCTCCAAGTGTGTGTTCACGGTGTGTGTGTGTGTTCACTGCTGTGTGTGTGCGCACTTTGGATGGGTAAATGCAGAGCACTAATTCCAAGTATGGGTCACCATACTTGGCCACATGCCACATGTCACATGTCACATCACATAAGTAGTACGTTTAGCAGATATTTCTGTATTGCGCAAGTGTAAAGCTCTGTTTTGGGGATTACGTCTCTTTATATCAGGCAACCCTGTTGTGTTCCTCTGCGGCCAGATTATTAACAGATGCTCTATTCATTCTTTTTTAGAAATCTCGCACTTTTCTACTAAATTTTAAACACTGTAAAATGAAGCGTGTTCCACTGCTGCACACGTGCCACAGTATCGATACAGGGCCAGCTGTATCGATACTTGTATCGTCAAATCTCTGTGACAATACATCGTCGTATCGATATTTTGAACACAGCACTACCGGGATGTGCTACAGAACGTCTGAGATCCTCAATTCTACAAGCTAACAGAACTGCCTAGTAGCAACAGATGATTAACTAGTACTAGTAGGAGAGTGTGAGTGCTCCTTACGTGGCATGATCCCCTGGTTAACCAGTTCTTCTCGAGTCCGTCTCTGCTGAAGTTTGAGTTGGAGCACTAGAAGAAAACAAGAAATCAAGTCAAAGATGAAGACATTTAGTCAACTAACAAGGATGAAAGTTGGGCAAAATGACTAATTCAACTGACTGCCCAACAGGTTTACAAAGAGGTTTACAAATACTCATTCTTGGGACATAATTTTGCACTGTTACACAACAATAGATCGATTGGTTGGTTGGTTTCAGAAGAGCAAAATCAACTATGCACATCAAATGTGCACAAATAAATAACTATACATACAAATACATGAAATGAAACATTTCAAAGAGTTCAAACCCAGTAAAAAAGGATAAGAATGCTAGTATGATGCTAACAGACCGGTCTTGTGCAATGAAAACACTTACTGTGTACAAACGGACACAACAGTTACTGTGAGGACATTACTTCACTGTAGTTCATTACTATTCTAATGCATCAATATTTGCATGTTCGGGAGACAGCACGCTATAAACGTAAAAAAATACAGCATGACAGAAGACACCGAAGTTGATAAAATACCCGGTGAGCAGCTCGATCGGTCTCCTTCATCCTCCTCTCGAACAAGCTCTTCCTGACAGCCGGCAGAGAGCTTATCAGTCAGAGAGAAGAGAGTACAGACTACAATACACTTCCTCTTCCTGTTTCTGCATTCAATTTAAAACAGAAGTGTGCGAGATGTTTCCACGGCTTACCACAGGAAGAAAGACTGTCAATTCTAATCTAAATAGTGATTAAACCAAGAAACACGTTTAAAAAAAAGATCCTGGCACATCTACCGTGTAAAACACAATATACAAGGTTTAGACATTTATACTACTTCAAGCAAACATCTTTACAGGTTATCTGGGGTTGGACTGAAACCTCAAAGGTACAGTCAGGGGTGCCGCTAAGGGGGGGGGAAGTTAGGACGATTCTAAGGGCCCACGCACTTTTGGGGCCCCCAGAGATCCGTTTTATTAACAGTAACTGTATAAATTATAAATGTATCTACCAAAGAGTTACAAATAAAACAAAATTCTATTTTGCATTTCCAGCAAAATGATCTCCCCCCCATTCACTGCATGGTTTCGTCCCGTCCTACGTAGCCTAGAGTCACTGAGTGAGATCAAATGGTAAACTGTCAAATTAGAGATGTCTTAGAGTTCGAGGAGGGCAAACCGAGCCGGACGATTTGGTCAGTCGCACTTTTAAACACATTTTAGTTTTGCTATTGAAAATCTACAAATTCATACTCTGATTACATAGAGCAGCAGCAGGAAGCGTGTGAGGTTGTCATGGCAACCAGATACACTGCACGCGAATTACAGCTGCGCTTCTATTTTGCCACGCTAAACTTAGCAATAAACACGTTGAAAATAATACACAATAAACATGTCTGTCAAAACGATCTCAAAGGAGGCTTTTATTAAGCAAATCAATGAGTGAGTTACTCATCCACTGTTTATTATTTAGTTGGGTTTCCACAGGCAGGGTCACAATTATCTACAGTGTATGAAGCTAAAGGTTTTTGGGATAAGGCTCATAATGTAGAACATTTTTAACATTGTATGCTGTATGTGCATAGGTAGCTAGCAAACAAGGAATACAGCTGTTAAGCTAATAGTCACATTTAGCTGAGTAAGATCATGATTGAGAAATGTTGGATACTGCTGGAAATGCTGGTGTTATGGGGGTATCCTATTCATTATTTTAGGATATTATTTTATTTTAAAATTGACTATTATTTATAGATTTTTTTGTTTGCCCCATGCAGTGAAGCATTTCTATTAATATAACTGATTAAGTAGTCAAACTCATTCCATATCAGCAGAATAGTGTGGTACAGAAAGTCTATGTCCATAAAACAGGTTCTGAATGAATTATGTTACTGATAGCTAATGGTCAAAAGCAATAGCAAAAGTAATAGGTCAATATTATTAAATTGCAGACAAAGATTTTGAATAGCTAGGCTGGCTTGCACACTATATTGCCAAAAGTATTGGGACACCCACTTCCAATGAACAGGTTTGATACTGGTAGAATTTTTTTTAAATTTTGGGTAGTAAAAAAGCATATAATCTTTCCTAGAATTGTGTGCTTCTAATTTTATACCAATAGTTTGAACAGGACCATTTTCTATTCTAACACGACAATGCCTCTGTGCATAAGGCAAGGTTAAAAAATAAATTATTGATTCGGTTAGTGTGGAAGAACTTGACTGGTGTGCAGAAAGCAAAGTCCTAATCCCAGCTGAACACCTCTGGTGTGATTTTAAATGCAGTCCTTGAGCCAAAAACTCATCACCAAACACCAATGACTTGTACATACACTGTTAGACTTTGCTGTAATTCTGCAGTTACTTACCGCAAAAAAAGCCCAGTAAACTACCATATATATGTTTTACGGTTAACTACTGTAATATGCACTGAATTATGCGTATTTTAATGCCATTTACAGTAATTTACTCCATATGGGAATTTGCGGTACTTTACTGTATGCTCAAAAGCAGTAGTGCTACTGTAAATTGTTCTGCAGATGAAAAATATGAATCTGCATTCTCAATATAATGTCTGGGTAAGCACAAGTGTGGTGAAATAAATGCATTTTTAAAATGATTAAAAAATAAAATATATAAACTTTGCTTACACCCCACAAAATGTAAATTTTATTCAACAACCTGGCAGAGGTTATATAAACTGAGGCTTGTGTTGGATGCGCGCATAACGGACTTCCCCTCTGAGTGAATCGCCAGAAGTCAGCTGCAAGTTTTCCTGTGGTAAGTACTTTTCACTTACTTTTAAAACGTAAGCTATTATCAATATCAATTAAATTTAAAAATATGAAGAAAGTAAATATCAAATCTAATTATAGGCTATTACTAGGACAGTCTGAGGGAAAAGTTTGTTTTCCTCAAAAACTGTCGCTTTCATGAAACTCATTCAATTGTCCTGCAATGGACTGACTGCCTTTCCAGTATAGATGTGTAGTATTTACATATCTCTCTGATGTTTCCTCTTTTCCTCCCTTTTTCTTGTGTCAGCAGGAGCCAACTACACCCCAGACTCTTTTAAGGGCCACCTAGAATCACGGCACCTTCGCCTTTGTAAGTTTTTTTTATTTTTTATATGATCACTCATATGTTGGGCTGGGGATTGATAGAGATTTCATAATTCCATTTGATTCACAAGCTCTTAATTCAGTTCTGAACTTGATTCAATTCAGTTTGATTCACAATTATTCTTATTCTCTTATTCTGATTCCAGTTTCCATACGATTTAATTGGATTAAAATATTTCTTAGAATTTGATGACAGCCATTTATGTACCTTGATTTAGTATAAATTTTGGTTATAATCCTGTATTCTTCAAGAGTACTTCTAGATTGACTCAAAAGCCTGTTTTGCTCTAATATTTACAAACAATACAAATGTTACAGTAGCTGATACACACTCATATTCTTTGGATCAAGAGCTGTCACAACTAAAAAGATACTTTAAAACACTGCCAAAAAAAAAAAAAGTTTAAGTTTGAAGGACCATAAAGTTACTCTTTAATATGATTGTACAGTGGGGAAAATAATTATTTGATCCCCTGCTTATTTTGTAAGTTTGACCACTTACAAAAAAATTAAGGGTCTATAATTTTTATGGTAGGTTTAGTTTAACTTATAGAGAACAACTAGATTAGTATATATATATATAGTATATATATTCTTATAGATATATAATATCTATTACACCACAACACACATATATACAGTGGTGAGAAAAAGTGTTGGCCCCCTTCCTGATTTCTTTATTTTTTGCATGTTTGTCACACTTTAATGTTTCTGATCATCAAACAAATTTAAATATTAGTAAAAGATAATACAAGTAAACACAACATGCAGTTTTTTTAAATGAAGGTTTTTATTATTAAGTGAAAACTAAATCCAAAACTACATGGCCCTGTGTGATAAAGTGTTTGCCCCCTAAACTTAATAACTGGTTGGGCCACCCTTAGCCACAACAACTGCAATCAAGCGTTTGCGATAACTTGCAATGAGTCCGTTACAGTGCTGTGGAGGAATTTTGGTCCACTCATCTAAGCAGAATTGTTTGTAATTCAGCCACCTTGGAGGGTTTTCGAGCATGAACCGCCTTTTTAAGGTCATGCCACATCATCTCAATAGGATTCAGGTTAGGACTTTGACTAGGCTACTCCAAAGTCTTCATTTTGTTTTTCTTCCGCCATTCAAGATTGACTTGCTGGTGTGTTGTTTGGATCATTGTCCTTTCTGCAGGAACCCACGTTCGCTTCAGGCTTTAGGTCACGAACAGATGTCCGGACCTTCTCTTCAGGAGTTTTTGGTAAACACAGAAATTCGTGGTTCCATTTTCACACAGCACGTCTTCCAGGTCCTGATCAGCAAAACGCCCCATACCACACCTACTACCAACACCACCATATTTACTGTTGGGTATGATGTTCTTTTTTTCTGAATGCATGTGTTTACTTTTAACCCAACGTAATGGGACACACACCTTGCAAAAGTTCAACTTTTGTCCCGCAGTCCACAGAGTATTTTCCCCCCAAAAGTCTTGGGGATCATCACAGATGTTTCCCCTGCAAAACTGAGACGAGCCATTATTTTCTTTTTTTTGCTCAGCGCGTTTTTCGTCTTTGGAACTCTGCCAGCAAGACCATTTTTTTTTTTGGCCCCGTTCTTATCTTAGGAGTCATGACATTAACTGAGGCGTGGAGGCCTCAGTTCTTTGGATGTTGTTGTGGGGTCTTTTGTGACCTCTTGGATGAGTCGTCGCTGTGCTCTTGGGGTAATTTTGGTCGGCCGGCCACTCCTGGGAAGGTTCTACACTGTTCCATATTTTTGCCATTTGTGAATAATGGCTCTCACTGTGGTTCGCTGGAGTCTCAAAGCTTTAGAAATGGCTTTATAACATTTTTCAGACTGATAGATCTCAATTATTTTCTTTCTAATTTGTTTCTGAATTTCTTTGGATCTCGGCATGATGTTTAGATTTTGAGGATCTTTTGGTCTACTTTACTTTGTCAGGCAGGTCCTATTTAAGTGATTTCTTGATTGCGAACAGGTGTGGTAGTAATCAGGCCTGGGTGTGGCTAGATAAATTGAACTCTGGTGTGATAAACCACAGTTTTAACAGGGGGGCAAACACTTCTTCACACAGGGCCATGTAGTTTTGGATTTGTTTTCCCTTAATAATAAAAACCTTTTAATTTAAAAACTGCATGTTGTGTTTATTTGTTATCTTTGACTAATATTTAAATTTGTTTTGGTGATCTGAAACATTAAAGTGTGACAACCATGCAAAAAAAATAAGAAATCAGGACGGGGGCCAACACTTTTTCACACCACTGTGAATATATCTATATATTGAAAAAAACATTATAAAAGGTTAGAAATTGATTTGCATTTCAGTAAGTATTTGATCCCCTACCAACCAGCAAGAATTCTGGCTCCCACAGATTGGTTACGTGCCCAAGTGGAACACAGATTAGTCCTGTCACTTTAAGAAATTACTCCTAATGTCATCTTGTTATGAGTATAAAAGAAACCAGTCCATAGAATGTGTATCTTCCATTCAAACCTCTCCCACCACCATGGGCAAGACCAATGAGCTGTCAAAGGATGTCAGAGACAATATTGTAGATCTGCACAAGGCTTGGATGGGCTACAAGACTATCAGCAAGAAGCTTTTTGAGAAGGAGACGACTGTTGGTGTGAATATTCGGAAATGGAAGAAATACAAAATAACCATCAATTGCCCTCTGTCTGGTGCTCCATGCAAGATCTCGCCTTATGAGGAAAGGATGGTCATGATAAAGTTGAGGGATCAGCCCCGAATTACACAGGAGGAGCTTGTTAATGATCTTAAAGGTTCCATATTTTACACCTTTCTGGAGTTTTATTTTAGGTTTTGATGTCCTTAAGAATATATATTTGCGGTATAAATACCAAAAACCATCTCATAACATATATCACATATATTTTTACAGCTCCTCTCTCAGGAGCTCTGCTGAGAAAAGATCGATTTTGGTCTGTCTAATTAATATACATGAGCCTCTCTTCTGATTGGCCTGATGTATTCTGAGTGACGCACGGCCAGGCCAAACACAGGAAACTAGAGTCAGCCAACGTCACAGCGCTAGCTGGAGGAAGCAAAACAAAAGGGAAACTGGAGGCGGCCCATTCAAACCAGTGCAGATTCGGCTACATAAGGAGCTTAAAATATCATCTTGTTGTGATGTTGGATGCCAGAATCGACGTAATACAGCCTCTAATTAGAAATTTGATCGCATATCTGCAGCCACTGCCAGACAAAAAAACGACGTCTGCTGTGGTTAAACGCGATAAAACGAGTAGATTGGACAGAAAGGATCGTCAAAAATGCTCGTGTTTGCAGCGTACACTTCTTATCAGAAAAGGTTCAATAAAGTATTGTCTTTTGTTGTTATGGGCGCGCGCGTCTACAGATTTCTTGCCATATGTCTGTTTCTTGCATCTCACGATTGTCGTGTATGAAATAATGTCTGTGTTCATGTGTGTAAAACAACAAACTGACGGTTTATATATAATCATTTGTAATTGTATTTACGTTGTTGTGATTAATTGTGGCTGGAATAATAATTTAGCTGTAAAAATAGTTGCCTGCTGATATTGAAATGTATATACATCTTCATCAATACTAGATAGATACGGTGAGTTTGTCTTTACTATACATTTAGATGTGATCCACCTCATAGTAACAGTCCTGTCAGATCGTTCATCCTTTGAGTGTGAGCGTAACGTTACAGGTCGGCCGATCTTGTTTCGTGGTTAAAGTTAAGCTTTTCGACATGTTTCCGCGATGTTGTCTGGGGGTTTGGCAAAAGGAGAGTGGGACTGTGGGCGGTGCTCAGGGTGGTGACTGAAGGTGGTGACTGTGTAGTTCTGACATCAACTTTTTATGGAAATCACAATGGTTCGTGAAAAATCACAGCTACTTTAAGCATGCTGTGTGAATTTTACTGTGGACTGACTTGTTTTGAAACTTATGGTCTATCGACCTCAATTATCATGAAAAAAGCCGGAAATTTCAGTTTTGACAATATGGGAACTTTAAAGGAACAGTTTGGGGACAAACAGTCCCAAGCAACCATTGGTAACAACTACGTTGCAATGAGTTGAAATCATGCAGTGCCCGCAAGGTCCTCCTGCTCAAGAAGGCACATGTACAGGCCCATCTGAACATCTAAATTATTCAGAGAAGGCTTGGGAGAAAGTGCTGTGGTCAGATGAGGCCAAAATTGTGCTCTTTGGCATTAACTCGACTCGCTGTGTTTGGAGGGAGAAAAATGCTGACTATGACCCCAAGAACACCATCCTAGTCAAGCATGGGGGTGGATACATTATGATTTGGGGCTGTTTCTCTGCTATGGGTACAGGATGACTTCACCGCATTGAAGGACCGATGGACGGGGCCATGCACCGTAAAATTATAGATGAGAATCTCCTTCTCTCAGCCAGAACACTGAAGATGGGTCATGGATGATGGGTCTTCCAGCATGACAATGACCCAAAATACCGCCAAGGCAACAAAGGAGTGGCTCAAAAAGACGCACATTAAGGTCATGGAGTGTCCCCAGACCTTAATTCTATAGAGAATCTGTGGAGTGAGCTGAAACTTTGAGTTGCCAAGAAACCTTAAGGATTTAGAGAGAATCTTTAAAGAGGAGTGGAACAAAATCCCTCCTGAGATGTGTTCAAACCCTGTGACCAACCACAAGACACGTCTTACCTCTGTGCTTGCCAACAAGAGTTTCTCCACCAAGTTTTGCTTGGGGATCAAATACTCATTTGACTCCCGGAAATGCAAATCAATTTATAACCTTTGTATAGTGTTTTTTTTTTCTGGATTTTTTGGTTGGTATTCTGTCTCTATACGTTATAAATAAATCTACCATAAAAATTATAGACCCTTCATTTCTTTGTAAGTGGGCAAACTTACAAAATCAGTAGGGGATCAAATAATTATTTTCCCCACTGTACATTTAGGCAATTAATGGAGTTCACTGACAAGGATGTGCAAAAAAGCAATACTGTTTAAACAGTACTATACTGGGAATAACTGCTGTTGCACAAGTTGTTACCTTGTCTGTCCATGAACAAATTTAGATGAGATAAACTCATGACCATTTCTCACACATTTCCCCTCTGTTTTGTTTCAGATCATCTGTCAGTGGTTATGGAGGCCATGCAGCCAAGACCAACTAGGATGCTTGTTGCCATATTTCTTTTTGTTGCAATATTATCATGATCTCTGCTTTGATTTGTTTTTATGAATTCAGTTCTCTATTTTTTTTTGTAATGTTCCAGAATAGGAAATGTATGGCATATTTAATAGTGACGTGGAATAAATATACTGCTGTACATGGACTCAGGTCACTTATTTGGAATTTATTAAATTCAATGGGATTCATGTAAAATATTCAAAGGTTTTATAAAATAAATTACAGTAAAATAACTGTAATATTATTATACTGTAAAACTAAGTTACAGTAAGAATATAAGGATAAAGTACTGTAAAATTAAGTTGCGGTAAGGGTATTTTACTGTAAAATGAAATTGTGGTAAGGCCATCATACTGTAAAATGAACTTGCGATAAGCTACTGTAAAGGGGTAGTTACAGTAACTTACTGGCAATAGTGCTGCCAGTAAGTTACCGCAAAAATACAAAAAAAAGTCTAACAGTGTACATATGGACAAATGTATTGGGACACCCCCCTTCTTTAGAACAGAAAAAGGCACTTCCCAAAACTGTGGCATCAAAGATGGAAACATAATTCATGTATTTAAAAATTGTATTTCCATCTTTGTTGCCACAGTTTTGGAAGTGTCTAAAATGATTGTACGCATATGTACAAGTCATTGGTGTTTGGTGATGGGTTTTTTTTGTTTTCCCAATACTTTGGGCAATATAGTGTATGTTTGGTGCGGTAGGGGACCCAACCTCATATTCTTTCATAGGGCCCAAAATTGCTAGCAGCGCCCCTGGGTACAGTCACAACAAAATATTCGCTTGATCAATTGATTTACCAGTAAAGCCACAAAGAGACAGCGCACTGCTTACTGGCTCATATATAAATTAACTTACAATAATATAATTGTCATTATGCGAACAAATATCCATCAAGGCCCCCAAAAGTCAAGCAACTATCTCTTCCACTAGAAGAAATACCAACAGTAGTGCAATAGAAAATGCTTGCTGTGTGTCAAAGGCTTTAATGAAACATTTCTGGTGGATAAAAATGTAAAACCTCAGAATCGTATTTTGGTATCATCTCGCTTTAAACATCTATGAGAATGCAAAACCAAGCTGTTCATGGAACAAACACGCAACTAAACACCACCACAGAGGGAATGGGCTCTACCAGACTAAATCGAGCCATCTCTCACTGTGGTTTTGGTTCTCGCATTTGACATTTTGACACATTTTCTCCCCGGCATTGGCATAGAGTCAACATGTACGAATCGAGATGTTAGAGGAATCACAATAAGAGCTGTCAGAACAAGCAGAAAAAACTGTCGATCATGTAAACAAATATTTAAACAATTTCGTCAAGAAATATTACAAAATATGTAATATATGTTACCCTAGACCAAAAAAACAGTCATAAGGCTCAAATTTTTTTATTTGAAATGTATAGATCTGAAAGCCGAATAAATAGGCTTTCCATTGATGTATGGTATGACAATATTTGGCCGAGGTACAACTATTTTAAAATCTAGAATCTGAGGGTGCAAAAAAAATCTAAATACTGAGAAAATTGCCTTTAAAGCTGTCCAAATGAAGTTCTTAGCAATGCATATCACTAATCAAAAATTAAGTTTTGATATATTTACAGGATATTTAAAAAATATTTTCATGAAACACGATCTTTACTTAATATTCAAATGATATTTTGCATAAAATAAAAAGCAATTATTTTGACCCATATAATGTATTGTTGGCTACTGCTACAAATATACCAGTAGAGCTTCATGATTCTGGATAAATTGAGAATCACAATTTTTTTGTCTCAAATAGAGATCACGATTCTCCCACGATTCTGAACGAAACAAAATAATGTGTGACAAAATATTATTGCTGCAGTCTATTTAAAAGTGTTTCAATTAATTTGAATGAATTATTAACATTTTAATATAGATATATATATATATATATATATATATATATATATATTATATCATTTTTTTTTTTTTTTTTTGTATTAAATATATAATCCACCCATTTTTAATATTACATTTTTGAAAAGTGGTTGGAATGAATGATTCAAATGACTCACTCATAAATACTTCCCTGGTTTATTCTGATTAACGCGTTTTTGAACGAATCTCTTAAAAGAAAGATTCTGACGCATACATTTTTTAACAGCCACAATGCAATCGACGACTTATTTGAATCACATTTACTTTCAAAAGGGGATTTAGATTTTTTTATCGTTATTTTGATAAAAATAAAATAAATTTGATCTATTTTGATCGCAACCATAGACATCAATGTTTATATCTCAACTGTAAACTTTCATCCCAGTAATTCTGTGATAATATGAATGACTATAACAGAAATAATACTGTGTAGTTTGTGAAGCTGTTTCTTACCCAAACATGTTAAATGTCTGCTCTCTGTGTCAGCGGAAGTGCGAATGCCGATTCATTTTGTTTTTCTTCTTCTAAGGTTTAATAGACACGGTCGAATCCTTGTCATTTAAAAATGGGTTTGCGTGGGTGTTTGAGTCGAGATTGCGATCTTTTAACGATGAATCATGCAGCTCTATATATAGTATTGATATGAACACACATAATAATTCATAATACTCTTAATATTAATAGTATATCAATACATATTTCTACAAATTAGGTCTTGCACAAGTATGAGAAAAAGTATAAAATGGCAGTCATTACTGTAAAACATTTTGATGGTAATGATATGTACTTGTGACGTCAATTGGTAGCATAGTTTGAAATGAAATCTCCTTACAAAAGCATTTTATCACTCATCTGACAATTATAAAAGCCAGAAGATGTGTTTTTGAACATGGCTGATGTTGTTGAGGTCTGAACCTGTCAGCACGGGTACATTTATTATAGCACCTGTTCACATGCTGTTTGTGTTGTGGAATAGAGCCAGTGCCGCACCTGTTGCGCTGCTAAATAGTGATCTGGCTTTAGGTCATCACAACAGCTGATGGGCTGCTGAATTTTGATCTGGCGTGAGGTCACTAAAGGTGGAGAAATTGAGATGGCTGGCAGGAGGTGTGCACAAGCGTTTCAGGAGGAACTAACATACACTCTAAACCTCAACGTTGTAAGTTAACGATTGTCGCACCCACTGTAAGCAAGAGAATTGAGGCCGATGACTCATAATTGCAGTATTAGGGATCTAAAGTTGGTCCGGGAAAATTGTGTGTATGTGTGTGATGTGTGAGTTTTCCTTCAGTGTCAATACTGCAGTACAAGCTACTGCCAAAACACATCATCCACATTGATATAGCAATGTAATGCCATCCTCAGAGACCTGAAGAGTGAGAACAAAAGAGGAAAATAAAGGGATGCGCATCCTAACTAGGCTCTATCAGGCTCTAACTTCTGCTCTATCATTGTCATTTCCCCAAATAAAATGTTGAACAATGCTGCTAAATAATCCATTAAGGCACGTTTACAATAGTTTAACACTGTTTAACATAGTTTTATGGCTTTTACCCATGTTTAGAACTTATTTTCTTACATATTTACATATAAAATATGTAATTTATTTGTAAATATTAAATAAATATTACATGGGTAAAATGTGAAAAGTAGTATAGATTATATTTTATATATGTAATTATATGCCATGAAAACATTTGCCACACAGTTAAATGGAGAAATTGTTGAATATATGAAACTACAATATTACAATTATTATTTAACGAAGCAGTATATTTTTCTTCTTGAACTGAATAATGCTAAAATAAAAGCAACCACAAAAATGAATAAACTCCTTACTTGCTGCTGATTAATAGTAGGTAGTTGTTAAAGGAATGGTTTACCCCAAAAATTCAAATTGTGTCATAATTTACACAGCCTCATGGCGTTCCAAACGATATTTCTTTTTCTAATGCTGAACACAAAATAAGATATTTTTGGGGACTATCCTTTAATTTTCGGTATGAGGTAGCCATCAAGTGATTTTAAAATATGGTCATGCAGAATAAGACATTAATATGTGTTTTATACGTAATAATTAACAGCCAATATGCTAGTAATATGCTAATAAGCAACTAGTTAACAGTGAGAATTGGTCCCCAAAATAAAGTGTTACCCATCTGTCAAACGATCAAGATCAAGAATTCAACAATGCCAGGATATAAACTGATCTGACCTTTGTAAATGAGTTGTTTTACTTTGTGTTTGTCACTACAAATCTCTCAGTTAAACTAAGCTCACAATGCACATCTTATGGTGCGTTTGGAATTAGAGCCCGACCGATATGGGTTTTTTGGGGCCGATACCGAGATTAGGGAGTAAAAAAATATTTATTCTTTGTGTATATTATAGTACAGTACCAGTCAAAAGTTTGGACACTTTTCCATTCGTGTGTCCACACATTTGCCTGGTACTCTATATAGAATACAGTATACACATAAACAAAATATATATACATAAACACATTTTTTGCAATGATCACTCAAATGTGGTGATCAAACACTTATAATGACGTGACAGAGATACGTAATGGAGGCAGGCCATTTAACAATTTAACAATAAACTTTATTATCCAAAATGAGTCTGACAGTGCACTGAACAGTAAAGTTGAAGTTTATTCAACTTTAATTCAATTAAGTTCCATTCAACTTTATTCCGTTTAAGTTTTTCACTTTGGAACATTCATTCATGGATTTGTGCTACTGTCTTCACACACTGATGAAACTTACTAGAGAAGTGTGAAATAATATACCTCTGTAAATACAATATAAATTCATGTCTCGCGCACTTTAATGCCCTTTGAATGTAACATGTACGTTCCCTTGGAACTGGAATCATGACGGAATTTCATGAAGTCCACTTTGCAGGGCACTTATGGTCGAATAAGACAACGCTTGAATGCTGCTGCCTGAACAAGTCCTTACTGAAGTGAAAGTGTTGACTGGTGTCACAATCTCGCGAACGCACCGGCGGATCTCCACCAAATTCGGGGGATCCCTTCAGCTCGAGGAGCCCTCTCGAATGCCACCCTCCGCGCGTCGGTAGCCCCCCAGGATCGCTTGATCAGTCGGCGCCGGACCGCGAATTTAACCACCCGTAACTCCAGAAAATTTTCATATCAGCTGCATATTAGCCGATACCGATATATTGGCAACCGGCTCATATCGGCCGATAATATCGGCAAAGCAATATATCGATCGGGCTCTATTTGGAATCCCTCCAACTTTCTCGGTAGCTTGTTCTCCATGTGTTTCTATTTGAGTCCTCACAGTCATACTGTACCTGACACTCAATCTGTGTGGCAGGCCGCTGTGCTGCTGCTGAGTTATTGAGGATATCACTGTAAATTACACCTCATGTCTCAAATTGCGACCTGCAGGACACCTAAATGTGCTGTTCAAACATGTGTGTGTGTGTGTGTGTGTGCATGAGCTGATGCTTCTTGGGAATGTCATCGCTCTGGTTCCCTTATCGCCCATGGCATACCATGCACAGCACGCACAATCACACAAACACGTGCAAACAGCTCAGTGGATCATGCCTGCTGTTTCACTAGCTTATAAAATATTCAATAATACAACATCACTGATCGCATATGATCTAATTACATCTGATTGCTAATCCACAGCAAGTTTAAACTCTTTCAACACACTTAGTCGATGAGTGCATCTCAAAATTGAATTCCTGTTATCATTTTCTCACCCTCAAGTTTGTTCCAAACCAGTATGAATTTCTTTTTTTCTGCTGAACACAAAAGAAGATATTTTGAAGAATGTTGGGAACCAAGCAGTTGATGGTAGTCACTGACTTCCATAGCATTTTTTCCATACTATGGAAGTCAATGGGGTACTGAGGTTTAGTTACACACATTCTTCAAAAATATCTTCTTTTGTGTTCAGAAAAAGAGTAAATGATGGCAGAATTTTCATTTTTTGGGTGCACAGTCCCTTAAGCAAGACTTCACTGGTGGCACAAGTATAGTTTACACCAGTGTTTTTCAACCGACCAGGATTGAGAAACACTAGTTTACACAAATCGATGTACCATTATATGCTAATGAAACCATGTTGCAGTGTTGTTATTGTTAACTAATACTAAAACTATTAAAAATTGTTTTTGTTAACTGAAATAAAGCTGAAATAAAATAAAACTGAAATAAAATGAGACAAATAGCTTTGGCAACTAACTGAAATACACGTAAGCTTAACTTACTAAAACTGCAAAAATCTATAAATAAATAAATATTCAAGCTTCATATATTAATTTATTTTGTTAATTTAAAAATGTATAATTTCAAACATGAGAAATGTAGCTAAAACTTAAATATAAAAAAAAAAAAATAAAAAAAAAAAAAATTAGCAAGAAAATTACTAAAACTAAAAAAAACTGAAATATAACTCAAGACACTGATAAATGTAACAGTATATAAATAATAATAAAATAACACTCTAAAACTCAACACCACTATGCTAAGTTGGTTTGCCAGGGTGTTGCTAAGCAGTTGCTATAGTATTCTAAACGTTCCGTGTGGTAGCTTGCTGGCCCACAGGTTTATGTGATTTTTTTCCCCTCAATTTTTATCATCTATCAGGCCAATATTGTAAGTCTAAAAGCTTAAAACAGTAATAGCACACCCCACAAAGCCACACAATTTGAGATCTCAATAATATCTGTAACACAAATGGTGCGGGTCGAGCTAAACAAAGTTTAATTGACTTAGGGGTCTTTTCATACGCTCGCTAAAGGCTTGAAGTATGTTTGTTGGTCTGAACGCACACGTGCAACATGACTCCACACCTTCTCTCAGACTCAGGCAGGCACGCCACTCACGGTCCAATCGGACGGCTTGTTTCTTCACGACGCGGCTGATTGGAGCAGATCCTAAAGGGGCGGGGTTGGCGTGGAGCCACGAGCTGGTGTCCAGCATGGTGGTCAGGTTTTTAAAAAAAGGTTTCAAAAGGTCAAAAAGAAGTGCTATAGCGCTTTTCCTTCAAAGAGACGCTGAAGTTTCTAACTCCAAAAACTTCATTCAGCCTTTGTGTCTTTCATATTTCGCCTGTTTCAGTCATTCACTCAGAACTGCTGATCTGCTAACAGGAATCCAGATGAGAGAAAAAGAGAGTGGAGGATGAAAAGAAATAAATAAAATATAAGGAGAAAGATATCTGATGAGAAGAAACAGCCACATCAAAGATCCAGAGCTCCTGCTGTTGCAGAAGCAGCATGGAGACTGAAGTTATCAGCAGGGAAAGGTGTGTGTGTGTGTGTGTGAGACAGCACTACCGCACAACCACAGCTGTTCTTCAAGTCATTCAGTACACACACACACACACACACATTTGTGCTGAGTAGTGTGTGCTTTATTAAACCAGCCCACTCTGCACTCAATGACCTCTCTCTGCTGACAGAATGACACACACAAACGCACATTCGCAGTCACAGAAGTGTGTTTCTCAATATGAAGAATGGCTGCATTACAAGCTGCGAAAATGCCTTCTAAAACTGTGCCGATTCTGGCTGCTGCATAGAGCACATCACCATTGTCTGGTGCAGCTATTTAAAGCTGCTGTATTTATGGCGTCCAAAGTCTGTCTGACAGCCACACCTCACCGTTAAGGTGTAAAATCGCTCAGTTTGGCAGGTGTTTTAGGAGCCTTTTTTAGCAAATGTGGCGCAGACTTATTCCTGTAGCACATTTGGTTACACGCCGAAGTTGAGGTGTAAATAACCTATAGACATCAGAAATATGGCTGCATTTTATATATAAACTTAGCACTTAAGAAAATGGATTGCTCAAGGGTGACATAAATGCTAATTCCTTTCAATGAATAAATGAAGACAGTCCTGTCTCCTGCATCATTAGTTACAAATGGAGTCCCTCATCAGTGTTGTTACTGTTAACTAAAACAATTAAAAACATTTTTTGTTAACCGAGATAATGCTGAAACGAAATAAAATAGAATTATTATATGGACAAAATGGATCTACTGTAGTGAACGGGTGCCATCAGAATGAGATCCACACGACTCCAGTCTGTCAGTTAATGTCTTATAAATTTAAAAGCAGTGTGTCTGTAAACAAATCCATCATTAAGATGTTTATAAAGTCCTTTTTAATGGTTTTTTGGCTGTAAGCGGCTTGATTGTGTCATATTTCCTCCTGTGCATCCCCGATAACTGGAGTAAACAAAATTAGGATGAGTACTCATATTTTAGCTGAATAGCTGGAAGCAATGGTTTTAAGTTAAAAACGTCTTTGTTTTGGGGCTTCCACAAGGACCTAATTCGGATGACTGCATCTTCTGCTTAGCGTGATGTTTTTATCAGTTGTTTGGACTCTCATTCTGACGGCACCCATTCACTGCAGAGAATCCATTGATGAGCAAGTGATGCAATGATACATTTCTCCAATCAGTTCCAACGAAGAAACAAACTCATCTATGGCCCTCAGGATGGCCTGAGGGTGAGTGAATTCTCAGCAAATTTTCATTTTTGGGTGAACTATTTCTTTAAAGGAGAAGTTCACTTCCAGAATAAAAAATTCCTGATAGTTTTCTCACCCTCATGTCATCCAAGGTGTTCATGTCTTTCTTTCTTCAGTCGCAAAGAAATTGAGGTTTTTAAGGGAAACATTCCAGGACTATAATGGCAGCCAACGGGTGGAAGGTTCAAATTGCAGTTTCAATGCAGCTTCAAAGGGCTCTTATCTAAGGGTCTTATCTAACAAAACTATCGGTCATTTTCTAAAAAAATAAAAAAATCTATATACTTTTTAACCACATATGCTCGTCTTGCACTAGCTCTGCGATGCACATGTGCGTCTTCACGCATTGCATAATCACGTTGGAAAGGTCACGTGTGGTTATTTATTTGTCTGTTTTTCGGTTCAAAAAGGTAGGGTAGGGTGAAAAACACATTTTCTCCTCCAATTTCAAAATTGTCTGACATCGTTGTTTTACCTTTTCTTGTAAAGGGCGTTTGACTTTCTTTGCACGTTCGCTTTGTAAACACTGGGTCGGTACTTCCGCCTACATCATGTGTGCATGATTACATAATGTGTGAGCTCGAGATGCTTTAAAAAGCTTTTTTTTTATATGGAAAAAAATCCTGGAATGTTTTCCTCAAAAACCTTAATTTCTGCACCAACATATACAGCGCAACTGCGCTCACAGCGACACGAGTTCGATTCCCGTCTCAAGGTCCTATGCCGGTCCCGCTCCCCTCTCTCTACCTAATACTTTCCGGTCATCTCTCCACTGTCCTGTCTAAATGATAAATGAATAAAAAGCCCAAAAGATATAACTTTATGAAAAAAAAAACACTTAATTTCTTTGCGACTCAAGAAAGAAAGACATGAACATCTTGGATGACATGGGGGTGAGTAAATAATCAGGACATTTTCATTCTAGAAGTGAACTAATCCTTTAAAGCTAAATAGAAAATAGAAAAACTAATAAAACACATAGCCCATAAAGAACAAATTACTAAATCTTACACAAAAACTACAATTAAAATGAAAACTATGAATAGAGTATGTGGTAGATGCTTATATGAGTTTCTTTCAAAAACATAAACAGATACATTTTCTTAAATCATGTTTTTTATTGTGTCATGTTTTTATTGTGTTTTATTGTGTTAGTTATCTGTATTTTTTTGTTATTATTATAAAACAACCCAACTGCAGTTTGATATTAATTGGAATGCAGGATAAAAAAAAAAACCATGATTTTTGAAGTAAAGTCTTACAAGTCATACATATAATGAAGCAACTCTTATACGACATTATGCAACTCATTTTTCCAGTTCCTGTACAGTACGTGCAAGTGACACTGCAGACAGAGTAGAGTGCACGTCTGCAGCCAGACCCTTCTCACTAGGGCCGATCCATTAGCCTCAACGAGGCACTTTAAATCAGGTCGCTCACGGCTGGTTAAAAGCATCTGCTAAATGACTACTCACTTGCCAGACTGTGTATAGTGTAAGTGATTTCAGGCTGCCCAATACTTTTCCAGGAAAAAAAAAATTTATAAAATGAACCAAAGCGCTGAAAAGATCCACTGGGTGGCAGTAGTGACACCTCAGAGATAACGGCTTCTACAACTAGGTTTTTAATCTGAATTTCAGTCTTTCATATTTAGAGCTTGTGGGATGTGAGTGTGGGTGTTTACAAAGATTAGCAATGCATAATAACCCTAGAAACCATTATTAGCCAGGGGCTGGTCACCATATGCTAAACACAGTTAATCAGCTTAGCCATGTGCGAGCATGTGCACGTTTGCAGATCAGAACACTAAGCCTATCATATCAAATCATAACATTATGTCTATGCCTTAATTTTGCATGTTAGTGAAAGTAAATTTATTTGTTCTGATTTTGATAACCCTTTACAATACGATCCATTACTTAAATGGATAACCACCCAAAAATGAAAATTCTGTCATCACCCTTAAGCTGTTTAAGAGTCATTCTTCTGCTGAACACAAAAGAAGATATTTTGAAGAATGTTAGTAACCAAACAGTTGCTGGTAGCCACTGACTTCCATAATAAGGAAAAAAAATACTATGGAAGTCAATGACTAAGTTTGGTTACCAACATTATTTAACCTTTCTTTGGTGTTCAGCACATGATGACCATGTTTCCTTTTTTTTTTTTTTTTTTTTGGTGAACTATCCCTTTAATCTACATCGGCTAACATTAAAACGAGCAATACATTTGTTACAGCATTTATTTATCTTTGTTAATGTTACTTAATAAAACTGCAACTTTATTTTTAGTTCATGTTAGCTTAGGTCCTTTAAATAATATTAAGTAACTTTTGATTCTAATAATGTATTATCAAATGCTGAAATGAGCTTTAACTGAGATTAATAAATGCTTCACAGGTAATTTTCATTGTTAGATCAAGTTAATTAATGTAGTTAGCTAATGTTAACAAATGGAACCGTATTGTAAAGTGTTACCAATTTTTTAGAAAGTATTACAAAAAATATATATTTTTAATTTTGTGATTGCACACAAAGGGTCCAAGATCAGCATTCGATAAGTACTAAATGAAACCAAAATTGCTTGCCAATTGGCTGCTAGGTTTACAAAAGACCAGCAACGAAATGCATTGTCTAGAATAAATCGTACCTCATTTCTTTTACATTTTTGGTTGAAAACTGACCATCAGAAGCTTACCTAGGATTTCTTAAGTTTTATTTCCTCCATAACTCCATGTGGTGACACTGACATATACTGCATGTGAAAAATTCTTCTCATTAAGCCACCCAGACAAAAATATGAGGAACAAAATCAGTCCTGACGTTGTTCTGACAGGCGGTGTTTCACAGAGCGATGGAGACGGACTCATCTCATATACTGTATTATGCAGCGAGTGACACAATGACCTGCACTGATTGCCAGAAATACATAAGGAAAAACAGCTAAATAATTCCAGCATGACTGAAAAATTATTTGAGTACGAGATATATTTATGACAAATAAGTTTTCTCGATTCACCTGTTATTGAGTAGTGTGACAAAAAGTTAATTTTAGACCATCAGCTTAACTCTACAGTATACAGTATATGCAAGTTGCTTGATAAAAATAAACAGCCTACAGTATGTTGACCTAATTTTGAACAATAAATTTTTTTTAAATGGTAAATTTATAGAAGCAATAAGCAACTCTAAACTGTACATTACTGTGATTTTACCAGCACTCTGTACCTAGTAACAATCTGGCTAAAAATAAAATCCTAAATGTTTTTAACACTATTTACGCATCAGAAAACTCTCTAGAGTAAGTTACTGTAATTCAGAAAATAATGGGACATCTGTCATATTGGTATTGGTTATTACATAAGTAAAGCTTATGAATGCGGTGTTGACAAATGCTGCAGTCAGAATTATTGAAGGTTCTATGTCTTAGATTTAATAATTGCATGCAACCGTTTTTTGCATTACAAGAAGCTCACCATTCTTCCGCTCATGAATAGGAAGCAAGTTGGGGGCGCGCTGAAGAGACAGTTCTTGCAGCTCATTGGTTACGGCATCACTCTGTGGACTGGAGGCGGAGCCTGTGGTATCAGCAGGGGCGGTGACACTGGGACTTGACTCCTCCCCCAGAGTTGCCATAGTCAAAAACAGCCCTAAAACAAAAAGAAATAACATTATTAGATGTAATTACAATAGTCATTCATTGTTTAATACTAAGTACTTTAAGTTAGTATTTAGTAAGCTTGTATAACTTTAAAGGGAACAAAGTGTAATTTGTGACAACAATTTTCCAGAATATGTACAAGGATATTTTCCAGGAAAATGTACAACATTGTGAATATGACCTTTAGTTACATAACAAAGAAAAGGGGTATTCTACTCAGAGAGAAAATGTGTGTGTGTGTGTGTGTGTGTAGTGTAGAGTTATATGATCTCACTGCAACAGAAAAAAACAGCGGTAACACAAACTCTGCTGCAAGCATTTTAAGCAGATGACAAACACCATCACCATGGTAACATGTTATAACACTTCACATACAGAAAGAGAAATACAAGTAGCACCTCTGCAGTGACAGATTGTGAAGGTATCCGACATAACAGCATCCCAACAATGAGTCACAAATTCAGTCACGGCCACATCTGCTAATGAGGTTCACCATTTTCAACAATCAACTTCCATTTCAGAATGTTTGCAATATCTGGAACACATCAATGTTTAAAAAAGATCATTTTAGAATGTCCGCATTCTGCAACATTTAGGCCTGGTTTCACAGACAGGGGCTAAGTAAGGCCTTGTCCACACGAACGCAGTTATTTTTAAACCCGCAGATTTTTTTCTATGCGGTTTGGCCGTTCATCCACATGTAAACGCAGCACCAGTTCACTGAAACCGAACATTTTCGAAAACTCCTGCCAGGGTGAAGATTTAAAAAAACTCCGGTTGCAGTGTTGTCGTATAGACAGCGAAACCTGAGTTTTTGGCTTGTGACGTCGGCGCCTGTTATCTCCGCCTTCTGGAGACGTTTTTAGGCTTCTGATTGGCCAACATGGTTTTACGGTTGAGATCATATCGCCACCTGTTGGTTTGGCATGCTCTTAGCAGTGCTTCATAGCATGCGTTTGCGTTTTCATGTGGACGGAGATTTTTTTTAAAACTGAAGAAGGAAAAACTCACACGGCCTTAGACTAAACCAGGATTAGGCCACAGTTCAATTTGGACATTTAAGTCATTTTTATAAACATAGTAACGTACCTTACATAAAAAACATTACTGTGTGCATCTTGAGACAAAACAAATGCACTGACATATTTTAAGATCAGTTAAGTTTCTTTAATTTGAAACAGCTCAGACTTACATTTTAGTCTGGACTAGGCTTAATCCTTGTCTGTGAAACTGGGGGCTAGAAATGTTACAAGGTTCAAACAAATAATTGTAATAGTTTAAATGTACAGGGAAAATATCATGTTCGAACGCCTGCAACTCTACAAACATTTTAATGTTCAAAAAGAATTTCAGAATGTTTGCCAACATCCCAAAACTTTGAATGTTAAAACAGAGAGTGTTGAATATCTCTATGTTTGAATATTCATGAAAAATGAGAATTATAGAATGACTGAAAAACTAGAACATTTGAATTTGTTAAAAAAAAAACCCTCTAGAGTGTTGAAAAAAAATAAAATTAAATTTATATATATATTATATATATAATATCTATTATCTATATATATATAATATATCTAATGATATATATATATATAATATATATATACGGATAATCTACGTGTCACATCTATGAGTGTGTTTGTAACATCCAGGAAGCATAAAAAATATTTAACACTCACAACTCACTTCTTTAAAGGAACTTTTACACTATAATGTAATCATTAAATCACAGATGTCTCTTCTTTCAGAGACATTCAATAAAAACCTCTCAACTTCCTTAGTAAAATGGAGTCTGCTTCCATCAGAACTGATCTCAAGTTACAAAAATCCCCGTTCAAAAAAAAAAGTTAAATGTCAGATCCTATTACCTTGCTTTGAATAACAGGGAAATTGCATGGTTAATTCAGCTATTTACTGGGAATTTGCAAACGTCAAACAAAACTGCAAACTCAAGCACAGGAGACATATGAAGTAGTTCAGCTCAATTACTTGGTAAAGCCCAATTAATATTTAAGCAATATTTATGATATATTTCTTGAATGGGAGGCCTAATTAGAATGTTTAAAAAGACACAACTATATTAAAGGGGTCATATGATGCTATTTTAAAGATCATTATTTGGTGTAACAGAATGTTGACATGCCTTAATGTTCAAAAAACACATTATTTTTCAAATACTGTACATTATTGTAGGTCCTCTATGCCCCGCCTCTCTCAAACACTTCGTCTTCTACAAAGTCCCTCCTTCCGACAAGCGCAGTCTGCTCTGATTGTCCAGCTGACCCAGTGCATTGTGATTGGCCTAACACCGCAAGCACTCGTAGGAAATGTAATGCCCCTAACCATAATCACGAGCTTCAGCTTTCAAAGGAAATATCAAGACAGTTAATAATGTCGTTAGTTTTACCATCAGTTCAAGCCCGACGGGCAACAGAGTCGCGTGACAGACACATTGATGAAGCAGTACACCACCTAACCCACACGTGTTACTCTGCGCTGCGCAAAACTCAATAGCAAATACTTGAACTAATAACAAAACATACTTACTGTCGCTGATTCAGAAGCACCAGATTTTTATAGCAAAGTCGGAATTTACCCTTTTTTTTTTATTTTTTTTTTTTTTTAGAAGTAGCCTTTGTGCACAGCCAGCCTTGTAACATTACTCTTCTAGGTTCAAAAAACTGTCACCCATAAAATGCGTTGCACAAATTCGAACATCTGGGTTGTGCTGTCTGTTGTAAATAAATCTTAACCAATGGTTCCTAATTGCATCTACTTTCGGAAGGCTAAATAAAGTTCTTTTGCTTTCGCACTGAAACACAGCATCTCTCTGACATGGCTGCATCAACACGACTGCTGTTCCTGAAACCACGCCTTCTTTCTTATCATGCACATTTTGGCGGCATTATGCTAATATTTCCACATAGTGACATAGACATGTGGGGGAGTGTTAGAACGAGCCGTTTTAGGTAGGCGTGGTTGACTGTTAACTTTTATAAAGAGTATCTCTTTGGATTTGAGACTTTAGGCTTTTGCAACTTTACAGATCTTCTTTTAGCACCAAGAGCTTGTAACACTCCAAAAAAAAAGTAAAATTGAAATCGCATCATATGACTAGGGCTGGGTATCGAGTTCGATACTTTTTAGGCACCGACCGAATTGCATCGATACCATCGAGTATCGAAAAACGTCTTGTCGTTCGGTACCAAATTTCGATACCTAAGGGGTTAATCTCATCAGCGTCAGTGAGCCAATAAGCCTGCAGCACTAGCCGGTGTGTTCGACTAGAGGCGCGGCGCAGATCGATCATCCACAAGAGCGATTCGAAAGCGCACGGAGCAGTCTGCTCTTTTTAGCTCTCGTGGTACTGCAATACCACCAGTATAGAGTAGCGCGTAGTGCGGGAGTTCCGATCATATGCAGATGTCCGTTCATACTAACGTTACACGACCGAAAGCGCGTGTTATGTGACCATTCATGCAAACTGTAGCATCATGCTACATAAGACAATAAATAAGATTTATATTCCGCTTTTACTCAAAACTCACTTTAAATCACCATCGAGTGTTTGTAATAACTTCCGATTGCCATCTAACAGGGCCGGATTTACGCATTGCTCAAGACATTGAGCAAATAAATATAACAAACAATAGGGCAAAAAATTACAAACTATTTCCATGTCTTCCACCTTTTTTATGTAGGCTACGGAAATCACGCTTTCTTTCTCCCAGTCTCTCTCACAGACGCACACACAGTGCAGACACGCGGAGACGTGAACAGAAACTTCTTGTCAGTGCTGCACCGCGAATTTCAGTAAAATTTTAGTTTAAATTTAAATTTAAAATTTCAGTAAAAGGTTTCGCAGCTGAAAAGCTACATGACATTTCTCAGTAGCGAGGTTCATGAAGGAGTTTAACTTAAAGATTCGCTATTAGTAGACGCTGCTGCTGAATGCTGCTGAGAGACGCATAGACGCAGGTATTCACTTAATCTCTCTCTCCCTCTCTCTAATAACCGCATTAGACTGCATTAATAACTGCGTAAGCCTGCATATCAATGGCTCAAGCCTCTGTTATCAGCTCTAAAATTACGTTTTGGAATTTGCAACGGAAGGTTTGGGATGAGGTGCTTAAAAAAATTTGTTCAACCCACACGAGATCTCAGGACGGAAACATGTCAAATGTCTTGAAATAAATGATCTGAACAATGTCTTGATGTGTGGTTGGGACTCCAGGCCGTTAAAATTATTAGAGAAATAATGCACTCCCGGAGGTGGTTATGTGGCCACGACTATATGGTATGGTCTTTCTCAGTTCTCAAACAAATTAAGAACTATTCGATTTTTATTGACTGAACGCAAGCGCTTATTCCGATAGAAAACACTGTATCGGTTTCCACTGATTAAGAAATATTTTTGTTTGCTTGGGTGGTAATATTAGGTCTATTATATTAATAGGGAAGGGGGCCCAAAAATGTGTTTTTTCTACATCACGAAAATAGGTAAATCCGGACCTGCCATCTAATGTGTGTTTTGGCCATGTAATGTTGCTGAAATTAAATATATTATAACATTTGAGTCAGAGCAGCGATCATGGAAGATGGAACACAAGCAGACAGCGCTGGAAGCTTCTAATGCTCATCAGTAAATCAGTGGAAAAAAATAGAAATCATGATTCTGTCTGAGCTATGCGTTTTAAAACGAACACTAACTAGCCTAACGTGTAAACTGAAGACTATTTGAGCTTTATTAAAACTATTTTGCACTGATTTATTGTGTTGGTTACATTTTGTTCCTTTGTGCAGTGGCTCAGGAGATGAGTCTTTGAGTTTTTTTTTTAGATAATGTAATCTTGTTAAAATTGATTTCATAAAATTGGTATAGAAAAAAGTATCGTTCAGGAACCGGCATCGAAGTCAAGGTATCGGTATCGATATAGAAAATTTTTGAGGGATACCCAGCACTACATATGACCCCTTTAATGAGTAAGTTCTATTAGTGAATTCTGTTGATTCAGTGGGGCTTTTCACTGAGCTCTTGAAAAAGAGCACTTTGTTGCAGAACAAGAGAATTGGTTTTGACAGAATGATTGTTAGGGGTTTTCAGAAATGCATTTCTCTTTACAGGGTTTAAATACAGAGCAGATATAACAGCTTAGTCATGTGCAAAGTGAGTCACACAAACACACACACACTTCGTTCTCATCAGGCCATCTGAGCAAAACAGTGCTGCTGGAATCTATTGCCATGGTGATGATGTCACAATTGGGAAAGCATGATTGACAGGCACATTCGGTTTACATTTCAATTTCTCAGCACCGCATTTGCTTCGCAAAGTCATTTATTTTTCTTTAATTTCCTTGTTTTTCTTCCCTTTTTGTTTGGTTCACAGAACATTTCTGGGTAGTAATACTAAAAATATGAGTGGGAGTATTTTAAGGTGAGTAAAATGTGCTGAGAGCAATGATGAACAGAGGGAAGTGTTGGGAAAAGGGACCTCAAGATTCTCACATGTACTGATAATATTAAGCAGCAAAAATGGTTTTCAACATCTTAATCATAAGAAATATAGCTAATATAGAATATATATATATATATATATATATATAGCTATATATATCTAATATTATCTATATCGATCTATTTATTCTTAGGGATCCACCGATGTCTCGCTTGCCGTATTAACAGGAGAGTGCCGATTTTTCCTCAATTTACAACCATCGGCAATATAAGGAAAAAGGCTGATATAAAAAAAACGATGGTTTATTAATTAACTGCGTGAAGGCACTGAGCTGTATAATGTCTGTTGCATAATCGTAGCGCTGCTGTCTGCACTTTAATGCTAAACAAATAACAAAAGATCGCACACCTTTTCTTGACTAAATAACTTTTGTAACTTTGATAAGTGTAGCGGACCTCATCTGAATTATGACCAAAACTTTACTGATGTTTTAAGTTTATTGCGTCCTTTTTCTCTCCAAAAAAATTACCATAAGAGCTAAACAAAACACAGTACGAGAAGTTCACATTAAACTCTCTCTCTCAGTTGCATTATCATCAACATACAGCGAATTACACAAAACACTCATTACAACTAACAGTAAACAAATACATACAGATCTCATGCCTTTTCGGGGGTGCTTAATAAACTGACAAACTTTAAATCCGAAGAACTGCGTGCTTTCATTAACCATATAGCTGCTCCGTAGACTAGAAACTTGATGATCTCCCCAGATCCAACTGCCTCCAACCATACATTACCTAAACCTACCAATCTCCACTCTCTAGATGTGGATCCAACCACGCCCCATGGATCTTGTGTTCTGCAGTTAGGGGCTACTGGCTCTCGGCGGCTTCATGATGCAGTAATGGCTGGCGGCGCTCTGGAGCTCACAACACGCGAAATCGGATTTTGTAAATAGACGTTATCTTTATTAACAAACTGCATTTTTGAAGTCCAAACAAGTACATTCTCGCCTACAATGCTCTTAAAACTACATTCCGTGACACAAAACAGTATTCTTTTTAATTATAGTGGATTTGGGCATCCGCCATGACACTCGCTATGAGAAATACGGCAAGCGGAGTGATACAAACGGCTGAAAACGGCTGTTGGGGTTTTTTTTTGTTTGGAATCTGTTGTACTCTAATATCAACACTCGTATCCATCAGATTTGTGTGACCAGAAAGAACTTTTGTATAATATATCTATACATATAACACACATAGATAGATATATAGATATATGATAGATATATATATAATATATATATACACACACACACACAACACACACACCTAACATTCACTTTGACATCCTGACTGTACAGTTTGAAACAGTACACTCACTCACGCTAATCACGGATGACGACACAGACTTTGCTATACTATACACTTAGACGAAATGTAAATAATTTATTGATCATTATGGGAAACTGATGCTCCAGTGCTGGGAACATATTGCACTTACTGGCATCGTAATCGTACATCACTGCTAACTCTAGACAGACATTACAGTCTTTCCAATACACTGTTTTATTACCTCCCAGCAAACTGATCTTTTAAGTCCAATTAAAGTCACACATTTTGGGGTTTTGGCTACTTTTTAGGGTGAGGAATGGGATCGGGGTACGACTTACACCCAAGCCTACATCATTAACACCACGGCTCAACATGTGTTGCATTCTGACTCAACTTTTAATATGTGATTGCCCTCAGGTCTTTGAATTGTAAAACTGTGGGCAGGTTTCTTATTTTGGCTTTCATGGTCAGTCCGTTTGCTTTTATCTGGGTCAGAATGCAAAACATAATTCCCTCTGGGCGGAATGCTCTCGGGCGGTACTATCAGCTTCAACGGAAGGCAGTTATAGGGTTTTTCTGTTTACCAAGCTAAACAAGTGAGGCACAGACAAGGCAACAGTTTAAGACTATACACTTCACCCAAAAGATGAGGTCACTGGGTCAGAATATCATGCCGTGTGCCTCTGCAAAGTGACAGCTAGCTAATCCATGCCAGGTGCGACCAGGCCAACTGCTTGGTACTCACCCAAGTGGCACACATTGCCATCTGACTTTCAATCGCACAGTCAAGCAGTCTAATACTGTTATTCTGTCTGAGATACATCAGATTACAGAAGCAAAATGGGTTGTGAATGGCATTTCATATTGACTTTGACTACTAGGCTATATGGCTACCAATTTTGCAACTATAGAGGACAGTATTTCACACATATGCAATTTACTTAGTATTGTAACAGCATGAAGTGAACGTCTTACAATTAGAAGATCTGGAGGGATGTTAAAACAGAGCTTCCGAGAAGTGCAGAGAACATCAGGGGTTTTGGGAATTGCATATGCAGCAGCAAAATAAACACGAGCAGCTGTGAGGGGGAAATACCCAGAAGTGTTTACGTGTAGGTGCCTGTGATTCGGTTACCTGATTTATTTCCTGCTCAAAAAACTCCAATGTAATTCCATGTCAGGTGTGAGGCACTATTACCTGAAAGAAAGAAAAAAGCAAAAAAATTTGCTAATAAAACAACAGCTATGAGATCCATTTACATGAGGGGCATTAAAAAGAATGTTCAATTCGTATTTTGCAAAAAAGTATTTATATTTGTTAGAAATATTTAAATTTATGTTTTATTTTAAGAGACATTTAATAAAATATTTAATTTTTATTAAAAAAGATGCCATATATTTTCTTTCCATGCGAGGGTTTCTTACATTTTACTTTTCTTTTTTTTTAACTAGAAGCTGGAAATGATATAACAGCGGTGGCGAACTCCGTCCTGGAGAGCCGCAGCCCTGCAGAGTTCAGCTCCAACCCTAATTAAAACTCACCTGCCTGTAGCTTCTTAGTACTTTCTTGATTAGCTTGTTCAGGTGTGTTTTATTAGGGTTGAAGCAAAACTCTGCAGGACTGCGGCTCTCCAGGACCGAAGTTCACCACCCCGTGATATAATATTATTCACAATTTCCTAAACTTTTGCTGGAAAATAACACATACTTGCACAATGCAAAACAATACTGACTGCTTCATAGTTTTCAACATTTTATGAAAATGATGTTTCTAAGATTGTCTTAGATACTTTCATTTTTGCGGTTTCCACAAAAGCTAGCCAGCAAGACAGCATTGTTGCTGCAAATTCTGATTTGTCACCAAGATCATGTGAAACACTTCACACAAAGCCAAATGTTCACGTTTGCAAGGAATAAAAATGCATGTACAAGATCAATGAATCTAAAATGTTCGGTATCAACCATATTATTTTAGCATACTACTATTAAAAGGTTAGCATATTTTGAATTAGCTTTTATTTTTATATTTTCCATTTTCATTGTAATTTTAGTTCAAATTTTTGTATTTTCTTTGTGCTTTATCACTTTATTAGGTTTTGTTTTTTTATAGATTTTTCTATACAGATTTCTAGTGATGTCAAGTCGATTAATTGCGATTATTTACATCCAAAATAACAGTTTGTTTACATAATATATGTGTGTGTACTTTGTATATTTATTTTGTATATATAAATACACACATATGCAGTATACATTTTGAAAATATTTACACATTTTATAAATATATTTGATATATAAACATAACAGATTTTACTAAAATGTATACATGCATGTGTGTGTATAGGCTAACAGACTGAACTATTATTGCTTTGCGATAATATCGCGATATGAAAAAACTTGATTTTCAATCGCAGAGGCTGCGATTACTCGGTCACGTGACACGCGAGAGTAAATAGGTGTGTTCGACTTGAAGATCGATCTTTGACGTCAAAGCACGGCAAGAGAAAGCATAAGGAGACGTCCGCGCTCTCTTATAGCTCTCGCAGTGCTTTGATGACATACACCGATCGGTCTAAGCAGCGCTGCTTCAAGTCGAGCGCAGGCCACAGCAGAAAAGAAATAAAACGTTAAACAGCCAAAGGACGTAACTTAGAGTGGGAGATGGATCGGTTTGTCAAAGGGAAGAGAAAAGCCATGGATGAAGTCTCACAGACCCAGGCAGGTGCTGGTCATATAAAAGCTAAATGCAGAAAATATGACAAAGCTTATCTTGCTCTCGGCTTCACTCACCAAGTCTATACCAGACGCTACAGTTGTCGAGTCGCGCCGCTACAGCACTACACTGACGCAACAAAGCGACCGATGCAAACCATTTTAACCTTGGTTCGGTACGTCATAAATAGAACAAGGCATCAGTTTAATGTCGGGTTTTGTCGCGTCGCGTCGCATCCAGTGTACACAGCGTCACTGGGGGGGGGATTATAACGGTTTTCTCCGTTATTTTGCTGCTCCCTCCGGTTTAGACACGTCTTTTATGTCATCAGTGTAGAAAGCCTCGTTTGTGCCTTTCCCAGCGGACATCATTAAACCCCCAAAAATAATCAAACGCGAAAGAAATAATAAGTCAAATGATGCATGTTTTTTCCTGTAGGTTTTTTAAATTAAAAAAATATTAATTTTCATAATGTTTAGTGAAATTATTTGATTGTCTGAGGTGGGATGGGGATTCGGGAAAGGTTTTTTTATAGGTTTAAAGTGACCAAAAAAGTTTAAGAACCACTGGTCTAAAGTTAACAGACAGTGTTTAAAAAGTGCAGTGCACATGTTTACATATGTTTATTACAGTGACTTTGAATTACCTAAAGTAGTGTGGTAAAGCAACAGATTTGTTTTTATATTTCTGCAATCTACTTTAGTTTGTGTGATTTGTTACTGACTTTCATATTAACGTTTACACCAGGCTATTTAAACATAATTATTACATGCTTACAAGGTTGAGAGTTCAACAAATCAGCCCTTCCTACTGTGATGGAGTTGTTTCAATACAATGTCATTCTATCATTCATGCATCAACCATAAGTGCTCGTAACATATAGCCTGGCATAACAGAAAAGAACATTTATGTTTAATCTATCTTAATATTGTGTTTTCTACTATACAATGATTATAGCTTGTCTTTGTTGAATAATACAGAACATAAAGAGCTTTAAAAAAATAATTGCATATTAAAATCGCAATCGCAATATTGGTAAAAAAATATCGCAATTAGATTATTTTCCAAAATCGTTCAGCCCTAGGCTAAACATAAGAAACATAGACGGTACACACACATATATTACTTCAACTTAAGCTTCTTTATTTCTATTAGCTGCCAAAGCAACATTTCTAACTTAAAGTTCTTTAAGTTCAAGTTATACTTTATGTCAGTTTTATTTTAAACACCTAGAGATTGTAGTTTTTTTTTTTTTTAGTTTTAGTTAACAAAAACAACACTGGTATCAACAGGCCTGAAACTCTCACACTGGCCCTTGCTATGCCCTATAGTTTTACTTTTTAAAACACAAGTTTTTGTCACACAGAGGAATGTTCTGGGCTCAATAAAAGCTCTATCAACAGCATGCCACAGAAAATCATTTTTACTCGTGCTTCAGTACCCACATGGGCCACACAAAGATACCAGAACAGGACTGTTAACATACACAGAACTCCACACAGTAGACAAACTGATTTATACAACGATAAACCATTTATCCACCTAGAACAGCAGTTCCACCGGACCCTTTAGGCAACTTAAACAACACAACGAACTTGTTTTAAACCCGGAACATTCCTGCATGTGAAATTTGAAACCTGCGCTGCAAGACAAAAAGCACGAAAGTGAGAATGACTAAAAGAACACAGACATAAGTGACGCACTGACAGGGATACACGAGGACTGTCGGTTTTATCAATTTAAGCTGGTTTATCTCAAAGTCTCCTGTTTGAGATGAAGCAGAAGTTTGAGTTCCTTTTGTCCCACTTTATTTTGTCACTAGTCTATGAATCATAAGCTCACAAGTCATGCTTGTTGATCACAAACCGTGTTATTACTGTGTATATGTGGAATATCGTGTATTTATGTTTCCATTCTGCAGTTAAAATGCTGATGTGACAGAAAGCGCAATCAATAAGTCTCATGCAATACATCTCAAGTCACTTACAACAGAACCTTGAACCCTAAGAAGCCTAAAAAGCATTTGACTTAGCAAACCACTAACGTTAATGCAAAACAGAACATTACACTATTGTTTATAAGGCTATAATGCAGTTATATAGTTCAAACGCATCTTTAAGACCATCGGCTTCAACCAGACCAAAAAAAAAAGAGTCCGATGGTAATACAATGGTACTCTAACACACCTTGGTACTGTATGTTTACAGTATTCATACACTGTGGTATTTACATGGTAGGACAATACATTAATGTAAAAGTGCAGAAAACATGGTATTACCATGCCCATACCATACTGCTTTTAACCCAAAGGCAAAATAACACACTTAAAAGGCTGTAAATAACATATGTTAAGAGCTGTCATAACATGCCAACCCACCTAATGACAGATGCATGCAATAAAAGAATAAAAACACCATGATGCATGTTACATAACAGTCCCACCTTCACAGCATCAGGACCACAAGCAACCTCCCGTGCCCACTGTGGCCAAGGTGACCTGTATCCCTGATAACCTTCAGTCAAACGTTTGGCAGCCCCCAAAACATGCTGTCTCACCTAGCAAGTAACTTGACAAGCAAACTCAGGTCATGTGCTTGCTGTTCCCAACTACACAGTACAACTTCCAGCAAGCTTATAATGCAATATTAAACACCATGAAAGCATTCGAATAAATGACTGCGCATGCACAGCTGCTGCGTGTCAAACCAAGTCTCAAAAATAATAACTTTAACAGTTGTCTTACTCTACAGTGCTTGATCCATCCTGGTCTGCACTCCACTCACTAATCGTTTCCGATATCCAGTAAACTTCAACCGGAAACCCGCCTGTTTTTAGGACTCATCCAATAGTGGGTGAGGACTCTGAAGAACGGCATTGCGGACAGCCAATAGGCTCATTCAGAAGACTTCCGCGAACCCACTAAGCCAATAACATTTCGCTGCTCGGTGTTCTCGGTGGAACAAGTGGACCAATTAGAATGCTCCCCGGTTGTGGTGGAACGCTCAGCGTTGAGATTCTACCACAGGAATAGATAAGTGTGTACCATGGTAATTAGCATGTACATTAGTTTTTTGATACAGTAAAAATTATATGTATTTAAATACTATACTTTATAGTGCCCAGATATTCTAATAACACAAAACTTCTATTCATTTTATTTTATTTTTTCTCACAATTGAGGATTCGGCTTTCTGAGTACTCAAGCAACCCCTGAACTAACAACATTAGTAGTAGTAGTATAATAATCATAATAAGAATAATAATAATACACTAATGCGTGTATAATTAAAACATTTTTATAAATACATTATTTGGATTTATTTTAATTTTAAAAAAAAAACTTTAATAGATCCTAAAGTCATGGGGACATGGAATCACATTATCTTGTGACAGAGTTTTTGAGTTAATTACACACAAAAAGAGGTCTCGTACTGCCTCGGCTGAGTCCCATGTTATGCAATTGGCCTGTTTTTCTGACCCTATTAAATGTGAGTGTTTCTTCTATTGAAACAAAGATTAATAAATTTTTTTTATTTTTAATTGGTATTTCCCACATTAGGTATATGTAGGCCCCGACATATGCCACAAAACTCATAGAAAATAACCAAAACAATCCAAGGTTTTTTATTTAGCACAGTGGCTAGATTAGCAAATAATCAGACGTCACCCAAACTAAATATTCCCTCAGTTTAGTAGTAATTACTTTATGAATTTATTCACTGATAAAATGGATAGCATCAGAAATACAATAATAAATGTAGATTCTACAGCTTTTAATACTTTAGCTTCATTCATCGCACCTAAAGATAAACTGTGTTTTACAGCTATAGGACAGGAAGAGCTAATAAACTTATCACTGCATCTAAACCAACACCATGCCTGTTAGATCCTGTACCCACTAAATTACTAAAATAGTTGTTACCTGTAGCAGCGTCTCAATATTTTTAACTCGTCGTTGTCTTTAGGTCACGGCCCAAAACCATTCAAGCTGCTGGTTATTAAGCCTCTTATTAAGAAAACACAACTAGATCCTAGTGAACTGGCAAATTACAGACCCCTCTCAAATCTTCCTTTTATGTCTAAAATTTTAGAAAAATTGTGTCTGCTCAATTGTGCTCCTTCCTGCAAAAAATGATCTCTATGAAGAATTTCAGTCAGGTTTCAGGCCCCACCAAAGCACAGGAACTGCACTTGTTAAAATTACAAATGACTTGCTTCTTGCGTCAGACCAAGTCTGCATCTCATTGCAAGTTTTACTTGAACTTACTGCTGCATTCGACACTATAGATCATGACATACTCATAGATTGATACAAAACTATACAGTTATTCAAGGGCAGTCTTAAGCATTATTCTCATCACCAGTAAAATATGAGTGCCACAAGGATCTGTCCTAGGTCCTCTGCTATTTTCGATATACATGTTGCCCCTTGGTAATATTATTAGAAAATACGGGATTAGTTTCCACTGTTATGCCGATGAAACTCAACTATATATCTCAACAAGACCAGATTAAACTCTAACTTATCTAAGCTAACAGAGTGTGTTAAAAATATAAAAGTCCAATATTATTGGATGACCAATAATTTTCTCAGTTTAAATTCGGATAAGACAGATATATTACTTACTGGACCAAAAGACAGTACACAGAATCTCTTTGATTACAATTTACAACTAGACGGGTGTACTGTTACTTCCTCTACAGTCAAATATCTGGGTGTTATATTAGATAACAACTTGTCTTTTGAAAATCATATTTCCCATTTTACAAAAACAGCATTCTTCCATCTTAAACATTCCAAGCTACGTAACATGTTACCTGTTTCTGATGCAGACAAGCTAGTTCATGCATTCATGACCGCTAGACTGAACTATTGTAATGCACTGCTAGCTGGTAGTCCTGCATCTTCAATAAACAAGCTACAGGTAGTCCAAAATGCAGCAGCTAGGGTCCTTACCAGGTCAATAAAATATGATCATATTACCCCAATTTTACAGTCTCTGCACTGGCTACCTATTAAGCTCTGTATAAGTTACAAAATATTATTACTTGCCTATAAGTCCCTTAATGGGTTTGCTCCTGCGTACCTAACTAGTCTTCTACCGCTCTACAATCCATCACGCTCCCTAAGGTCGCATAATTCTGGACTTTTGGTAGTACCTAGAATAGCACTTTAGTCCACTAAAGGAGGTAGAGCTTTTGCGCATTTGGCTCCCAAACTCCGTGGTAATAGCCTTCCTGATAACGTTCGGGGGTTCAGACACACTCTCTCTGTTTAAATCTAGTTTAAAGACACATCTCTTTGGCCAAGCACTGAAATAATGCATCTCATAATCTTGGACTGTAGTTATATCTGATCAAATGCGCATTATTATTCTTTAGCCTGGGTTAAACAAATACATTTTGCTTGATTGGAACAGCAGCTACACTAATTATGCCTCTTTTTGTTTCTCTGTTTTTTGACGTAAACTAGGCATGGTTTAAACACAAGTTTCAGTCTGATCCCGAGCACCTGAAAGAGATGATGGGGGCCAACCCTGAACGAACATACAGAACTACCAAAAACATTTGCTATAATTTTTAAACTGCACAAATAAATACTTGCTGGCATGGTCATCGTCTGTTTGACAGTCACCACTGATAAGCTACCACTAAATATTGTAGAAACTTAATTTGCTGTAAAGTTGCTTTGCAACGATTTATCGTGAAAAGTTCTATACAAATAATCTTGAATTGAATTGAATTATCATTAATCAATTATTTTATTGTAGAACCATTATACAACTTTTATGTGACATCAATAATAAAATCTACAGTAAGTAGTCATTAATGAATAATCATCTGACAGGCCTTGGATGTGTAATTAGTCATTTATGTTAATAGATTCATTGACATTCAATAATAAACATCACATTTTACATTCAAACGTAACTGTAACTGAACGCATTCTAGTACAGTGTGAACATCAGTGCTGAGAGAGAAATGATTTTACTATCTAAATTTCAGTATGGATTCCCACGAGTCTGTACATAAAGCATGCACTTGAGCTTCAGTGTCTTAAACCTCCTGTGCAACAGAAAGTGCCTTTTGTGCATAACTGTGGTTATTCTACATCCCCTTATCAAGAAAGATGAAAAAAAAAATTTTTTTTATGTCCAGACATTTTAGGTTAAAGGTCAGTTACAGTCTCAGTGGCTTTGTGTTGTCAATTGAAATCAAGTATCACCAACACAGAACCAGAAAAACTAGTCTGGAAGTTGTTTTCGTACGGTAAACTGTATCAATGCAGAAAGGCAGATCTAAGAGCAGGCTCCAATGTTGACAGCAATGATCTTACAAAACATCATTTTCTTGTTGACGCTATGTAAAGCAGTCCAGATTTGTTGGTATTCATAAACAAAATCAGTTCCTATTTTAAATGAAGTAAAAAACTACATGAAATACTGACCACGGTATTGACCTATTAAGGCCATTTTGTACATATTAGTACAAAATTGCAATAATTATTTAAGTGGGATTGATTTCAGTACTATTGCATACATTCTATTTGTGATAATTATTTATATTAATGCACTATCAATCAAAAGTTTGGACACACTTATTCATTCTTTTAGTATGTTCTTAAGAATTTCTGAATAATAGTAAAGTCATTAAACTATAAAATAATATGGGAAAAAAAGGTTCACAAATCAAAAATGTTCTGTTTTATCTTCCTTGAAATAGCCACATTTTATATCTAGTTTATACTGTAAACCTTGTAATCTATGAATCAGTGTTATTTTAGTATTATGTATATACTAATAAAGCATTGTTAATATTTTAAAGGTCAGCTTATTGTTTTAATTTCCGTCCTTCATTCTAATTTAAAAAAAATTTAAAAGGTTGTTAAGGGGTTTTTTTTTTTTTTTTTAATTTCTATGTACTTTTTCGTTTTAGTAATTTTTGTACTTACAACATAATTATTTAGCTTAGTTAGCTGCCAAAGCAACATTTCTAATTTTCGTTTTAATCCCCCCCCCCTAATATTTATATTTTATTTTATTATTTATATTGCAATATTTATATTTACTTTATTTATACAATTACTGAAGCCTATAGATTCAAAATGTTTTAAAGATCATGAGAAACATAAACTGAGTCAAGTGTGTCTAAACTTTTGAGTGTTCCTGTCCATTTTGATCATTTATAAAAAAATAAAAATAAAAAAATAAAAATCTTTTCAATTGACTATTTTTCATAACACAGGTATACTCAGTTCCTATGACATCGGTGAGCTAATAAACCTCCTGTGAGAGGTCAGCGGGCCGTCATTGTGCGTCTGAGGCCCATGACCCTGAAGGTGGTGTTGGCGATCTTCTCGTACAGCAAGAACATCAGTGCGGCAGTGAGGACCGTCTGAAGCAGCTTCGCCTCCAGGCCTTTAAATAATCCCAGCACACCCCACTTTCTGTAATAAATCAATCAACAAACATCTCAGTTCAAGCGGAGGAGTTCAGATGTCAACGGAAACCAATGAATCACTTGACAATATCTTGTGTGACAGCTACTGAAAATGAACTGCAGAGTAAAATATGTTAGCACTACACAGGCAAAATCAGGTCAGGTGAAATGTGTGTTATTCTACCTGACTCTATTGATTAGCAGATACATGACAGCTCTCAGGCTGTTCAGGAGTTTGGACTGATCTGCGGGCTGCCCATGCTGTCCAAACTGAACACAAATGAGAACGACAGACAAAACAGACAATATTACCATTACACAAACAAAACTGAAGCTTCCGAAAAAGTGTGGTTCTCTGGTTTCATATATCACAGCAGATCTGAACTAATGGACGCAAATGCAAAGAATAAAACTAACCTAACCATATAACCATGCATAGTTTAGAGAGCGAAAAACCAACTCTTAGAAGGGAGGGAAAAACTCTTCCCTTACTTATCTATTGTTGTTGACATCAGTGGTCACATGTCCAATCTGTATAGTTTTTAGGTGCAAATTCATCTGTGATTTACATCTGTGACAAATGTTTTTATTACTGTTCTGTTTTAATATATTTTAAAGTGTAATTTATTCCTGTGATGATCTATCTATCTATCTATCTATCATCTCTCTCACTCTCTCTATCTCTCTCTCTATCTATCTATCTATCATCTCTCTCTCACTCTCTCTATCTCTCTCTCTATCTATCTATCTATCATCTCTCTCTCTCTCTATCTATCTCTCTCTCTATCTATCTATCTATCTCTCTCTCTACCTCTCTATCTATCTCTCTATCTATCTATCTATCTATCTATCTATCTCTCTATCTATCTATCTATCTCTCTATACGTATATTCTTCTATCTATCTATCTATCTATCTCTCTATCTGTCTATCTATCTATCTCTCTCTCACTCTCTCACTCTATCTATCTATCTATCTCTCTCTCTCTATCTATCATCTCTCACTCACTCACTCTATCTATCTATCTATCTATCTATCTGTCTATCTCTCCCTATCTATCTATCATATCTATCTATCTATCTATCTATCTATCTATCTATCTATCTATCTATCTATCTATCTATCATCTCTCTCTCTCCATCTATCTATCTATCCAGACTTCTTCAAATTAACTCTATTAAAACTTTTACACTATTAAAAATTACTTCAGTCCTAGAACAGTTAAACAGTTGCTCAGCTTAATATTTTTTGGGGAATCTGTGATACAGATTGTTTGATTAATAGCAATTGTAACAGTGTCCATTTAATGCATTTTTGCAGAGAATAATTTTTTTTTCTTACTGGCCTCAAACATTTGAACAGTTGTATATAAGCGCCTTTTAAATAAAGTCTTTATTTCTTTCAAAATGTCTTTCTTACCAACCCCAGACTTCTGAAAGTATATAAAAATCAAAGACCTGCAACAAAATCAGTTGAGAACCAATAATCCAGTATGCATGATATGAGCTGATTGGGCAAATATAAACTAAACGTATTCTGGTCTTACCCGTAGAACGGATTGAACTGTCTGTAGAGGGTAGGTTATGGTGGTTGCAACGGCCTTGGCAATGGCTCCAATAAGAAACACCTCCACTGAGGAGAGCTATAAACAATCAGACAGAAATATAGTGGAAAAAAAAAGTTAAGTTAAACAATGAAGAGTCTGTCTTTCCTCTATAACAGAAGATTTTTTTTTTGTGCGTTTACATTCCATCTCCGTTATCACGAAACCCACAACACGATGACAGAATGTAGGTTTTTGGGTGAAGAAACTTAAAATATGTAGATAAACTGCACATTGAAAGACAAACCAAAACACTGATATGTTCTAATTTAAACTTCAATGGACTGTGACATCATCCATGGTTACCAAGGAGTTACATAACCATATTTCTTGGTTGCTATGTTTTTTTTCGTTTACTCATACTCGACAGATGCTTGCACATGAATACGAGCATCTAAATGAGCGAATCATCATCTGCATGTTTTTTTATATCAGAAATGCTGTAGTTACTGTTTCCCAGGCAACAGAGATCTTGTGAATAGACTCATCTGTTTATTTATATGTTGTCATGATTGAGTATGCAGAGAGATAATTCAAAGTTTTTACATTACTGTATTAGCTTTAATATGGTAAAAGTTTCTTACCATGAAATTGAGTCAATTATAAACCCTAAAAACTGTTCTGGGATCAGCAGCCTGCTCTGACCTCTCTGTGGACGCCCCTCATGAGCTGCCTCTTCAGACCCTCGTAGATCATGAACTGCACGGCTGGATTGAGCACCAGCAGCAGGGAGGGAAACGTCCCGTTCCATAACGCACCCACTCCTTCCCGCTGCATGATCTGTACCAACGCATCTAAAGAGAGACGGATCACCTTATATCATCACTGGACACACATTTGAATTAAAGGCAATGAAATGAAGATCATGTATGATGTCTTTTAAAATGACCAATAATTCCATTGTAGTGTGTGGGCTGTATGTCTTCATTTCTGAATTTCGCCCCCTGCAGTTTCAGTCTGGTATTGACTACCCAGAGCGGAGTGGTCACAAGAACATTCACTACACCTAAAGGAAGATAGAAAGGTTTAGCACATATGAAGATGTTTTGATAAGAATGTAGGTAACCGAACAGTTGCTGGTAGCCATTGACTTCCATAGTATGGAAAAAATACTATGGAAGTCAATGCGGACCAACAGCTGCTTGGTTACCAACATTCTTCAAAATATCTTCTTTTGTGTTCAACAGAACATGAAAAAAAAGTAAGTCAAGTCAAGTCACCTTTATTTATATAGCGCTTTTAACAATACAGATTGTGACAAAGCAACTGAACAGCATTAATTAGGAAAATAGTGTGTCATTTATGCAAAATGACAATAGTAAACACTCATTTTTCAGTTAAAGACAGTTCATCATTGAATTCAGTGATGTCAACATCCAGCTCAGTTTAAATAATATCTTTGCAATAATGTCAACGATAACGCTGGAAATGAAGTGTCCCCAACTAAGCAAGCCAGAGGCGACAGTGGCAAGGAACCAAAACACCATCGGTGACAGAATGGAGAAAAACCTTGGGAGAAACCAGGCTCAGTCGGGGGGCCAGTTCTCCTCTGACCAGACGAACCAGCAGAACGGAAAAATCAATATAAGACGTAATAAAACAGACGATGAATAATATTAACAGCAATTCTTATATGATGCAATCAAACTTATAGCAAATTTTGGTAGTTCTGTATGTTGTTTCATGTTTGGCATCATCTGAGGTCCTCTGAGAGTTTTGCATCATCTCTTCTCAGGTGTTCTGGATCCAGACCGAAGCTTGTATAAATCCTAGTTACCACAGGATGTCAATCCCGTGGCAAAAGACAGAGAAACAAATACAAACATAAGTAGCGTAGCTGCTGTTCCAACCAAGCAAAAAAAATTTGTTTAGCCCAAACTAAAGAATAATAATGTGCATGTGATTAGATATAATTGCAGTAAAAGATTATGACTGCAGTACAAGATTATGAGATGCATTTATTTGAATGCTTGGCCAAAGAGATGTTTCTTTAATCCAGATTTAAACCGAGAGAGTGTGTCTGAAACCCGAACGGTATCAGGAAGGCTATTCCAGAGTTTGGGAGCCAAATGCGAAAAAGCTCTACCTCCTTTAGTGGACTTTGCTATCCTAGGTACCACCAAAAGTCCAGAATTTTGCGACCTTAGGGAGCGTGATGGATTGTAGCGTGGTAGAAGACTTTAGGTATGCAGGAGCTAAACCATTAAAGGCCTTATAGGCAAGTAATAATATTTTTTAACTAATACGGTACTTAATAGGTAGCCAGTGCAGATACTGTAAAATTGGAGTAATATGATCATATTTCTTGACCTGGTAAGGACTCTAGCCGCTGCATTTTGGACTATCTGTAGCTTTTTTATTGAAGATGCAGGACAACCAGCTAGCAGTGCATTACAATAGTCCAGTCTAGAGGTCATGAATGCATGAACTAGCTTTTCTGCATCAGAAACAGGTAATATGTTTCGTAGCTTGGCAATGTTTCTTAGATGGAAGAATGCTGTTTTTGTAACATGGGAAATATGATTTTCAAAAGACAAGTTGCTATCTAATATAACACCCAGATTTTTGACTCTAGAGGAAGTAACCGTGCATCCGTCTAGTTGCAAATTGTAATACACGAGATTCGTTGTACTGTCTTTTGGTTCAATAAGTATTATCTCTGTCTTATCCGGATTTAATAGGAGAAAATTTTTGGTCATCCATTCTTTTACATTTTTAAACACACTCCGTTAGCTTAGATAATTTAGGAGTTTCATCTGGTCTTGTTGAGATATATATAGTTGAGTATCATCGGCATAACAGTGGAAACTAATCCCGTATTTCCTAATAATATTACCAAGGGGCAACATGTATATCGAAAATAGCAGAGGACCTAGGACAGATCCTTGTGGCACTCCATATTTTACTGGTGATAATTGAGATGACTCCCCGTTTAAATAAACAAAGTGGTAGCGATCGGACAGGTAGGATCTAAACCATCTTAAAGCCTACCCTTGAATACCTGTATAGTTTTGTAAACAATCTATGAGTATGTCATGATCTATAGTATCGAATGCAGCACTAAGATCAAGTAAAACTATCAATGAGACACAGCCTTGGTCTGACGCAAGAAGCAATTTATTTGTAATTTTAACAAGTGCAGTTTTTTTCTGTGCTATGGTGGGGCCTGAAACCGGACTGAAATTCTTCATAGAGATCATTTTTTTTGCAGGAAGGAGCACAATTGAGCAGACACAACTTTTTCTAAAATTTTAGACATAAAAGGAAGATTTGAGATGGGTCTGTAATTTGCCAGTTCACTAGGATCTAGTTGTGGTTTCTTAATAAGAGGCTTAATAACCGCCAGCTTGAATGGTTTTGGGACGTGACCTAAAGACAACGACGAGATAATATTGAGAAGCAGAATATTTCTGCTACAGGTAACGGCTCTTTTAGTAATTTAGTGGGTACAGTATCTAACAGGCATGTTGTTGGTTTAGTTGCAGTGATAAGTTTATTTAGCTCTTCGTGTCCTATAGTTGTAAAGCACTGCAGTTTATCTTTTGGTGCGATGAATGAAGCTAAAGTATTATACGCTGTAGAATCTACATTTGTTATTGTATTTCTGATGTTATCTATTTTATCAGTGAAGAAATTCATAAAGTCATTACTATTAAACTGTGAGGGAATATTTAGATTGGGTGGTGTCTGGTTATTTGTTAATCTAGCCACTGTGCTAAATAAAAACCTTGGATTGTTTTGGTTATTTTCTATGAGTTTGCGAATATGCTCAGCCATGGCAGTTTTTAGAGCCTGTCTATAGCTGGACATTCTGTTTTTCCACGCAATTCTAAAAACCTCCAAGTTAGTTTTTCTCCATTTGCGCTCAAGACTACGAGTTTTTTTCTTGAGAGAATGGGTATTACTGTTGTACCATGGCGCAGTACGTTTTTCTCTAACCTTTTTCAATTTGATGGGGGCAACAGCTTCTAATGTATTAGAGAAGATAGTGCCCATGTTGCTAGTCATTTCGTCTAGTTCATGTGTACTTATTGGTACACAGAGCAGTTGAGATAAATCAGGCAGGTTATTTGTGAATCTGTCTTTGGTGGCTGGAACAATAGTTCTGCCCGGACGATAACGCGGAGCCATATAGTTAATATCAGTAACACGCAGCATGCACGATAAAAGGAAATGGTCAGTAACAAAATCACTTTGAGCTACGATATCTATATCAGTAAGATCAATTCCATGCGATATAATTAAATCTAGCGTATGATTAAAACGATGAGTGGGCCCGGTGACGTTTTGCTTGACTCCAAAAGAGTTTATTAGGTCAGTAAACGCAAGTCCTAATGCATCATTTGTATTATCAACGTGAATCTCCAACAATTAGCGATTTACCAACAGTAACCAATAGGTCTGAGAGGAAATCTGCAAATTCTTTTAGGAAATCTGTATACGGCCCTGGTGGTCTATACACAGTAGCCAGAGCAAGAGATACGATAGATTTCTTTTGCATATCTGACAGTGTAACATTAAGCATTAGTATTTCGAATGAGTTAAACCTGTATCCTGTCTTCTGAGTAACATTGAGAATATCACTATATATTGTTGCAACACCGCCACCACGACCAGTCTGATGGGGCTCATGCTTATAATAGTAGCTTGGTGGAGTAGACTCATTTAGATCAATATAATCATTAGGTTTTAGCCAGGTTTCAGTCAAGCAGAGTACATCAAAACGATTATCTGTGATCATTTCATTTACAATAACTGCTTTGGGTGAGAGTGATCTAATGTTTAGGAGCCCAAACTTTAAAAATGGTTTTAAATTGTTCGGGTTTAATCACGATCATATTTTTTCTAGATCCTGCATTAAATTTTATATTTTGACCTCACTATTCGGGAACAGACACAGTCTTTATAGATTGGACAGCACAAATACTTCTATCATTTAAGCGGGTAGAACAAAAGTCATCAGGGCAGTTATTTGAGATTTGACTTACTAGTCATATGGAGCGTAGCGTCCTGGAGATGTTGTCCGACAGGAGTTTTGCTCCGACTCTACTGGAGTGCAGGCCATCAGCACTAAAAAGCCTAGGTCGCTCCCAGAAAATATTCCAATTATTAATAAGGAGCAGTTTCTGTTCTTTACACCATGCCAATAACCATTCATTTAAAGCAAAAAGCCTACTGAACTTTTCATGTCCTCGTCGATACGTGGGAAGCGGTCCTGACACAATGATCGTCGTCGCGGGCGATGTGCGGCGCATCGTCTCGATCAGGCTCCTGAAGTCACTCTTCAGCGTCTCCGTCTGCAGCCGCTTGGTGTCGGTAGCCCCCGCGTGAAGCACGACCGCTTCGTTGCTCTCGTCGCCCTTCAGGATCGCAGGCATCTGCGCAGAAACATCGAGAACACGAACACCAGGGAAACAGTGAGTGTGCACTTTACCTTCGGCTAACGTAGCACGGACGTACCGTACTATGTAAAGTCTCTCCGATGATCACGGCGTTGCGTTCTGTCTTGCGGAGGGGAGCGAAGCGGTTCCGGGGGGAGATCTCGAAGACCGGAGGCGGCGGAGGGGGAGAGGTCGTCGCCCGGGACCTGGCTCGCGTCTTCCGCTGCGGCTGCACCCAGTGTCCGTGGTGTCCCGGCGCCGGAGTGCAGGACATCTGGGAAGATGGCGTTCTGGGTGCACTGGGCCTGTGCAGAGAATCACATGGAGTAGAGGTGGTGGGAGAGTTAACAGCGTGCTGTATACTTACCTCGGATTTGTGAGCGTCAGCCTGGGATGATTCCAGCGCGGCTCTCTGCTCTCTCAGCTGGGCCTGCCTCTCCACCAGGTCACGGATCTGCTTCTCCACGGCCTCCAGCTCGACCTGCACCGAATGCAGCTCGAACGTGTCCTCACCTGCACTCAAAGGTAGACACACATCCGCCATTAAAGCAAGTAACAGTGAGTAAAACAATGGTAATGTGTGTGAATAGAGTATTAGTTATGTAAGCGAGATTGGCGGCAACCACGCTGGCGATGCTAGTGGGCTATATGCTAATAGCGGGCTCGGAAGTCAAAAATAGAACTAGTGATAACAAGGAGCTCTGATTGTTTTTGTTGTAGAATACGATAGTGGATATATTCACACGTTATAAAACTGAAAAAGGAGGGTGTATAAAATTGATTTTAAGATAAAATTAGACGACAAAGAATTAACTTGACGGAGCTCAAACTCAAACCACACGGCAGCAACTAACAGTAAATGACAAAACTTTTATTTTGGGGTAAAGTATGCCTTTTTAATGTTTTTTTATTATTGCTAATGTTGAAAAAATGTTAGAAATGTTTTTGCTGCTTAGTATTTTTGTGGAAATCATGATACATTTTTTTAAAGGATTCACTTTTGATCAATTGAATGCATCATTGCTAAATAAATGTATTAATTTCTTTTTCATTTTTTATTTTACCCCAAACTTTTGAATGGTACTACCCAATAAATTATTACCAATAAATAAATAAATAAAAATCACATCTCTGTATAAATAAGCAGCAAAACCGTTTAATAATTCACAATATTAATGTTCGAAACGAAGATAACTCGAAATGAAAAGAAGAAACTAAGTAATATAAATCTAAATTGTGGGAAGCACCAACAATACATTCATACATTTCTGTTTAAATACTGGTTGCACAAAATATATACACTGCCATTCAAAAGTCTGGGATCAGTAAGATTTTTTTAAAGATGTTTCTTAGCCTCCACAATGCTGTATCGATTGATCCCAATACAGAAAAATAAAATATTATTGCAATTTAAAATAACTTCAGTGCCACATGATCCTTCAGAAATCGTTCTAATATGCTGATTTATTATCAATGCTGGAAACAGTTGTGCTGTTTAATATTTTTTTGGGGGACCCGTGATATTTTTTTTCAGGATTCTTTGATGAATAAAAAGTTAAAAAGAACAGTGTTTATTCAAAATAGAAGGAAATATGACTGTCGCAGATATGATTAAACAGGTTTCTCTTTCAAAATCGTTATAAACACTCATACCAAAGTACTCAACGGGCCTGCTTTATTGTATATATATATATATTATATATATATAGCTGAATATTTTATTTATATTATTATAAGTACTATTCCAAGTTTGGGGTGCGACATTTTTTCTTTTTAAGAAATTACTACTTTATTCAGCTAGAATGTGTTAATGGATCAAAAGATAGTAAAGACTATAGTGTTAGAAAATATTTCTATTTTGAATAAACGCTGTTCTTTTTAACTTTATTCTTCTCAAAGAATCAAAGAAAAATGTATCACAGATTCCAAAAAAAACATATTAAGCAGCACAACAGTTTCAACGCTGATAACAAATCAGCATATTAGAATGATTTCTGAAGGATCATGTGACTGAAGACTGGAGAAATGATGCTGAAAATACAGTGCTGCGTCACAGAAATAAATGATTATTATTTTAAGTATATTAAAATAAGAAACCAATTTTAGTAATTGCAATAATGTTATAATTCCACAATATTACTGTTCTTCTGTATTTTTGATTAAATAAATACAGCCTTGATGAGCATAAGAGACTCCATTAAACACATAAAGAAACTACTGAGCCCAACTTTTGAAAGGAAGTGCCTGGGGGAAAAAAAAACAGAAACTATTGGATTTTTGATCATTTCATGTTTTTGAAAAAAGCAAACCTGCAGCAATGCCAAAAATGAGGTCTCGTCCCGGGGGTTGACCTCTGACCTTGCAGCCAGGTGGCCTTCAGACTATGGAAACAATAGAAGTAGACGAAGTTTGAGCAACAAAGGCTGCAGATCACTGGAAACCAGCCTCTATATGGAGCTAATCTGGAGAGAGAGAGCAAAAAACAACAACAAAAAAAGCATGGCTATGCTTGCAACCTGAAATGAAAAAGATAATGACACAAAACAAAGAGATGCATGTGAAATAACTTGCAGACCCTCCTCCTTGATGATCTCAGACAGAATGGCTGGGGTAGATTTGGCACAGATTTGGCACATCAACGGCACAGAAACAGAAAGAAATGTGGTCACGTATTTTAAAACACGAACAAAAGTCAAGTCAGCAGGAAATTAAACTCATGTGTTTCCCTTTTTACCTTGCAGCCTGAGCCGGGCTGTGTCAAGAGGAAAGAAAACCGTCATTGCTGTTACACTGCGGCCAACTGCCCTACAAACAAACAATACTGGACTTTAATAACCGATTTTAATATCCCAGGGATTATCCTTGGGATAGATAGATTGATAGATAGATAGATAGATAGATAGATTAGAAGATATATAGATAATATGATACTACACTATACAATATAAAACATCCATTATATTTACAATATAAATATTATATATTCATTATTTTTGTATTATAGGCATATAATATATTTTTTCTAATAATAAAAGTAAATAATTAAACTTTAAATAGTAATTAAAAACAAAATATTATCTTGCCTAGTACTATATAAAATACTACTATATACATATCATAATAATAATATTATTTTTTTGTCATATATAACATGCTGACTTTAAAGGTGAAATGAAAATAAGAAAGCCACATTTTATTTAATTTCTTCTTGATTTGTTTTTAATTTAGTCACGCAGCAGGTAGAGGTCAGGAAAGTAGAAAAAAAACCTACAGTTGTGATGAAAAGCTGTGTTTTTACCATCGCACCGGCGACTGCATGCACGAGACTCTCGTATGAAAACACATCCAGGAGTTTCAGATCTTTAGAGCCCATCCTCGGAAACTCTAAGGTGCAATTGCAAAGTGACTTTCTAATAACAATAATAATATTTCTGAGTAATACAGAGCTCCAGAGAAGAGATTTCCCTGTCAGCGTCCACTTTCGGGTCCAATTTAGCCAACGAAAATGCTTGTAGAAGTTTCCTCGACAATGATTGGAGAAAAGTTGCACTTGACCTCGAGGTCTGTAGCCAATCAGAACTATCTTAACCGCTTCCCACAGCTTTGAATAAAGCGAAAATATACTGTTTATTTACGCTGAATTGACATTTAATAGGGGAAATATGACTGTCGCAGATATGATTAAACAGGTTTCTCTTTCAAATCGTTATAAAACAATCATACAAAAGTACTCAAACTGGCCTGCTTTATTGTGTGTGTATATATATATATATATGCGTTATGAAGTTCAGTTTATGTACTAAAGCAGAAGACAGTAAGATGTACCATCTTCCAGAGCAAAAATGAAAATACATAAATTAATAATCATGTTAACAATGATTAAATGCTTGATTTGTCAAAGAAATAATAAGACAAAAAAAAAAAGGAAACCAAGAATTTGTTTGTTATAGGCCTATTAGATAACAGCTATTGTGAAATGTAGCCACAGCTCAGACTGCAGTGAAATTAAGTGTCTTGACTGGTTCACATGTATCATTATTTCCAGGTGTGTGTTCAAATGTTGTCAGCCTAATTACTCAGTTTGAAAACTAACCCCCACTTTCAAGACCGGAGGGGCATTTTTCACTGGAACAGAAAAGGACATGCCAAACAAACTCTATATACTTGACTAACATGTCAAACTAGTCCTGTGCCTCAATGAAACCCTTGTCGAATGAAGTGTTCGCATCTTTTAACAAGACCAGCCCTCTACCTGAAATCGATAGGCTACCTGTGTGGATTACATTACACCTACCTTCAAACAGAAAAACTCTTCATCGTACAGAAGAAAGCAGCATATTTCCTAGAGACTCTTCATATGCAAGTGTGTCAATGCTGATCTCTAAACTTCATCAACTGTGGTAAGTCATTTTCTTTTCTCCTTGATGTTATACTTGTATGATGCAGAATAAGCAGAGTGAAACTAAACTTTTCATAAATAGCAGATCAGGGACCTTTTGCTTGTTTTAAGCATCTTACAAATGTTATTGATGTTTATGCTTAAAATGAGATTAGTGCAATAATATTTGACCGGAAAACAAGACAAAAATACTGAATAGGAGAAGGATATTCTGCAGTTTGATGCTTGCAGTTCTCTTCTTTTTACATCAGAAAATAATGACTCCTCATGATAATATGGACTCTGAGGAAGATGAGAATGATTCTGCACTGGATTTATCAACCAGCTGTAAGTCACAATGAATAACACAAAACAATCTGTTTACAACATCTTATGACATCTCTTATGCCATTATTATACTAACTATTCAATACAACATTTTAACTGACTATCAGATAAGGAAGATCGATGTTTTTTTCATTACAATATTTCTTAAAGATTACACAGCAAATAGCCTGTCAATATAAAATGTCTTATTTAGACTCAAGCAGTAACTTTTTTTCACAGATGCAACACATGAAATGTTGTATGAAAATGTGCCAAACATAGAGGAAACCAATTTAACTGAATCAACAAATGAACATGGTGAGATATTTTATGGCATCCACATTTTTCTTAAAAATCTAAACTTTTTGTTAACCCTTGTGCTGTGCTGAAAATCCTGTAACTAATTTGGTGTTCCAATTCCAAAAATAACCAGCCTTTTAAAAAATTGCTCGTAAATCTCTCATTATGCTATACTGTCAGCAAATCTTAGATTCAAATTTCAAAACTCAAACTTGTTTTCTTTCAATTAGCACAGGTTTTATATTTATTTTTTAAAAATGATTGGTCATAGGACTCATTGAACTGAGCTTATGCACCTGAAAAAAAAAAAAACATTATTTGTGGGTAATTTTGGCAATGTTCACTCAAAAACTTGTGCATAAGCTCTGGTCAGTGAGGCCTACAATTAATCACTTCCAAAAACAAAATACAAAACCTGTACTAACTGAAAGAAAACAAGTCGAGAAAAGTATTGAATCCAATATTAGAATTTTTTTTTGTAGGCAAGACCACCAGGGAAAATACCCCAAAAAGAACAAAAATCATTTTTTGTAATTTAACATTGTCATGAAGGATGACTAAAGCATTTTATGAAGCATATTAAGCATTTGTCATAATCAGATCACATAAGATTTGGAAACTTCATGTAGTGTCACCCTGATACTTACATTTTAATTACATTTTTCAAGTTATTAAAGTGAACATGGACAGACTATAAGGGTTAAACAGTTATCGTAAACTCTTTCTGTGTGATTAAAACCTTGATATTTCATGATTGTGGCAGAGGAATTGCGGATCATGTTACTGGGTGCTAGAGGGTCTGGAAAAAGTTCCACCGGAAACACCATCCTCAGGTGCAATGCTTTTAAATCAGACATGCAGCTGAGCAGAGTCACACAGTTCTGTGAAAGAGCATCTGGGAACATCAACGACCGGCCCGTGGCCATAATCGACACGCCAGGTCTGAACAGGATCGGCCATACAGAAAGGGAAGTGACCCGAGAGATCCTAAAGTCCATCTCTCTGTATACTCCAGGTCCACACGCGTTTCTGCTGGTTATGCCTGTTGGGAACTTAACTAATGATGACAAAAGCATGCATAAACTCATCGAGAGCATGTTTGGGGAGAGTATCTGGAAGTACACCATCATCGTGTTCACTCACGGAGATCGTTTGGAGGGAAAGGCGCCAAATGACGTCATCGCGTGCTCAGACAAGGAACTCCGCAGTTTCATCCATAAGTGCAGCGGTGGGTTCCTGTTCTTCAATAACAAGGACGCGACAAACTATGAGCCCGTGACAGAACTCTTGAAGAAAGTCGAGACCCTCGTGGCCATCAATGGAAAGAGCTGCTACACGTTGTCTTTTTATCCGGCCTCAGAAAGGAAGATCAGGAAGAAAATGGAGAAGATTTTAGAGAAGAGAAAGGAGAACATTGGACAGAAGGAGAGAGAGCTGGTGATATACAGTAGAACTGAGCAGGAGGTGGAGAGAAAAAATCGGGAACTTTGGAGAATGGAAGAAGATGATGCAAGAAAAAAGGCTGGGAATCCAGCCAAACAAAAAATGTCCATCAGTCTAGCCAAACGCCACTCATCAGACCAAAAGTGTTGCACCTAGAAACTCTAACAATTATTTGACAAAACTTGCGTGATTATATATGTGATTCTTGTCTGAGTAAAATGATTGTTTTTAGTGTAGGCTAATGTATGAAAATATATGTGCCAAAACATCTACCAAATGACTGAGAGGTTATATCTTTTCCATAAATTCTATCACTAATGTCAAATATGATGTCTGATCAATTTTGTTCATTCAAATTAAATCACTATAATACCTGGGGGAAAAAAAAGCTAAATCAGTGTAAAAATACCTTGGAAGAAGAAACTTTTACATAATGAAAAACTATCAACTGAATTACGAAAAATCGTCTCAGGTTAAGTATGTAACCATGGTTCCCTGAGTAGGGAACAAGACACTGTGTCCTCTTGGGGTCGCTATGGGGAACACCTCGTCGTGACCCGTGTCTGAAGCATACATTGAAAAAACACCAACAACACGTTTGCCGGCGACAGCCCATGACGTCACTACCGGTGCGACTATAGTATAAATAGGTGCCGGGAGCACACATCATCCACTTTGTCTGAAGCTTGCGTCCGAAGCATGGCAAGAAACCTAGAGGACGCGGTGTCTCGTTTCCTACTCAGGGAACCATGGTTACTTACGTAACCTGAGACGTTCCCTTTCAAGGGAACTTCGAACTGCGTCCTCTAGGGGTCGCTATGGGGAACGGTATACCCACGCCACCATGCTGAGGGGAGTGCATGCCAGAACTATGGCGAGCACTAAGTACCAACTCTACCATAGCCATGGGAGTTGCCCCTGGGACGTTAAGACGGCTGTCAGTGGCATTATTCCTTATGGCCAAAGGTCTAGGCTACATACCCCAAAAACTTACCTGTTAGGGGCAGAACTCCTGGGCCCGGGGTAGCGCTCAAGGCTTGGAATCAGGAATAGATTCCTTTAAGGGAATACGACCAAGAGCCTAACATCATACTAAGTCTTGGCCTGTCATACAGGGGCTACCGCACGTTTCTCTTTTTTATGTGCTGAAGGAACTGTCTCAACATACCCTTAGTAGCAACACTCTGTTAAAGTAGGTATCCAGAGGATACATAGGTGGAGTGGTGCCCAAGGCGGAACCGGGGTTTTAAACCACTCAAGAAAGAGCACGAGGTTGCCGCGCGTAGCTCTTACCATACAGGATTTTAGAAAGAACGCAGAGTACTAGCGTGCGAACTTACCACAGTGTGGATTTTAGAAAGTGTACAAAGACTAACGTGCACACTTACCATAACATGAATTTAAAAACCGTTCTAAGGGTCCCTCGTGGTACTCCTGAAAGCGCACACATAAAAAAAAAAAAAAAAAAAGATGGAAATGGTGCATCCCAAAACACTATGTTTGAGAATTCATCAACTCGATCTAAGGTATACTACTGATTGCTAGCATAATCTCTAGCTGAGGAGCAAAACACCCCGCTCTCAACAAGAGGGGCTCGACCCAGCACGAACGTTAGAGATCGAAGGGTAGTGTACTGCAAGCTCTGGGAAAACGGAGAACTCAACTCTCACGTGAGAGGAGAACTCCAAATTCAGAAAGGAGTAGCGTGCTCATAGGTATCCCTTTTGTTAAAAGGGGTGCACTGCTAAACACTACCACGAGAACAGCCCACGGAGCGAGGAATCCAACTCCTCAGAAGGGAGAGAATTCAAACGCTCGAAAGAAAGCACCATGCTCATAATAACCCTCAATGGTGAGGGGATCGATGCTTCAAAAGTGTGTCAACAGAGAAACACTGGTTGAGTGGAGCCCAAGGTACCGGGGTCTAAACCAACTCAGAGAAAGGGAACGAGGCTCACTAACGCGTACCCCCTTACCATACAGGATTTTAGTGGGCAAAGCATAACGTGCACACATACCACTATGTGGATTTTAGAAGTGCGAAAAAAAAAAAAAAAAAAAAAAAAAAAAAAACAAACAAAGCTTAATGTGTGCACTTACCATAGTATGGATTTAAGAGTTTTCCAAGCATCTGTTCACAGATACCCGGAAGTACTGAGCCAAACGGGAGAGGCAAGCTCAAATACAACCCTCTAAGGCGAGGGGAGCACTGCCTGAGACAGCATACACAAGAAGGTTCTCGCAAATGCCCTCTACAGGTGCATCTCAAATTAGAATGTCGTGGAAAAGTTCCTTTATTTCAGTAATTCAACTCAAATTGTGAAACTTGTGTTTTAAATAAATTCAATGCACACAGACTGTTTAAGTAGTTTAAGTCTTTGGTTCTTTAAATTGGGATGATTTTGGCTCACATTTAACAAAAAACCCCCAATTCACTATCTCAACAATTAGAATACTTCATAAGACCAATAAAAATTTTTTTTTGTGAATTGTTGGCCTTCTGGAAATTATGTTAATTTACTGTACATGTACTCACTACTTGGTTGGGCCTCCTTTTGCATGAATTACTGCATCAGTGCGGCGTGGCATGGATACAATCAGCCTGTGGCACTGCTGAGGAGGTATGGAAGCCCAGGTCTCTTTGATAGGCGGCCTTCACGTCATCTGCAGTGTTGGGTCTGGTGTCTCTCATCTTCCTCTTGACAATACCCCTTAGATTCTCTATGGGGTTCAGGTCAGATGAGTTTGCTGGCCAATCAAGCACATTAACACCATGGTTATTGAACCAGCTTTGGTGCTTTTGGCAGTGTGGGCAGGTGCGCCAAGTCCTGCTGAAATGAAATCAGCATCTCCATGAAGCTTGTCAGCAGAAGGAAGCATGAAGTGCTCTAAATTTCCTGGTAGATGGCTGCGTTGACTGTGGACTTCAGAAAACACGTGGACCAAAGTCCTCTTTTTCAGATGAAAGTACATTTTTGCATTTCATTTGAAATCAAGGTCCCAGAGTCTGGAGGAAGTGTGGAGAGGCACAGAAACCATGTTGCTTTAAGTCCAGTGTGAAGTTTCCACAGTCCGTGATGATTTGGGCTGCCATGTCATCAGCTGGTGTTGGTCCACTGTGTTTTCTAAAGTCCACAGTACCGCAGCCATCTTACCGGAAATTTTAGAGCACCTTCCTGCTTCCTTATCATTAAGGTGGTCACTTGTGAAGCCATATAACCACCCAAACATCATAGCTCCGCATAGGAACTGTAATCCAGGATATGCCCCACCTAACCTCGGGTGCCGGTGGTAGAGTGGTGGTTCAGGGGGGAATAGGAAGGGAATGACTGAAGATACTGAAGTTTCACTCTGATCCGGACAAAAGCGCTGATGCCTTGTCTGGATCACGTCCCTTAGGTCTTGCCTACCTCCCTTTGACCCGCGATTCTTCCTACCCCTACCCGCAGGTGGGGGAGGAGCGCGAGCCGCGACACTACCCTTCTGTGCCCGTCTCTGATCCTCAGACTGAGACGGGCCAGGACCCCTGGGTTGTTCTGGCTCAGACCTGGACCTCCTTTATCCAGGTATTTCAGCAGGTCAGCCTGATATGCCTGGAGCACCACCATTGTGTGCAATGAAGCGACAGCCCGACCTGCTGCTGCTGCGTATGCCCTGCTATTCAAGCGAGATGTATCCTGAAAAAGCTTAGATGGCAAGGAGGGAGTCTTAAGGGAGGACGTCTCACCCATAGAGAGATAGCTGGCATCTTCTCTTCTCAATCCGCTTTCGCGCATCGCCTCGCTGTTGGCATAACTCGTATGCTGGAATCAAAGGATGCATGAGGAAAACGGCCTCTTCCATTCCTTCTCGATCTCTTTATGTAGATCAGGAATAAAGAAAGGCTCACCTGAGCTGGATGGTTATAGCCAGAAAGATTTTCCACGGCAAGTAAAGCCTCGCCGTGGCACGATCCATAACTTTCAAAAGCTCATCATACGCAGGGCAGGAGGATTGGGAAGGCTCAGCCTCAGCTTCTTTGCCCTCCTCAGACATTTCCTGGGCTGAACTCAGCAGAGCACTGGCCCCTGGTTCAGACGATGTTAATGAAATAACATCATACTCCAGCGGCTCACTCTCGTCCACAGCCGACGATCGCGAAAGGGTGAAAGCCTTTAAACTCATCGGCCAGATCCACCTGCGATCCCCACAAGCTCATTCTCCTCCATGCCTCAGCAGCGGCAGGTCTTGAACCGCGGGAAGCAGATGGCTGCCCCTCTTTCCTTGAAAAGAGAGACAAACGAGAGCGGAGCTTTTTCCCTTGGAAAAAACGCTCGCAGTGCACGCCGATTGCCCCCTCGGAGGCATCGCGTGCGTGCTCTTCGCCCAAACAAACAACGCATAGATCGTGTGTGTCATCAGATGTTAAATAATGACGACACAGATGCACACATCCTCTAAACGCTTTGCTAGTGCCCTGGTTTTTTTTTTTTTATTTGATCCAAAATAATATGAAAAAGAGATCTACTGCGCTCTTACCACAGAAATGCACGCTTCAAACAGAACAGTCAGTGAAGATGAAGAAGAGAATGATGTGTAGCTCCCAACGCCTATTTATACTATAGTCGCACCGGTAGTGACGTCATGGCTGTCGCCGGCCAACGTGTTGTTGGTGTTTTTTCAATGTATGCTTCAGACACGGGTCACGACGAGGCGTTCCCCATAGTGACCCCTAGAGGACGCATTTCGAAGTTCCCTTGAAAGGGAAATTGTGGAGGCAGTGAAAAGTTTTTTTTTTTTTGCTTAACTGCTGCATTTAATAATTTCTCTTTGCAACTATAAATATTGCTCAAAATATTTCCTGCTCTTAAAAATGTGGTTCTTTAGTAAATTTATGGCATTTTAAATAAATATAATAAATATTCTCTTATCGTGAGAAGTAAATTTACCCAGCAGTCTAGATGAATTACTGCACCACAAATCCTGCATCAAACAAAAATACATATAACTTATTTAATCTGATATAAATTTAAATATCACTATTATCAAGTGACAAAAGATTAACCTCAAAAATGCTCCAGTGTAATAAACATGGATTATATATCATGCATGTAAATAGAAAAGCCGCTTCCAATTCCAGTTATGTATTATTATTCTTTTTTTTATCGATTGACATGGGGAGAAAATAAAACATGATTATAAACAACTGAAGGAAAAATAAGTCACATATCATTTCTATATTCTCTATGATATTTAAAACACCAGTGGGAAAAAATAGTTTATTCAGGATAAAGAGTGTTAAATGGTTTCATTTAGAAACAGAAACTCAAATCATTGTGCTAGCCAGATTCCAATAACTAAAACAACCATGGTGTCGTTCTCGTCCCTCTTGTGTTTCAGTTAGATGGCTCATTTCCTTCTGTCTGACATTCTCTCTTTCTTTTGAACCTCTTGAGGTGTATGATTACATACCAGAGTGCTAGAGTAACAGTGGTTTGACTACATGCTCTGGTTATTTCCACATCATGAGGCTCCTGTGTCACCACTGCCCTCCACTGGTCAACAGGAATATCCTCCTGATACCGAAAAAGAAAAAAAAACAACAAAAAAAAAAAAAAAAAAAAAAGGGAAAAAAGAAAAAAAAAAGAAAAAAACAAAAAAAAAAAAAAAAACAAAAAAAAATAAAAAAAAAAAAAAAAAAAAAAAAAAAAAAAAAAAAGGGAAAAAAAAAAAAAAAAAAAAAAAAAAAAAAAAAAAAAAATGGAAAAAAAAAGAAAAAAAAAAAAAAAAAAAAAAAAAAAAAAAAAAAAAAAAAAAAAACGGGGGGATATGGAGTTTTTGACTATGTAGTGGACATTCTATTTTAGTGAATTTCTCTGAGACCTCACATGTCACAGTCTGGAGTCCTGTACGGAGCACATTCAGGGCTTTCATGAGATACCAAATGATTGGATGTTTCACCATGGCCACTCCCTCTCCTAGGTCTTTAAAAATGGCTGACACTCATTCAGTGATCAAATGTAACACCCTAATTGAAATATGATATTTTGTAATTATCATTTAAATCAGACTAATTTTCAAATTGTTTGTCATAAAAAACTTCTCAGAAAAATGTGATGGGGTTTCAAATCAGAATATGACTTCCTGTTATGAAACAGGACATAATTTAATACATGTCCACAGTAGAGGACACCAGGACTAAAAGCATATTTATTATACATTTTGGGAGACAAAAAAATTTAATAGGAAAACAAATTATATATCAATAATCTTATGAAATATGAGATATTATTACGAAAATCTGGCCAATGACTACTCCCATTATTACACTTCTTTTTTCAGCATGCTGTCCCAACAGCACTTATATGCAAATTAGATACAGTGTATAGATACATTGTGCGTATGGGAAACCGCCATGAATTTTTACAACAATATTGTTAATCCAAATCATTTTGTTATATATTTTATAACATAGTTGAGAACCATGCTTAAACAAAGTTAGTTATAAAAAAATCCTGAAACCTAAAAAAAAATTTGGTGATTTAAAAAAAAATTCCCATCGTTTTTACCTTTTCATGTCTATTCTTGTCATTTTATCTTTAGAAAAACGGAGTCCTGGTGTCCTCTACAGAGCACATAGCATAACATATAAATAAAATATAATTTTCAAAAATTTTATTTTACCATTTTTTCTTATGCTTTAAACAATGTAATGACATGAAAAATACTAAATTCACAAAGCTCAGGAATATACTGAACTGCATGTAAAGTATCTACTGTAATATACTGTACCATTCAGAGGGTCATGAAAAAGAAACAAATGTGCTGAAAGAAGCAGTTTGTCAAACAGTTTTAATGAGTTATCATTTTACCAATCCCTAATTCATCCGAAGTAACTCGCAGTCATTTCATTGCATTTTTATCTCACTTAACGGCAATGGTTGAGAGGAACAAGTGTGTATATATATATATATATTATATAAAATATATATATGTGTGGGGTGTGTGTGTGTGTGTGTTTGTGTGTGCAAACAATATATACACATAAATGGAGTCACCACACGTACAATTTAATTCATTATCTTTTTCATCATTTTTAGGGCTGTCTTTAGGGATATTTATGTTTGGTTTAGCATGTTAAATATTATTACTGCCTAGCTCTGAATTGAATTTGAGTGAAAACACATTTTGAATAGCAACAGATGGGCAATCAGAGATAACTTTTTTTGTTTGAGTTTTTTTTTTTCTTTTCTTTTTCCTTGACTGTGACTCACAGGACATTATTTCTTATGCACTTCCTGCAAACACAAATCACACATCACATCCTGACACACACCAGATGAAATACTTAACCCAGTCCAATAAAAAACCTCCAAAAGGACATATATATATATATTATATATAAATATATTTATATATAAACGCTTATGCCACCACGGTGGCTCAGCATACCTGAGAATCGTGCCGATCACATGGAAGTGGCCTGACTGCATGAAATAAAAGAGCTATAAGCAACCCTTGCTTCCCACCCTTAACTCAATGTGTTCGCATGCTTTGAAACTACTGAACTGTTTCGTATCTGAAGATTGTTAGGTCTTTTCCTATCATCTAAATGCCTGCGTAGCAGGCAGATAGAAGACTTCTCATTGGCTTGTGCAACCCTATAAACGACACTGCGTTAAACAGGATTCTCAGTCCATTCACAGTGGTGAGGAAATCAGATTCAAGATTTCGTATACTCTGTCTGTGGAATCCAGAATCATAAACATCAGGCTCTGACCACGGGGAGTATTTTCATTTATACATCTTTAGATATTAAGATGGGAGTTGAGTCTCAAATACTGAGGTTATTTTTTTTATAAAACAGAACAATGACTTCAGAAGAGAAGCTGTGGGACAGTCTGAAGGCTGAAATAGAGAAAGAAACGTTTGAACTGGACTCGTCACTGGGTTGTGAGTTACTGATTCATTTATCATGTCTGAATCAATTCATTCAAATCAAATCACTTTAAAATCTTTGATAACAGACATCCTTTTCACTAATACTGACTATTCATATAATGTCTTCCGTAGCTCTTTGTGAAAAAAAAAAAAAAAAACAAAAAAAAATTTGATGAATTAATATGAAAACGTCAGAACCAACCTCAAAATCACCAACTTGGCATGGTAAGCCAAATAAATTGTGAGATTTATATTAATTCATTATTTTTATTAGTAGTAGTATGTTATTATCATTAAATCATTTTCTGGCTTTATCTGGTTTAGATATTCAAGACTTAAAAGCATATTCAAAATCACCCTCCTTGAATGGTAAGTGTGATATTAATTACCACCGGCACTAAATATAAATAAATCAATGTACTAAGCAGGTTCAGCGGGTGCTAGAGTTGTTTGAGTCTAGAGAAGCAGACAATGCCCATTGCACATGAAATCACTCCGATCTGAGCTGTAAATACAAAACACAAAATGCCAAGAGAACAGAAACAAGATAAAGAAGAACCAACTCATCAGATCAGAATACCAAGAATACTCAGAACTGATACTAACAAGGTTTTGCAAAGTCATATGTGCTTTTCCAAACTATTTGATAGCATTTTAGGCATAAGAAAATTCATGAAAACAAAACACTTTTTGGGCAAACCCCAAAGACGGAAGAATGCCATACAATGAACTCTAAAGCAATTCATAACTTTTTGGAATGTCAGTTTGAAATGTTTTAACTGAGAGTTAACTATTTCACCCAATATTTGAGAGTTTGTGCTTATTAGTACAATATATTAAGTAATGAGTTTAGCATGCCAACATCTCTAGTGAATTTTGGTTAGGATGCTCCCTTACAAGGCAGCTGTCTATGTAGAAAGTAGACAGTGAATCTTCTCATTTAGGTTTAGAACAAAATTCATGTTCTCTTATAGTAATTAATTTGATTGTTTATTCTCAATCAGTAAGTTATGCAGTTGCCAGTCATTTAACTTTTATGTTCTTTGACCTTCAAATTTAATGTTTTACTTGAGTTATTCAAAACAAGTACATAGTACATACATTTGGGTGCAGAGATAGTGTTTGACATGGAATGAAATCAGTAAGAAACAATGTGAACTACACAAGTGTGAACAATAAGGATTTCAGTCAGTATTCTGGAGAAGGTGACCTCTAGTGGTGGGAAGGTGGTATAACTGTCAATCACTTCAATCACATCCTCATTATAAAATGATATAACCTCATGTAGTTCGAAACCTATATGACTTTCAGTCCTTTGTGGAACACAAAATAACAGTATTGGATCCCACTGACTTCCATGGCATGGAAAAAAATACTATGAAAAAAAAAACTAAGGAAAAATAAAAGGAAAATAAAACTGTTTGGTTACCAACATTCTTCAAAATATCTTTGTGTTCCACAGTCACAGGTTTGGAATAACATGAGGTTGAGTAAATAATGGCAGAAATTGTATTCTTTTTTTTTTGTGTTTGTTTTTATGAACTTTCCATTTAAAGGAATAGTCGACTCATATCGTTTCAACCTGCATGACATGATCTTTTTCCAGCTGAAGCTGAGGCAGAGGAATTGCGCATCATGTTACTGGGTGCTAGAGGGTCTGGAAAAAGCTCATCTGGAAACACCATCCTCAGATGCAACGCCTTCAACACAGATATGCAGCTGAGCAGAGTCACACAGTTCTGTGAAAGAGCATCTGGAAACATCAATGGGCGACCTGTGGCCATAATCGACACGCCGGGACTGAATAAGATCAATCGAATGGAGAAGGAAGTCATCAGGGAGATCATGAAATCTGTCTCTCTCTATAAACCAGGACCACACGTGTTTCTGTTGGTTCAGCCGGTGGGAAACTTAACCAATGAGGACAAGAACATGCATAAATTAATCCAGAACATGTTCGGGAAGAACTTTTGGAATTACACGGTTGTTTTGTTCACACACGGAGATCGACTAGAGGGGAAAATGCCAAATTATGTGATTGCCAGCTCAGACAAAGACCTCAGAGACTTTATCCGCACATGCAGTGGTGGATTTGTGTTCTTCAACAACAAGAACACGGGAAACTTTGAGCAAGTGACTAAACTTCTGGAGAAGATCGATACCTTGGTGGCCATCAATGGCAGAAGCTGCTACACAACGTCATTTTACCCGAACTCAGAGAGAAAGATACGTGAAAAACAAGAGAAGATTCTGGAGGAGAGACAGGAAGAGATTGCACGAAAGGAGAGAGAGCTGGAGGAGAATTATGAAGAGAAGGAGGAGTTAGAGAAGAAAAAGCGTGAGCTCTGGAGAGAGGAAGAGGAAGATGCACGGAGACTAGCTGAGAATCCACCAAGACGCAAAACTCTGAAAGCAGGTCTCACCAGAGCCCCCTCATCTGTAACGAGATCACAGATCATTCTTTAAGCAAACCATTTTATGAGCTGTTCAGGAACTTTCTCATGAGTGATGGAGATGAAACATTCCCTATAGGTGATGATCAATACATACATTTTTTCCAGGTTTTACATTGTAATTGTTGTTGTTGTGCTGTTTTAATTAAGTACCTCATTAACTGTGTATTTTCTTGTCACTGAATAACCTACTGTATATAAAATGTAAACATTCTGCATAGCCGCATACAATCGTTGGTCAGTCGCAAATATTAAACATGTTTTAGGCTACAATGCATGGCTTGTGTGTTTCACTAGCTCCGTTCCCATGAACATATTTTGTTTGACCTAATTCTGGATATTTCCAGCCTAAGACGTGTGATTAATCCGTATCTAAAGCCGTGTCTACACCAAGAGAACCCATTATAATCAGTTGATGCGGTGACCACACGAGAAGTAAAACCTAAAAAAACAGCACGCGTAAGAAAGCGATTGCACACTTTAGCGAGCTTCAGCAAATGCACGTGATCACAGAATGCACGCTTCCTAGCCGAAACAACCCCCCACATGAAATTGAAATAATAATCTTCTAATAATAGAAATAAATAAATGTGGAAATAAATAAATAAATAGTCATAATACATAAATCGTGAAATACATCTCAAAAGTCGAAATAAATAATAAAATAAAATAAATAAATAAAACAAAACATAAAAAGGAAATGGAAATTATAATAATCTTTTTGGCTTTTTAACTTTTCTTTGTCTAGTTTCCTTTATTTAGTTTTACTTTTCTTTGTACATTTCTTTATTTCTAATTAAGTCAGCTTTGGCATTCCATATAGGCGCTAGCAGTTTGCTGGCATTTTAATCTTATAAATGTTGGTTGCTTTTGTAAACCGAATTTATAATTAAATTTATGTTTGTCTCATGTGTTTTATTCGAAGTTATGTACAGTAATTAATGATATTATTTTGACGTTTAATTGTGTATGCTTCGGTTAGCATTAGCTTCTGGAGGTGCCATAGTTTACCTTATGTGTGTCTTTACAGGTATGTGTGAACTTTCTTTTGAGCCAATATATGATGTAAATAAATAATAAAAGGACTATAAATAACCTTTATCGTTGTTTGCTGTACTGGTGGTGTAAAGGAATAAAGATGACTCTTACAGCATGTTTATGGTTTTTATTTGATGATTTGTTAATGCATCTTTGTTTCATGAGTTTACTTTGAGGGGCCCATTATAACTAACTCATTATTAATTACCCATACAATAACATTAACTCATAGTTTGTTAATGCATTATTTTGTCATGACTTTACTTGAGAGGGCCCACAATAATTAACTCATTATTGACTACCTACTAAACTCAGCTCATGATTTATTTTACTTACTATCAAATACACATGTACTAACACAGCAAGTATTTAGTCCGGTTAAGAGATGTGGTGTGGATTTTCAAGAGGTCAGAGAGCGGAGGTACAGTATCATCACGGCCTGCGTCTGGATGGACAGTGAACTGTTTCCGGGCATTTCTTCAGGATTGTTCAACAAATATTCTTTGTGGATTTTGAGGTTTTATTTTTATTGAGCTGTTTATAAGTCACAGCAGGGTGAGTTTAAAGGGAAAGAGAACAACACAAAACAGACAAGATCAATCAATAAGCTGAAGATGTCATAAGCTCAAATTATGATATTAAATTATTTTAATTTATTTCAAAGCCAGAGTATTTCTTATTATTTCTTAAAGAGGCTGTTTGATTTAGTTTACCCATAAATGTTAATTAATGCATTAACTATCAAACATGTACTGAAATGTAATTAAGGCTTCCGTTATTCATGCGTGAATCCATATGACTCCAGTTGTAGTTAAGGATAGCTCTTCATTAATTCATGATTAGTTAACAACTTTAATAATCATTAGTATTTGATTAATTAAGTATTAATTTAGGCATTAGTACATGATTTTTCATGTACCCTTATTGTAAAGTGTTACCCAATATTACAATTAGTGAAGTAAACAGTGCAGTATACAGTCATTTTATTGCAATACTAATAATGTGTTGGACGGTACAGGTACAATGTCAGTGAAAACTAAGTTACAAAAAGTAGACAAAACTGTTTCTAATATTTAACTAAAGGAGGAGGGGGGGGGGGCGTTAAAATACTAATCAAAAACCTCTGAACATCGAAGTCAACTAATGGTATACACAATAATTTCTGTATGAAATAATTAAAAATCTTCCATAATTTTAATTACAATTAAATATCTTTATAAAAAGGCCTGTAAGTGTTGAGAACAATGAAACTGATTGGAAATAAGCTCCAGGCTTTACTGGACACTTTGGTTCCTCTTTGAGTTTATTTAAAAACTTAAGGCAGCTATTAAATTTACAGGTATTTCTCCAAACTCTCCATAGCTTGCTCTTTTGTGTAGGATCTCCATTCATTTGGAATCGTACCGGTGTCCGCGCCGCGCTCGATCTAGCTCGCCTTCTTGGGACATCTTGTGACACAACACACCAGCCCCGCTTTCCAGTGTGACAGTCCGCGACAGTAAGAGGATGCGCCTTCGTCGGGGGGGTGACGACGGTACCGGTCTCGTAACTCCTTTCACCTCAAAAACATGTCGTAAGTCTTTTTGTGAATGATGTTACGGGTGGTACTGTGGAAGGAGTGCTCCACGGACTGGCTCCTACCAATTTGTGCGTGAACACTGCGCGTGGTGACGACCGGACCGGGCGCACGTCGGGTCCAAATCTCACGTCGTCTTGCGCTGCTGGCCCAGGCGATGGTGTCTGCTACACTGGCGGGGAGAGTCGCGAGCTCCGTCGGTGCGAGGGAAGGGTCGGTACACCAGAAGCGAGGTCGGAGTTGCACTAAACCTAAAGAATGAGTGCGTGAATAGGTTCAGACTGGGGGTGATCATCTAACGCCCAGCAGGCAAGAGGAGACGCTGGAGCCATCTGGCGCGCCGAGGGAAGAGAGGGGTGGGGTCAGCGACGCAGAGCTGTGATAGATCAGCGGGATTGCTGTATTGTAGGATAAAAGGACAATGTCAGGCGAGAAAGGCTAGCGAATGCAGGGGACAAGCACTAATCGATAAGGTCTCGACATCGGTGCAGCATAGGGGTGAAAATAGACAAAGTGGTAGAGATAGCACTTGAGAGCCGAGGCCGGCAACACTGACAGCAATATAGGAATCAAAGACGTGCAAGTAGGAGGTAGACGTCCACTCAGTCAGTTCGAGTCCCGTAATTAAAAAGACTAAGCTTTTTGCAGGTTTTGCAGCAGCCGTGATGAAACTTGCGCAGCTGGTTGCTCTGATGTTCCCTTTAATCATTGCAAGAGCTGAGGAGTTACCCTCTGTTATGTATGCTCTAACTTCACGTTGGATGAAATCTTCAAAGTGGTCCCTGGGATGATGAATGTACTCCATGATTTGTGAAACTCCTCCTCCTCTGCAGTGCTTTCAGAATTGTTTCTCCAGGTTTGACCTGTTTCCACCGCGGGGGGGGTTCTCGGGGGGGGGGGGGGGTTGAGCTGAATTTCGTGCGCTCTCTCTGCGTAGATCATTTGCAGTCTTGTTGTAGACACTCTGAAGAATGGGTTTTTTCAGCTCACTACAAGTCAAGGCTCCAAATACTGCAGCAGATGTTGCACCTTTCCAGAATCCCTGGAAGACGCTGTAGTATTCTGGTTTCTTTCTTTCTAAATACATCCAGGGATCATTAGTCTCTCTGAAAACTTGATTAAGCTCTGCAAACCTCATACCTGCCTGTCTGCACATATATAGTGTCAAATCAACAATGAACTCTTTTTTGAATTCATATTTTGTGTGCATGCACTTGTGTTCTCCAAGAGTATCTTTTACAAGTTGAGCAATTTCTTGTATATAAGTTAAATTATATCCAATTTTTGCAACTGATTTTGACTTCACCCGGTTCTCAGTTTGACGAAAGACATTGTGTATCAGTTGTTTTATTGACTCTTGTTCTTCTGGTGGTAACAGGGGAGTGTTAATGGAATTTCTGTTGGCTTTTTTGATAGGATTTACATATATGGTGAAATCAGACACATGAACAATGTTTTCAAACTTATTTAATCTGTCACGAACAAGTGCTTCTTCATGCATTTCATTTAGGATTGTAATCATGTCATGTGCTATACTGATTTCTTTAAAAGGTGGAACATCTGCTGTCAGCTCAGAGACCCACTTTTCCCAAACTGAATCAAATAGTCTTCTCAACTCATTCTCATCAAGAGCCCTGTGCTTAAGACTGAATGCAAGCTCTTTGCTCTTCTCTAAGAGTCTTCTTTCACGCAGGGTTTTTTCTTCCACCAGTTTGGTGAGAGCTTCCCTTTGAGAGATGATGTTCTCTAATTTTGTTTTTGCATCTCTTACAAGCTCCCCATAAAGGTGCTTGATTTTCTCTTGAAATTTCAATTTCCATTGAATCAGCATCTCCTTTTCCTTGTGTTCTTCAAAGTAATGTTTCATGGAGCTTTTCACCTCTTCAAGGGTCTTTGCCATCTCCTCTTCCAGTTCTCTACTCTCAATTTTATGCAGTTGCCTGTTGTTGATTCTGTTGCGTAGTTTGTCTTCAATCTCCAACCTGGCACTTCTGAGACTCCAGGTCCACTTTGCGTACTCCTCCTCCAATTTCCTGTATGTTACAATTTCCAACGTATTTTTGAAGCTGAAAACAAAGTTTTCATTCAAAAGAGCATTCCAGAGATCTCCAATACGATCTTTAAATTGTGCCAGTGTGACACCCATAGTTTTTGAGGCATGAGACAGAATAGTGCTCTTAAGCTCCTGGACATTTTCACTGTAACATGGATTTGGTGGTGCCATGGGGGGGCTGCCTTCCCAGAGCTGGGCAAAGTACCTCACATCAGTCTTTATATCAAATTTAATGACGTCACTGAAATATTCTGCGTCACAGACTTCTTCTTTAGCCGCTAGTTGAGTCATCTCATCTAGTTTCTCCTGTAAGCGCCTTTTCCCTACCATGTTCTTCTCGCTCGCTGTGATGTCTCCAACGTTCTGATGCACAAACATGCAGCTGGGGTTCATTCGTACCTTCTTCATCCTCAGGAAGGCTTGAACAACAATCTGAAGGATGTCCTGCATCTCAGCTGGATTCTCACCAAAGATATTGATTAGAGTCATGTTTCCAAGACCAACAACAAACGTTGCCATTTCATTATCATGATTTCTTGTTGACCTGCCAGCCAACTCTAGAGCACGAAGACCCTCGGTATCTACAACAAGAATGTAGTCAAAGTTTAACTGTTTTCTTAGTTCTTCAGACACCTTGACCAGCTGCATGAAGGCTCCTCTGGTGCATCTACCAGCGCTGACTGCAAACTGCAGTCCAAACATGGCATTCAGCATGGTGGATTTCCCAGTGCTCTGAATCCCTAAAACAGACAACACGAAGAATCTCTGGTCTCCCAGGATTTTGATAAGTTCATCTAAAACAGCTTGAACCCAAATCAGAGGCACATGAGCTGCATCACCGTCCATCAGCTCCAGTGGGTATCCGGAGATCATGAGCTCTGCTACAATCCGTGGCAGAGACCTGACATCTAGTTCACATCCAGATCCTGTATTTTTCTTAACAGATACATCTGATTCATATATCTGCCCAATTTCACGAAGTATATGCTCCAAGCCAAATGTTGCGGAATTCAGTTTCTCAGAGAGCATCTCTAGTTGTGATCGTTCTGCTGTGAGATGTTTAGATTTATCATGTTTCTTTTTCAAATCCAGCACTTTTGACCATTTTTCATCATATTTATGATGAAGCACGGAGAGGTCTTCTGAAGTGTACTCATCCAGGAGGATCCCAAGCCATTTAAGGAAATACATCTTCTCGTCAACATTTCTGGAATAAACGTTTTTAGTAAACAACTTCATAAAATTACTGATGCCGGATGCTTTCTGCTGCTCTCGGATTTTGTGCATTTCTGTTTGTTTTTGGCTATTGTGCATTTCAATGTTATCCCCTTGAGGTCGATGTAGTTCTTTGTTCTTAAGACACCAGTCGTGCCACAGTTTTCCCTGACAAGGCAGAAATGTTTCTTTGATTTTGGACAGTTCCTTTTCCTCCAGTAGTTTCATCATCCACTCTGCTGTCTCCTTTCCACTCCTGCAGTCATCATCATTCTCGTCTACTTTGATTCCTGTGTGTTTGCCCATATTCATAAGTTTAAAAACTGACAGTGGTTGTGAGAGGCAGTCTTTGATGGCTCTTCTGACATCCTCAGATATATCTGATTTATTTCTTTGTTTCAGGCCAATTGTATATTTGCCTTCCTGCAGTTTGGAAACACCTGAGGCATCTTCAGTCAGAAGGCAAATGAGAGGCTTTGTACTGTTGTAGAGCTTTTCCACCATTGCCATACTTTTGTCACTCTTATCAAGATTTGGCAAAAGCACTACATTTATTGAAGAGTCTTCAGTCAGAATTTTTAGCTGTGTCCCATTAGCTTGAGCATCACCATGAAGATTACAGAATGCAACACAATCTGTGAATTTATCATTTTTATCTCCAGACGGACAGTACCAGGCGATCTCAACCACTCCATCCATCAGCAGGCGGGATTTGCTGCTTCCACAGCAGTGTCTGTGAAAGAATGTGGTATGCCGTTCATTGATCAGGTTGTTCATTAATTCAGATTTGGATGCAGAAACTTCTGAAAACCTAAAAAATGCAACCATGGGTGTCTCAGTCTTGTGGACTGCTTGATTTTTGCTAATGTTTCTTTTGTGTGACTTCCAACTTTTCTTGATTTGTCGGAAGGTCCACAGAGGAAATTCAATCTCTTGGGTGAATGGACTGGGCACAAGCAGAGGAAGAGCATACTGACACTGTGAGAGTTTTGTTACCATGAGCTGACGTAGGAAATTATCTGCATAGAGGTACACTATCATCTGAATGTCCATTGGGTGAATGGGCTGGCTTCTGCTCTGTTCATTTGTTTGTTCAGGTGCAGACCTCTTGAAAATTTTCTCAAAAGCATTGGTCTTTCCTGTATCTAACACCATGTTTCTTTGTGTGTTGAACACCTCGCTGGGTTTTTCTTTGATTGGGATGTATCTTGCTCTGTAATCTGTCATCAGGAGTCTTTGTATATAAGTTTGAACCAAGTTACTCTCCTCACAAGGTTCATGCCTCTGCAATGAAGGTGCAGATACTTGCAGAAAGGCATGTGACTTTAGTTTGCTGTGATACTTGCCCAAGAGATTAAGCCTACCAACGAGTTGATTGATGTTTTTCCGCCTGTAGCTTTCTTTGTCTTCATATTGGTCTAGCCCCACCACTCCATGTTCATTGTCTTTTCCCTGATAAATTAGAAAACAGTTGTTCATATCTCATATTCATATTTAATCAAATACATTTAAATGTATTAAATTTATGTGAAATAAAGTCTAATCAATGAAGTTTACAAATAGTGCTATAAAAATGAAAGGGATAGTTCACCTAAAAATGAAAATTCATTAATTACACAGCCTCATGTCGTTACAAACCCGTAAGACCTTCGTTCATCTTCGGAACAAAAATAAGGATATTTTTGATGAAATCTGAGAGCTTTCTGACCCTCCATAGACAGCAAGGGAACAACCATGTTTAAGGCACAGAAACGTAGTAAGGACATCTTTAAAATAGTCCATGCGACATCAGTGGTTCAACCGTAATTTTATGAAGCTATGAGAATACAAGATATGAAAACAAAAAAGACTTTATTCAATGATTTATTCTCTTCTGGGTCAGTCTGCCACCATTCACGAGAGAACCACAACGCTCAGAAAGCTCTCAGATTTCATCAAAAATATCTTAATTTGTGTTCTGAAGATGAACGAAGGTCTTACGGGTTTGTAATGACTTGAGGGTGAGTTATTGATGATAGAATTTTTTGTTTTCGGGTGAACATTCCCTTTAATGTTAAAATCAGCTGTAATCTGTGAGTGAGAAGGGAAAATGTATATCATCAATTTATTTATTTTTTGTTTCATACATAATTTTAATTTCATATTCTGCTATGTATTTAGTATATTTGTGAGATAACATTTTATTTACCTCGATATTGCCTGGTTTCATTTGAAATTGACTGCCTAAAAATAAAAAGCCAAAACAGTAGAGAAATCAAAGGTTTTCTGTGTGTAAACATTTGTTAAACAGTATAATCAATTCAGATTTTTTTTTAAACAAAGAAATTATTACAGAAATGTTCCATAATACATTGGACTATTACTCTGATGGAAAAAGGAGGTGTCAATGCTTAGTCATACGGTTGTACTTACTGTCTGGTGCAAAGTCACTTCTTTGTTTTTTGATGTTTGCTGTAACAGAAATTAAACCAATTACAATTGATCAACATGTGCTGCATACTTAAGCAAACCAAAAGAACAGCATGTGTAATAATAAAATCTGAATTCTAAAATTCTGAATTCTGGAATTCTGGAAGTCTTTAATTAATGTCTTGAATTAGTCAGCTGTTGCTATTTATGTATAATATAATTATGCTATTGCAGTAGGGCTGCAACAAACGATTTGATAATTGATTAATCTAACGATTATTAGAATGACTTATCAACTAATCATCAATTATTTCACTGATTAATCAGTAGACTTTGATTATTCAGCTTTTGCAATTTGTTAAAATATTGCGTTATACATATTCTAACATATAAATAAAGGTAATCACTTCAGCCTTTGAAAATCATATTACCTAATTACAATTCTTATATAAAAATAACTATATTTGGCACACAATATGAGATTACAGACAGAGAAAATCTCTCATTCAACATTAATTAGCTATATGAAAATGTAACTGAATGACACACCATCCTGCCTAACAATCTGCCATTCTTTTGTAAGTCATATGGATAAGAAACAAAAAGGTAAGAGATAAGACTTTATTTTTGGATAAACTATTTTATTCACAACGTAATCTCTCTTAAAATACCTTATAGGGTTATGATAATCAAAACAGTCCTGAGCTAGATCAAGCTTTGGTCTCAGCAAACCAATCACTTTAATGAAATAATAATAATAATTTAGTAATAATAAAAAGATTTTATCATTAGCTAGCTCCACACTAAAGAGCAGCTTTATAACAGAAAATCAAGTTGTAATTCTAAATAAAAGTGACAACGACTCTGGTTTTTCATGTTTAATATGAAAAAGCTTCTGATATAAGCTCTTGCATAAAGTGGCTAAAGAAACGTGATGTGACTGGACTTTACTGGAGTACCGAACTGCAGAGCTTGTGCAAACATCCACATCGCTGTAATCAGATGCGTTTTGACTGCTGCTTTCTCACCGCTGTCAGTTTTTGTTGTTTATTTCGTTACTAAGTGGAAAGCGCGCAGCATATATTTACATACTATATTCATCCAAACGTGCTCAGCAGCTTTAGATTTGGCTGTGTTCGCTCTGAAGCACTGTGTCATTTCACTGTGTGAATTGCATTCAGGAGGGCTGAATTACAATCTTGCACTACAGCGCCACACTGGTCAAACCACATTATTACAGGCACTTAAATTAAGTCATATTAGATCAACTGACTATTCGACAACAAAAATATTTGTCGACAATTTTTTTTATTGTCAACGCTATCGATAATGGCAACTAATCATTTCATCCCTATATTGCAGTGCCATGTTTGGTCTTCAATGAGCCCAAAAGGGCCCATGTCACACCTCTCTTTATCTCCCAGCACTGGCTACTGGTTGCGGCTCGTATCAAGTTCAAGACATTGATGTTTGCATATAGAACAGCCACAGGCTCAGCACCCTCCTACTTCCACTCACTTTTGAGAATTGACATCCCCTCCAGAAGTCTGAGATTTACAAGTAAGCGATGCCTCGTGTTACCATCACAAAATCACTTTCCAGAACATTTTCGTTCACCGTTCCTGGCTGGTGGAATGATCTTCCCACCCCCATCAGGAATGCTGAATCCCTGACAATTTTCAAGCAACATCTGAAAACTCGTCTCTTTCGTCACCATTTGACTTCATTCTATATCAGGGGTGTCAAACTCAGTTCCTGGAAGGGGCCACCAGCTGCAGAGGGTTAGTTCCACCTGCTACACACAACAACCATGTACTTTTTAAGTCTAAAGGACCTGATTAGCTGGATCAGGTGTGTTTAATTAGGGTTGGAGCTAAACCCTGCAGGGCCCTCTATGAATTGAGTTTGACAACTCTGTTCTAAATAAATGAAAAACAAAAAACCTTTGCATTCTCTTTCCTTAATCTCTCCCCATCTAGCTTGTACTAATCTGAACAATGCCTGAAACTTTATATTACGAGCACTTCCTGTGTTTATTTGCCCCTTTATGATGAATCGTTTATTGTATTTCTCAATTGTAAGTCGCTTTGGATAAAAACGTCTGCTTCAGAAAGAAAGTGAATGGCTAAAAACAAGATTTAGAAATATGACAAATATATGTTTGTTTGATATTTGTGAAATCTGTCAGTGCAGATGAGGTCATGGTCAACCTTCCTGATATGCATTAAAACAAAATGTAAGTTAAAAAGAAATTGCACTTACTCTCTTGGAATGACTCATTACTCTTTCTTTTCCTTAGTCCTGATTCCTGACAATGTGCAGAAGTTTTTGTATTGTCTTTATTATCAGCCTTTGAGAAGAGAGAACCTGTTACATGAAAATATAATACTTTAGCTTGCATGTGCAAAGACAATGTGTTCAGTAAATTGGTCATTAAGATGATGATTATGGATTTGTTTGCTTACCCATGATACCTATGTCCTACAGTAGATCAGACCGATCCCTTTTAGCTTAACGGATAACTGCATCAGAGAGAGTTTGTGATTATGCTCTATTCATAAACCAATCCACATGACTTAATAGATGACATACAAGTGAGTCTGATACAAGTAAACAAAATCAAAAGCTGATTTACTAAAAGATGATTCATACTCTATAAATCGATAAGCACATCAAATACAAACACAATAGGGTGTGCAACTGCATGCATTACTATGTCACATGATATGAATGCTTGCAAATCCAGATCAACTTTCTCTTACAATCAACGCTCGTAATCATATTTCGAGGAAGAGTCTCTAACTCTTAAGAAAATGCCACTGACATCATTTAATGTATAACACCTCAATTGTAATTGAAACATTTTAAAAATGTTTACTTAAATTTCACCAAAGCTATTTTTATGGAACCTTAACTTCCATTTTCTAAAAACGGGCTATTTACATAAAGCTCTTAATCACCATTGCCAATATTACAACAGAATAAAAGTATGTGTACAGTCAGTGACCATCATTGTTAATAGCATAATATTCTGAAATACACCACACCTGCCACCTTACCTTTGCCACACAGCCAAATGAAATATTCTGACATCTTCCTGCTTCAGTCTATTGTATTGCACCACTCTATTAACCACACCCACATAGGCAAATAAAAGAAGGGCAACCAGAGCTTCCCTCATTTTCATTGGTAATGTTTGAGGGTAATTCATCCTTTACTGTGAGTTGTTTACTATTTGCTGTGAGATAGAAAGCAGATTGTTGGAGCTGCTATAGCCTACTGGTTCAAGGGTGTAACTTTGGTTTGAGAAGGTGGGTGGGGGGGGGGGACACAAAATGGGGGAAAAATGTTTTCGATTTGAATCCCATTTCCTGCATGTACATACATTTATGAATTATGGTGATACAAAATCCAGGAAATAATTAAGTTGATTAATGATCAATTCTGCCAAAAAGAATAGTAGGCTACTAAACTATGTATAAGAAAAAAATGTCTTACTTTCTTTATTGTTTAATAGGGGCCGATCGCCAAGACTTGAGAGAATCATTTTATAAAGTCGAAAATGGTCACCATTAATGTTTTAATGCCTCTCTTCCACTTAGACTGCACCTTTTCCATTAAAGGACAATATTTGCTACCCCTAAATTGACTTTCCAATGCATTTTTTATCTCTATAAATAGAATATTAATGTTTAAAAAAAAAAAGGTCAATAGAGAAATAGCAATGATGATTAAAAAAGTGAAAAGTGATTCTTTTAAATACTAAAAGCGCCAGTAGGTGGCGGTAAGTCACTGTCTTAATGCGTGAGTCATCGAGTCATTTGTTCATTCAGTAACTAAGCAAGTGGCTGTATTTATAAATGAATCATTGAATCAATGACTTTCGCGAACGATTCGGTCACGAAACACCGCAGAACTCAGCATTTTGTTCGCGTACCTCCTCTGTCGCCTCACGTACCCCAGTTTGGGAACCACTGTTCTACATTCAATATTTAGTTAACTAGCAACAGTGTATGTTAGCGTTAGCTCAGTCAACGTAGGCTAACATTAACAGGTGTAGACAGAAAATATGATTATCCTGACCTGAGCTCATTTACTGAATCAACCGACTCACATCTCCTTTCTTTCTTTTTTTCTTTCCATCCATGATGACATTAAAGTAATCTGCTGCTTCTGGTGTTTCATCGCTGACTGCCGCAACGATACCCGCTCAGTAGAACCTTCAGTGAGCTATTTTTAGAGTGCGCACGCGACGTTCCTGGACATGCGAATTGAATTTGAATTTGATTTGGGTTTCAGATATCAAACATAAACATAATAAATTATTAACAAACATTTTAACGAATGCCTGGCAATAAGAAAATTTAACTTCTATCCATCTTAGAAACTTCTGCTGGTGGCTTTGGAATTGTCTTAACTTATTGCACGCTGTTTCAACACTCCTAGATTGCAATTGTTTACTTGAGTATTTTTTTTTTTGTGTGTGTTTTTATTTATTTATTTTGCATTTGGTATTTAAAATACATTGGCTGTGAGGCTACCGATAAAAAGCGTGTGAGCAACGGACTGATGCGGTAACTTTAAAAACTTTTTATCATTTCTAAAATGTTGAAAAAATACCCTTAGTGCAAAACACAATTTACCAAATAGCACAAAAAAAAAAAAAACCCTGATACATATAAATTGCGGACTCCGGGGTATAAAATATCGGTAATTATAAATTAAAGTCAAATTAGTATAACAAACGTACCGTCTGATGATTCCAGAGTCCGGAGGATAAACTCATTCGCCTCACATAGCACACTGAGGCAGAAATGAAACTTACAGTAACGAAACGAAACGAAACGAAGACTTAATGATTACCATTTTTTCCCAGCTCTTGTCAGAACCGTCAGGGCTGTGCGAAGTGGGCCTTCATGACCTTTTTCTTTTGTGTTTACTACTTTGGTGCAGGCAAACTTACCTTAAAATGTTTCAAGGTGTGTATTCGAGTGGGGGAAAACGCCTCCATACTGTTTTCCCCAAAATAACCACTAGATAAAGTCAAGATACAGTTTTGTTGTTGCTATAGACTGCGTTGACAAGAGTGATGCAGAAGTATTCACTACGACGTTTACACTGGTGATGTATCTGAGAGAAAGCTGATTTCACGGTAATTGATCTCATTTTCAGCAGTAAGAAAAAAAAGTTTTTTGGTTTTGTTTTTGTAGGATATCAGTTAGACCTATATATGATATGAGAATAAGGGCTGTAGATAGGGAGTAGCCTACATGTTATTTAGGAAAAATATCATTAGCCTGTATTTTCAGATTGACAGGAACATTTATTTCCAACCTAGCTGTGGGGTTATTTTAAAACGCCCAGTGGGCATGGCTTAATTACTGTAGTTATTCTGAACATCACGTTCTTTTTTTTACCATTAAATGATTCTAACTAGGTGGTTGAATAAAAAATATTTGGACTTTATATTTAAAATTACCTTAAGTTAGCATCAGCTAACAATATCTTTAAAATAGGCCATTATAATTAGGGAATTCATAAATACGGATTATAATCTTTCTAATTTTAAGATAAAACTGCCTGTACTCTGATTTTGCTGTAAATGTATAAAGCAAATTGCTGTCAGACTGGGGGAGCATCTAACCCCACCTGTGGGGCAAAACGCCCCTTTGGTACAAATTCAATTTTTGTTAAAAATCTAATAACATGAAAACTTGGGATTTTTCAAAAACCATATATATTTTTTTTTTACAAATTTTAAACATATACTATGTTTATAATTTAGGCCCATGTCATTGCCTCTAAAACTATGATAACTATTCTGGACATACTTATCTTTTTTCATTAATTAAGGCGTGCATTTCCCCCAACTCTATGTACTGGCACACAAAGGCAAACAAACATTAGAAATCATTTGCAAGACACAGTAATTTTATAAAAGAAATATCCACATTATTTGAATAGCATGAAATGGAGGGACTCCTTCACCTTGAGCTGTCTGGTTGGTATCTCCCCTCCTACGCACTCTTGACAAACTAAAGAAAAACTTAGCCAGGGTAGTACCATATTTATTTTTTGACAGTATCAAATGAGAGATGAGGGATAAAGTGTGGATCTGATTAAAAATCAAACTATAAAAACAACAGATGAAACATTCACAAAAAGAATATACAGTAATACTTTTGCTGATGGTAATGGGCTGTGCTGCAAATTGGTCTAGGTAAAGGAGGGCCATCAATTTCTTTGGATGATTATTTTGTACTGTCAGTTCAGCCTATTTAATGACCTGAAACACACACACACACACTTTCTCTTTTATGAGATTGTACCATTGTCTAAACTGAAACTCTATTGTATTTATACCTTAATAAGAAGAATACTGATAAATATTCCCCACCTCACCACGTTCAATGCAAAAAACAAACAAAAATAGGAACAACAACAAAAACTCATTGGTTTTGGACCAATCATGTACATTGCATACTTGGAATTAAACCCCTTTTTTCAAAAGGTGGCGAGTTGAATACACTGTAAGTAATTGTTTATAACTGAACGCCTTCATAATGTTGTCTAAATATTTTTTTCTTTATTTATAATTTCTGTACAATACACACAAATGTTACCATAAATTCTAACAAAGGACTTCTTTTTAAGGCGTGATGTTACAGGGGCTTAAAGACCGTTTCAAACAGTTCCTTGAGCCTAAAGGTCATTCTAGTGAAGTCATTATCCTACAGGAAAAGAAATTGAAAAAAGACTGAATTTAGTCTATGGAAAAAACAAGACTAAATAATATTCATTATTTAGAATCAATTGATTAGCTACATTTCCAGACTCACCCTGTTGGCGGTGCAGTGGTGGAAAACATATTCAATAGCTGTGATAAACTCTCGCACTGTTTGATAGTCATTATTCTCCAAGTTCATTTTCACTCTGCCCAGCATCATGGGACCACAGATGTTCTCACTGTATCCTGGAACCTGGACGCCAGCAGTGCAGACTTCACATGCATGTACACCATGTATAAGAGCTTTAAATATTTAAATGATTCAGAACAGGACAGACACACAGGCAGATGATATTTACATTGACACACAGGTCAGTCATGCTCTCGCGTAGCAGGTGTAACAGCAGGTACTGACAGTGCTAGAACAAACAACAAACAGCAGCATTCATTTTCTTTTCTCTGTACAATGAAAGAAATGTTGTTTTGGACCCCACTGACTTCCACTTTATGGGCTAAAAAATTGCATAAACTTTACCAGTGTGTATTGAGAGACTGGACTGCTCAAAACATCCTGTTGGATCCTTTGACTAGAACTTTCCACATTCTTCATCACACAAAAAGTGCAGCTCCACTGGCTTCTGTACACACAAAACACACAGTGTTACACAAAGTCACATGTTTAGTCTGTCTAATCCAGTATGATTTCTCGCTCTCTCACCCAGGTGAGTCTGCGCCTGGAGCTGGTAGGTGACAGCGTGAATGAAAAGCTCGTGGACAATCGTCACAACACACGAGCTCTCCGTCAGAGTTACACACGAAACACATGTCATCATTCAGCTGGGACAAGAGTTCATACAGAAATAAACTATACTGTTATGGAGCACACTGTAGAAATAATTTCAAAGGTCAGCAGTTCTGATGAGTTTTGGTGGTCTTGTTGATGCTTTGACGAGACTGTAATTGTGAGTGATGTTGTCTTACTAGGTTCTGATCCGGTTCTTGGCAGATATCACAATCACAGTTGACTGCATGTGGTTCCAAAGCTCTTTTCTGAAAGTATGTGAAAGCACATCAGTATTGTGTATACTGCAAAATCTTTTGATCAAACCCTGCCATACCAACAGAGAGCATTCAATTCATGCATAGTATGAAAAAGAAAATATGGAAGTCAATGGCTACCATTGACTGTTTGGTTACCGACATTCAACAGAAGAAATTTTTTTTATTTAGGTTTGGTACAACTTGAGGGTGAGTAAATGACGACAGGATTTTCATTTTTGAGTGAGCTGTCCCTTTAAAGTATATAAACACTTACAGTACAAACCCCATCAAAATAACACTGATTGTAGCCATATAAATACAGTGCAAACATCAGGTGTAATCATGTGTAATCTCTAAACGTCTCCCAGATTTCCATCGGATTTAATATGAATATAAAACAATGTTAAAGGACCCTCATGGGGTCATCATGGCAAAATGTGATCGCCTTGTTTGTTGATAGCCACTGTTTGTTTCTCTGAATTGAATCAATTTAAATGTTTATTATTTAGTATTTTCCTTTACCGTTATAAGCTTCCCAAGAGGCATTCCATGGGACACAATGTCTTTCTTCCATGTTCCATCTGGTTTGCTCAATCTGATGAAATCCTCAGGTGTAAGCCAGAAGTTCTCTGTTCTTATGCATCTCCCACAACGCCCTGAGATAAAGACAATACTGAGTGCAAAAGTCTTGTACCACTGCAGTCAAGCAGTGAATTTACATTCACTGTTAATATGTAAGAGAAAAAGCAATATGGGACTCTGCCTACAAATACCCTGATAGTGCCTGTTGTGGAGGTGTCAGATAAAAAGTGCAGCGATATATACCTTCAGCAAGGTATTTCAGGTTTTGCAGAAATGTAGGCAGAGTCACATATTTCCAATGAGCCTGGCTTGCGAGAAACAGATAACCTGTCTTCAAAATGTTTATAGTTGTGCACGTAAAACACTGACAACATATTAATTTTCATAACAACTGTTATAAAAGCATTCCCACTCACACACCTGTGGAAAATCGATATTTGTGTAGAATGCCAGAATCAGAACCACAAGTAACAGGTAGGACTGGACCTTCAAACATGCTCATGTCAATATCATCATCGTCTTGATTGTCTTCGATCTTTTCATGTGATTCTACAACAAATACACAAATATTCACTAAACAGAATATAAAGTTTTTCTTATTCTGAATACCTGTTGTAATGATCTTATTTAAAGGAATGTACCTCCAAAAAAGAAAGAAAATGAGTCCCCATTTACTCACCCTCTTTTTTCAAATCCACATGGCTTTTTTTCTTCTGCAGAACACAAAAGGAGAAATTTTGGTAGCACTGTATTTTACAGTCCTGTTACTCGTGTACAGTACATACACTCTAAAGAAATGCTGGGTGAAATACAACCCAGTGCTGGGTAAAATATTGACAAACCTAGCGATTGGGTAAAACATTTAACCCAACTGTTGGTTGAAAACAACCCAATGTAAAGAGTCAATCCACTGAAGGCGAGCGTAGTGAGCACCCAAGTGCAGTTTATTTACAGAGTGATCCAAACAATAATCCGAGACACAGACTTGACATGAACAGACTTGACTTGAACAGACATAGCATGAGCAGACTTGACATAAACAGACTAGACTCACCAACAGCGGGTTAAATACATTCAATACACTACCAAGGCACAATGGGACATGATGGCTACTTATAGCAGACAAAGAGGGTCACGTGACAAGAACAAACCTATGGGAAACAAGACAAATGACTAGGACTACCAATCAGAACATGACACATACACAAGGCAGAGAGACATGAGGCAAGGTAAGCATGACACTAACATGACCATGAAACAATTACAAAATAAAAGACATGGACAACATGAACATGAAACAAAACACCACATTACATATCCCCCCCTCTAATGGAGGCTCCTGACGCCCTAATGTAACATCCACACCAACCAACACAACGTCCAGGAGGGTAGAGGACTGGAGGTGGTCCAGGGGGCGAGATGGAGGGCCAGGCCCGTGAAGAGGAAAAGGCAGAGAGGGGAGCCATGGCTAACTGGAGCCATATCATAGCAGGCAGATCGTGTGGCCATGCGGAGCGGCCGATCTGGGGCCATGCCGAGCAGGCAGACCGGTGGCCATGCGGAGCAGGCAAGCAGTCGGCCGGTGATGCCTGGCAGAGCAGGAAGCCATGGCTGTGCGGAGACCATGGACAACCACTTGGCCTGTGACCGAAAAGCGAGAATTCTTGATGACCTCCTTGCCGGACGGCAGACTTGAGTTCTGAACGGCCTCCTTGGCCATGGCATTACAGACCCTTTGCAGTTTTCATGACCGCCTCCTTGGCCGTGACAGGACAGACGGTGAATTCATGGACGGCCTCCATGGCCATAACAGGACAGACAGCGAGTTCATGAACGGCCTCCTTGGCCATGGCAGGACAGACAGTGAGTTCATTGACGGGGGGCCGTCCGGGGGGATGGCCTCCTTGGCCGTGGCAGGACAGACGGCGAGTTCATGAACTGCCTCCGTGGCCGTAACAGGACAGGCAGTGAATTAATAGACGGCCTCCATGGCCGTGACAGGACGCGGGAAATTCTGTGCCCGCCTCTGACCGGGCAGAAGTGATTCGGAAGCGGACGCCAACCACCTCAGGAGTTTCGTAAGCGGACTGCCGCCACCTCTGTAGGTTCTGCAGACGAGCTAACCACTTCTTTATGCCCTGTAAATTCCCTTGGAGCGGACTCGTGGCAGGATAGGCCTCTTGAGCGGACGTTGTGGACAGTATAGGCCTCTGTAGCGGACTTGTGGACTAGGAGAGCCTCAGAGTGCAGGTGTGTCAGCCACACGCACCAAATGGTCGAACCACCATTACAGGAAGGGCAGCGAGTGTGGCATGACCTCTAAGATGCTTGCTTGAGAGCTCTGACCGTTACTCACCGCATGCCTGCCAGCTCGCACCAACATCAGAGGGTGTCCTCATACTAGCAATCAGTCCTTCAGTCTTGGCCCATCATCGTGTCCGACTCATGCGTGGCGTCCAGCTTGGTCCGGGGACTCAGGCGTGGCGGCCCATACTTGGGCCGTGGACTCAGTCTTGTCGGCCCTCTTGTGACAAAGCTCTGGCTGGGCAGACTTGACGTGAAGCTGGCCCTGGGGTAGCGACATTACGTTTGCAGGACTCTGCTTGTCAGACATGACTTGATCAGGTTTTAAACAGGGTTGACATGACATGATTAATTTGGACTTACCTGGCATGGGTTAGCAGGTCCCTGGAGTAGCAGGCGGACGTTGCAGGCTTTGCGTGCAGGCATGAAACGTGAGAATGCTGTGGCTTGCATGCATGACGTGAGATGCTGTGGCTTGTCAGGCCTACGGAGAAGGCGTGTGGCTTGGCCGGCATGACGTAACAGGCTTTGGGGAATTGGCATGTTCCTCCACGAACCCACAGTGAAGGTTGCAATCACGCCAGCAACAATGCAAAGGTCAATGTATTTTTTCCTAATGACCATGTTGGGTATTACGTTGCAACTTAAACCGTGGTCCTGTCCTTACTTAAACCTAAGCGTAAAATGTCCTTTTAGGAACTTTCATTAAAATCCACCTGTTGACAAAGTCCACAAAAGTCCTGAACATAGTCCTCAATGGAGCGATTACCTTGACGGAGGCGAACAAGATTATCTGCTGGGTTCATTTTGCTGGTTGTGTATTCTGTAAAGAATCATCCACTGAAGGCGAGCATAGTGAGAACCAATGTGCAGTTTTATTTACAGAGTGATCCAAACAATAATCCGAGACACAGATTTGACATGACCAGACTTGACTTGAACAGACATAGCATGAGCAGACTTGACATAAACAGACTAGACTCACCAACAGCGGGTTAAATACATTCAATACACGACCAAGGCACAATGGGAACATGAAGGCTACTTATAGCAGACAAGGAGGGTCACATGACATTAACAAACCAATGGGGAACAAGACACATGGCTAAGACTACCAATCAGAACATGACATATACACAAGGCAGAGAGACATGAGGCACGGGAAGCATGACACTAACATGGACCATGAAACAATTACAAAATAAAAGACATGGACAACATGAACATGAAACAAAACACCACATTACACCCAATCGCTGGGTTTGTCCATATTTAGCCCAGCATTTTTTAGAGTGTACTATGTACTTATCATAGTAATTACAATAACGAGGTAAAAATTACAGTAGGTACTAACCCTGACCCTACCCCTAAACCTGACCCTACCCCATGTAGTTACCTTATAATACAGTACTTTCTTAGGTAGGTACATTGTAAGTACATGTAAGTGCACATACTGTAAAATAAAGTGCAACCGAAATTTTGATGAACATTTTGGTCACTGTTAAGTCACATTTGAAAGCTTTGGTCTAGAAAGGTTAAGTCCTCCATGAAATACGATCTACAATGATCGAAAATCAGCCAAACCTTTGCATCCTGAACCCTGCTTTTTTTAAAGGTTGCAGCTGGAAGAAATCCATCCTATGAACAGAAAAAGAACAAAGTTAGAATTTGTCGCAAACATATTTATACTGTATATGACAGTAGTTATTTATATTATCTGCATTATGTCCATTTTTGTTTCAGACAACTGTTATTTATTTAATTTGTGCTTCTTAGATGATTTACTAACAGATCAGACTCACCAATCACCAAGTCCATATTAACCAAAAAAAAAAAAAAGTTTAGTGCATTAGTTAAAACTGTTATTGAAACCGGTCTTATGCACCTCTATGAGTTTCTGGAGTGGAATCCCACTGCAAAGGATGCTGGTCCTCCACTTTTTGTTCTTCTCCTTCATACCAAACCTCTCAAACTCAGTGGGCTTGAACCATTGTTCCTCACTGAAGATGCACTTCTGCTCTGAAGACAGAAAAATGATCTATGATCAACCACTACTGGAATGACTTTGTTTCATCTGGATGTTCTAAATGTTCCAGAATAACAATCTTGAGACATTCAAAAAACGTGTAGCTCTTCATAAACATTACTAAATTCTTTAACATATAGTAACATGTTTTGCACCTACTATCATAATATTTCTTCAAATACAGGACACCCTCTTTATAGCCACATGTAACAGGAAGCTGAGATTTGTCTTGAGTGTTTTTTTGTCCTGAAGATGTTTCTGAAACAAGTAAAATCTAAATCAGTTAGCAAAAAGAAGAAAAAAAACCTTCTCAATAACATATTTGGCAGTGTAAAATGTGCCTCTTGTTATTTCGAAGAACTTGATTCATCACTGTTTTGTCATTATATTAGTAAAGAAAATAGTTTCTGGACTTACTGGGGCAGTTTTGTTTCTTGACTTGTTTCTTCTTAGGTGTAGAATGGGAGGATGACCCCGTCTGCGGTCTCTTCTTACAGCTTTGTTTCTTCATCCTCCTCTATTTTATCGCTTGATCAATCGGTCAGTCGGATTCTAGAATGATCTGAGAGAGCCATTTCATGAAGGAGACTGTCACATCTTCAGCATTATTTGAACAGCAGGAAGCGGACGGGTTTCTCCATGTTGAGTTGTCTTTGGTGTAATATCTCCCCTCCCACACTCACAGAATCGAAACTGAAAGCTGCTTGCTCCTGCGCCTTTGCATCTGAGGGAAAATAAAACTATAATATCAGAAAACATTTACAGAAGGATATAATTCTTTGACTCATCCAGATAATGTAAATATTTTTAATAACATTTTAATTAAAATTAGGGCTGTCGGTTTAACGGTTTAACTTATTTAATTAGTTATGAAAAATAACGCGATTAAAATATTTTACCGCAGTTAAAGCACTGGCCCCGCCCCCAGACCTGTACATCATCTTACATTTCATACAGTTAACTGTTGACAAATGTGATGCAGAGCAACAACTCCATAAAAGCAGTTATATGCCCTAAAATTCAAGATATTGGGGCAAAAAAGGCTCCTGTATGAGTATTGGTCTCATATTTAGCCTATGTCATATGATAAGCGATATCACACAAGCAGCGAGAGCAATATCAGTTTGTCCCGAATATAACGAGTGCCAATGTGATTTTATACAACAGTTCAGTAAATAAGAAGTTAATATTGTGTTATATTTTAAACACAATATTGTCTGTTTTTGCTCAGTTTTGCCAACAGAAATATTATCTATGAAGCCACAGCAGAATTGTTGTGCGTCTGTGTTTAGTTTCTGAATGAATTCGCGTTTTGAGCGAATCGTGTGAATCAAAGATTGGCCCATTCATAAAGAGAGCCTGAATTCATGAATGAATCACCCGTTTGAACGAATTGAATGAATGACCCATAAAGACATTTACCGACACCTGCTTGCAGCTTATTAAGAGTATTATTTTTTTAAAAAATCTTGAAAGGGATAGTTGTTTCGTTCTGCACCCCAACAAGCTTCAGTGTTTTGAACAAGTCAGACGAGGAAGTGGGTGAGTGGGTCCTTTGTTGAGTGGATGCAAACTGGCAAAAGCCAGGGGAGGACTACTTCTGGTAGTCGCATTGGTGGTCTCAGACTCAGGGTGATGTTGAGGACTTCCCCTCTGAGGAACCAACCTCCCAGGGACCCTCATCCCACGGGCACTCTGCAGCCTGTGGAAATGCCCAAGGAATGTGCTGGACCACTGCATGTTGATCGCAGCAGGAGGGCGAGCCAGAGCTCTCTGGGGAGGATGATCCTGCTGCGCTGCCACCTTCTGGGATGATAACAATGCCGGAGGTGAACCCTGAGATGACGGCTATGCTTGCCCAGGCCACTGAAACCTCCACGGTGTCCTAAACCTTTGAGGCTGGGTGATTGGATTCTTGGTGCCTTTCTTCCCGGAAGTGCATGAAGAGCTTGCTGGTTCATGGACGGCACCTTTTTCTTCCTGAAACTGTTCTGGTAGTTTTTCCCCCTCACCACTCTCAATGGCAGGGCAGCCAATGTGTATACTGAGATCCCGCCGGTGGAGCGGTCGGTTGCAATGCACCTGTGTCCAAACTCCACTTCCACCTGGCATGGCAAACCATGACTCCCTTCCCGGGCCTGTAAGCATTCGTCTAGTCTGACTGGCAGTGCTTATGTGGCCTTTGGAGAGGCAGCATCGGCCTTACACGCTATGGCGTTGTTGCAGGTTCATCAGGCCAAGGCACTGAGAGACTTTAGGAAGCTGCTCTTCGGGAGATGGTGATCGCACCACTCCCTCCCCCAGAGGAGGGCCGGGTAGAGAATCTTTTGTTGCATTTTCGTCCCTACAGCCAGCGGTACATAAAAACCTCAACAAAAGAGCAGTTTCCTCTGTCTTTGGGTCCCAAGAGGGCATAGAGAGCAGTGGACGGAGCAGAACCGTACAACTGTCATCCTCCTCTATCGCCAGCAGGCAGCAGTGGGCAGTTCGAGGGCACTTCAAGCCTTCTCATGCACCCTTTGCTCAACCGTGGAACCAGGTATGTGTTGCACCTCACACCCAGAACCTGCTTCGGGCCATCATCGAACCCCTTGACCCGGGTCCCTGTGTTCCACCTCGCTGCTCCACTGTAGGTGTGTCTGTGGTTCTGCTGGTCCTGCTTACATGCTCTTTGAGAGCCTGGCTAGCGCTCCCCAGCCCGTCTCGCTGACTCCTTCGGACCATCAGACTCGGCTATGTGATTCAGTTTACCCGGCGTCCACTCAAGTTCAGGGGCATCCAGTTCACTTCAGGCGGAGGCAGAGGGTGCTCATGTCTTGTGAGTGGAAATAGCAGTCCTACTGGTGAAGAACGCGATAAAGCCGGTCCCTCCAGTCAATATGAAGGCGGGGTTTTACAGCCCCTACTTCATTGTACCAAGAAAGGCAATGGGTTACAGTCAATCTTGGTTCTGTGAGTTTTGAACCGAACCATTCACTAGCTACTGTTCAAAATGTTGACGCAGAAATGCATTTGAAAAACTAATACACAATTTAACATGGCAAAATTTTAGTTCTAATACATTTTTGTTTGAACATTTGTATTTTTTTATAGCCTAGGGTATTACACATGCCCCGATTCATTGATTCAGAGATCTTTTGAGGCTTTTCAAGCTTAAGTGCAGCCTTTTAGGCCTACAGCATTACCTAAAGTGATTGTGGAAACATCTAATGCCCACTTTCTGACTGTTTTAATTATTTTTATGTTTAACAGCCAGAAACAATTGCCCAGATTCTGTATGGGCACCTAGTGTAAAGAGCATTTGTATTTAGGTAATATTTATTATCTAAAAATATTTGCAGAGCTGTGTAGTCACTGATGTAATGATGCAATCTGGATTACGTAATCAGATTCCAAAAATCAAGTACTTGTAATTAGATTAAATTACATTTGAAAATACTTGTAATCAGACTACAGTTACTTTTTTATTGATTGCATGATTACATATTATTCACACAATAGCAATAAATTATTCATAATTTATTGATTCTCCCTAATTCTTCTTTTCAACTTTTAAATGTTCCTTTCTAAAATAGCCTACCGCTTATATACATTCAGAAAGTCTTTCAGTTTTGTGGACATTCACACAAAGACCAGTCATTAGTCAGGTGGATGTAATTGCACAGAAAATTGAGAGGCCACACAACTTTTGACCACTGGATTTACAAAAATCCTTTTCATTTAAATAAGTGTTCAACTTACAACACTACGGATACATTACATTTTTATTTATTTGCTTATTAATTATTTAGTTATTTAAGTCTTTGGAAGGACTTACTACACATTAAAATGCACAAATTCACATGACTACTTTTTCGTCATTTGAACCACTTTCCCCTAATATATTTACTTGAAGTCCCCCTGAGTTTTTAAAATAAATATTTTAATAATTAAATGTCACATTTGCATGTTCACAGTTTTCTGATGTTGGTTTATGCACATGACATGCAGGTAAACATACTATAAGTAAAAAAAACTCATAAACTAATAATATATTATAGATATATAATATATATATATATATACTATATATATAATATATATATATATATATATAATAATATATATAAGTGTTTATTTTGATATTGTTTTTAAATGGTTTATTTTACTTTCACATTTTTATAATTTAATTAAGTGACTGAAAATGCAAAATAAATAATGCATGGGACATCATTTGCGAAGGGTAAACTTTCCATCAAGTTCAGGTATCTTCAAAATATTCATCTGAAAAGGAAAGAACCCAGTTTAAACGATCACATGGAAATAGCTTTTTGTTTCGTTTTAAAGACTACCATTAGGCCACATAATTGAAAATATATTGTTTCATTTTGGACAAAATGCATTCAAGTACAAAGACACATGAGCATCAACTCTTCCTGTTCTCACCTCCATGAGACTCTTGAGGGTTGTGCCTTGGCATAATATACTTGTTTTCCAGGACTTGCATGATTCTTTTCCACCCATTTTCTCAAATATATAAGGGGAGATCATTGCTCTTCCACATTTTATGCAGTCCCTCTTTCCTGAAAATAAAGTTGAATTTTGATATGTTAATAAAATCTATGTGTAGTGTAAATCAGATCATTTTAATCATTTAATTAGAAAAATTTATTTGAATATTAAAGTGCCCCAATTATGGATTTTTGGAAATGACATTTCATGCAGTGTGTAATGTAGCTGTATTTGAATGTAAACGATCTGCAAAGTTGTAAATCTGAAAGTGCAGCTTGTATAAAGTTATTTTCTCTCAAATGAAAGAGTCGACTCTGAATCATTGAAACGAGTCGTTTTTAAAACGAATCCCAAACCGTTTCATGTTGACGTCAATATGAAACATTAGCATATTTCCCGCCCACTTATTGTGCCCGCAGACCTGGGAAAACTTGATAGATTTTAGATTTTCGCATTGGTCTGAATGAAAATGCAAATTCATTCTTTGCCACTAGGTGCAGCTTTTGGAGCAGAAAAAACATGTTTTCCACTTTCCCCGGTAACAAGCTTACCGACCTAAAGCTGCTTTATTAGGCATTACAGGCATGATGAAATGAAAATTAAATCGACCAATCGCCAATCGGACCATTCACCGCAGATTAGCGTCATGCAAAGTAGGGGTTTGGAAAAATTAATCGTTGAGCGAATCGTTTGGGAGTCTTTGAGCAAATAAGGTAAAATAAATGCATATTATAAGACAATGAAAGTGCTTTTTTGACCTTGCATGCATGTCAACCTGTTGTTGGGGACTCCCAAAACCAAAATATGAACCTTTCATAACCCATAATAGGGGCACTTTAAATAAATGTAACGTTTAAGTCATGTTGGAAAAAATACACACATACACAACACACCACACACACAACAAAAACAACAACAACAACAACACAAACAAAACACGAATGACAATAGATACATTGTAAAAACTGTGGTTTTACGGCAATTGTAACATCTGAAAAATACATTTTGTTAAAGGAATTGTTCACTCAAAGAGATTTGTTGAAAATATACTCACCCTAAAGCCTTAAAAGATGTAGACGAGTTTCTTTCTTCAACAGAACAGATTGGAGAAATTTAGCATTACATCATTTGCTCACCAGTGGATTCTGTGCAGTAAATGGGTGCTGTCAGAATAAAAACGTCTTAAATGATGATTTTGTTTCTTTCAAAAACACAGCTTTTCACTTCACATAACGACTGATTGAGTCATGTGGATTACTTGTGAATTATTGTGATCAGCTGTTGGACTCTCATTCTGATGGCACCCATTCACTGCAGAGGATCCATTGGTGAATATAAGAGATGTAATTCTTAATTTCTACAAATCTGTTCCAATGAAGAACATTCATTAGGTCTGAGGGTACATTTTCAGCAGTTTTTTATTTTTGGGTGAACTATTCCTTTAACCCACTTTGTGTCAATTAAATGCACACCTAAAATAATCCTAATAGTAATATGCCTGTATATGGTACTAATTATTTTAGATGTCAGGAAAAAAGTGCACAAAGGAAATAAAAAAACAACTAAGGAGACTAAAACAAAATAGCATAAATGCAGGACTCTTTATTGTTATAATGTTATAATGCCTTGAGAAAGAAGGTTATGCTGCTTTGAGATATTTAAACATTGAGGATAACTTACTATTATTCAATGCTTCTCTGTCCAATAAGGCCTTTACGTTCCCACATGTGACGGGAAGCCATCTCGCGTGTTTAGGCATGTTCCAGAGATCCTCTTTGGGAGAAGAGGGGGAAAAGCATTTAATTAAAATGAACAAATTATTTTACTGTATGTTTTATTTTTGTTATGAATAATGGTGGGTATGCACACAAAGTGTCCAGCAAATGTGTGTTCATGCCAAAAGGTGTTTAATCGTATAAAATTGAACAGCAACCTGCTTTTCTATGCAAGGACGGACAGAAAAACGACTCTTGTGTACTGGAGTCTGGAGGGCTCTGAAGTTCTGGAGAATTTTTTTTAATAAAAAACAGAATGGTTTCAACACTTAATGTAATTATTGAGACAGACAGATAAAAAGATAGAGTGGTAAATCAATTATCTGATTTAGAACTCACCTCTCTTCACGTGTTTATCTGTCGTCTTCTGGCTGTTAGTGCTTTGCGATGATGGTCCAGCTTGGTCACTCACAGAGTTGCTCTCTGTCCTTCTCTTTTTAATCTCTCTTTCTTTTCCTGTGCCTCGATCCTCAGCTCTTTCTCTAATTTTTCTGTTTGGCTGACTCTTAAGAGCTGAGAAATTAGAAACTAGAATTAGAAAATAGATCAGCAATGCTGAAGACCTCAGTGAAATATTACAATAAAACCAAACAAATCTCATGAGACGAGCAGATTTACACTCAACAAAAACGGTTCAAGTCAAAGAATCTAGCCAAATAAACAACTATTGAACTAAATAAATAAAACAAACGAAAAAAAACACAAATTGAGAAAACAAAAAAAACAGCAATAGAAAAAAATAAACACAAATACATAAAAGACATCCAAACCACCTGGGGGAAGTCGAACAAAGCAAGTAACATTGCCAGAACTTTCTAACATTCTTCTTTCCATGCTTTTCAATATAATCCAAGGCACAATACACACCATTATCGTCACCAGTGTCCTCAAGCCTTTGCTTCAAAAAAGAGAAGCAAAAATTTTTAACTTTTCTGCGTCTATAGTGATATATTATTGGTCTGAAATTTTAAGATCAAGCTTACATAGAGCTCATCTGTAATGAGTCTATTGTCCTTGAGATGTCGGAGAAACATCAGCGGCTCTTCTATTGTAGACATCTTTGTCTTATTTCGGCAGAAAAAATCAAACAACCTGTCATCTGTGAAAAATCCAAAGTCCATAGTGTTGTTGTTTTTAATGTTGTTTCTTCTGCTAAAAAGAACAGATTTAGAATGATTGAATTTGTGATGTGTACACCTATGAATTTAACAGTTCTGCTCAAATAATATTTTATTAATGGTATTTTATTAGACACAACAAGCATCCAGCCTTCAGTGACTCATTGTAATGCAATTACAACCCTGTCGCATACTGCATACACTTCATAGAAAATATAAAAATGATTGTTTTACAGACACTAGGTACGGGTGACTACCAGTCCTTAAAGTGCGTTGCATGAAAAAAAAAAAAAAAAAAAAAAAAAAAAAACAAATAGGAATATTGTGCGGTTGGAGTAAGACAAATATCCTGACGTGTTTAAGCAAAAAGGATGCAATTGACGAAACTATTGCTATTATTGTTTTTTGTTGCAATGTTTAGTATTGTGTGTCTGAAAATGGCTTTGACCAAACATGCAATGCTTGTCTGCTCATGTCAGCTGTTGAATTCACCAGATAATTTGAGAGTCAAATGCCTTCTTTTACATATGATTTTTGAATTGCATTATTATATGAATTACAATTTCTTCCATTCGTATTTTTACGCGTGGTCAGTCTCTGTAATAAAATCATGCCTTACTAATTTTAACCATTACAAGATTTTTACATTTTGGTGACTGCATGTTGTACAGTTTATAATTATCTTTATATAATGTAATTTTACATAACATAATTCATTTTTAAGAATATGATCAAATTACATGCATTCTTTCATAATAAATTAAGTTTTAAACAACTTTACACTATTTTATTTGTTACCCAGTTGAAAGCACTCACTCTTACGCAGAAACAAAACTGAAAGTTGCTTCCTGGATTGTTATTTTAGAATTTGAGTCATAAAAAATGATAAAAGAAATAACACAACAGATCATAAAAAAAATTAAATTACTAGTAATTGCATTAATGTACTCACCTTGCTGTGTCCACGACTTTCTGTCTATTTTTCTTGCTCTATTATGCAGTCAGTTACGTATACACACACACACTGTCTAATCTCCTTTACCTTTTACATGCTCCACTTAACCACACCTTTCAGTAGACCTGCCTTCCTAATGCCCACCTGATCACTTCCTATTACAAAAGTCTTTATATAAAAAAAAAAAGTTATTTGAAAATGAAATGAAATTTCATTTAAAGTTAAAACAAACACTCTTTACATTTTAACATAAAATAACAGTTTGTTATAAAAAGAAAAAAGAAAATTCAAATATAGCTGGAAGCAGAGACAGATAGGGCCAGGCATTAAATGTGTGGCAAGCATATTGTGAAATAGTGATCTTTCAGTGAACGGTGTGATGATGAGCCAGATATACCATAAATGGTGAACTTTAGACGTTTGTGATGTGAATAACTGAATTGGGTTTATGAATCTCATGACAACTCGGCATTTCATAAGTGACAGCCAGCTATAAAAAGAGCTAATGAACTCACTGTTTTCTTCGCCATTTACAGTTTGCTATCTTCATTCTTGTCATATTTTGATGAAATATTTATTTTAATATTTTATGCTCACCTGGACTGTTTTTAAATCTGGATATTTTGTTCTTGTTGGAATGTGATCCTCTTTCCTTACCAATTGGCTACTTCTGCTCCTTATGCATTATCTAGATATTTAGAATTAATGCATTTCAAGAGGATGCCTGTTAGAAAATACCTGTAATACAGTAAACGGATATGAATCGGAAAGTTGCTCATCTGTCCTCGTGAATGTACTCACCTTGCAACGACCACAACTGTTTTTATAGTGACCTCACGCTTTCACACACAGGTAAATAGGCACACACACTAATCTCCTTTATTTCTTTTAGTGCTCAACCTAACAACCTTTCAGAAGATCAACTGTTCCACCTGATCATTTTTGAGTGGAACAATCAATCCTTCATTGTTGTGTGTAATTCGGAAATTAATATGTCTTTTTAATTCCAAGTTAATTAAATTGATTTGAGGTATAAATGCAGATGCAATTCTCATCTGTAAGTAAGGAAGAATTCAAATGCATTGGAATTCAAAGAAATTAATGCTACTGTAATTTAGAAAAGCAAAATTTGATGCAAGTTTTGAATGTTGGTGTGCCAAAGCCTTGGAATTGTTTTTTTAAAAACACCTGAAATGTGAAGGTTTAAAGGTCTTAGACTGAGTGAATGATCGAACAAACAATTAGATATACATACAGACAGACGGACAGACGAATAGACAGGTTGTAAAGAAAGCACCGTCCTTCGGATGAGACGTTAAACCGAGGTCCTGACTCTCTGTGGTCATTAAAAATCCCCATGGCACTTCTCGTAAAGAGTAGGGGTGTAACCCCGGTGTCCTGGCCAAATTCCCTCCACTGACCCTTATCAATCATGGCCTCCTAATAATCCCCATCCACTTGACTGGCTCTATGACTCTCTTTCCTCTCCACCTGTAGCTGGTGTGTGGTGAGCGCACTGGTGCCGTTGTCCTGTGGCTGCCGTCGCATCATCCAGGTGGATGCTGCACACTGGTGGTGGTTGAGAAGAGACCCCCCGCATGATTGTAAGCACTTTGGGTGTACAGAAATACACAAGAAAGCGCTATATAAAAATGCCTCTTTCATTCATTCATTCATTCATAATCACCTTAACCCTTCAAACCATTGTCCTGGCACACACTCTTTATTCATGATGAGTCAATTACACAAAATTTACACTACAAAAAAGTTACATATCAACAATATATTTAAAAAAACAAACACTAATGGTAATTGTTTAATAATTAATTTCCAAATATAAAATCAAACAATCAAAATACTCTCCAAATTACTGCACACATTTTTTATACAAAGGTAGCAGTTTATTTAAGTTTAAATAAAATAAGAAAAAACAGTAGAACAATAAATGTGAGAAAAAAAAATAATGTTCAGTTAGATTCAGATCTTAGATGAAGTGATGTGAAGTGTGTAATTTGTGATGTTGAAATTCCTTCTATCTCAGCTTAGAAAAGACAACTATAATTTTAACATTTATTGAAAGTGTCCATAGCTTGCTCTGTTGTGCTTTTAAAACAGCATTGTGTTTCTTTGGCCATGTACACACTGCAGCTAAATTTGCTTGTCAATTCACCTTTTAGTGCTTAATCGTGTTCTAAGTCATTTACAGGAGTTACAACTGTGTTATACAACTGAATGAACTCCTGAAAATTCAGGTAGTGACAACAGCATTTACAAATTCCACAATTTAAATTCCACAAATTTAAACACACACCAGAGTTGTAGCCATCGCTTATAATATGTGGACATAGCAACACACTTCAAGAGTGCGCTCTGCGAAACAGTACTGACATATTGACAAACAACCCACAGCATGGTGTTATAGGAGCTTAAAGATGGTTTCAAACTCCCTCTTGAATACTTCCTTCAGCCTTGAGGTCATTCTGACTGCAAGATCACCGCCCTACAGATAGAGGAGGAGTGGAGAGAGAGGGAGGAAACAAATGTAGAACTTAGTATATAAAAATAGGATGGCAAATGTAATAAAAGGTGACGACTCTTGTCATTGGTAAACACTTGATAGGGTAAAGAAACTCACTTCACTGGAAGTGCAACAGTGTGAAGAAGCGTTCAATATCTGTGACAAAATCTTGCACTGTTTGATAATCATTATTCTCCACTTCAGCTTCATTCTGCCCAGACCAAAAATGTTCTCACTGAATCCTGGAACCTGAACACCAGCAGTTCAGATATTACATACACACCACACTATACACCACATATAAGAGCTGTAAGAGCCAGATGAAGCTCCTAAATATGAGATTTACATTGGTTTTGCTCACGTGTAGCAGGTGTAACAGCAGGTACTGGCAGTGCTAGAAGACAATCAAAACAGACAGTAAGATAGTGGTAATAATACATTTTTTTGTCTAGTAAAAGGAAATGAATGTTGTTTGCGGACCCTCGAATGCCACTGTATGACCCTCCCTAAAACGTTTTACATAAACATCACCAGTGTGTACTGAGAGACTGGACTGCTCAAAACATCCTGGAGGGTCTTTTGATTGGAACCTTCCATCTTCTTCATCACACAAAAAGTGCAGCTCCACTGGCTTCTGTACACACAAAACACAGAGTATGACACAGTCACATGTTTAGTCTGTCTAATCCAGCATGATTTCTTTCTCTCTCACCCAGGTGAGTCTTCATGTACAGCTGGTAGGTGACAGAGTGAATGAAAAGCTCGTGGACACTCGTCACAACACAAAAGATCTTCCTCAGAGTCACACACGTAACACATGTCATCATTCTGCTGGGATAAGAGTTCACAGAGGATGTTTAGTTGTCATGTTGATGTTCTGACGTGGCTGTAATTGTAAGTGATGGTGTCTTACTAGGTCCTGATCCAGGTCTTCACAGATCTTACAATCGCAGGTTATCATATGCAGTTCCAAAACTCTTTTCTGAAAAGTATGTGAGAATGAAGTGTCAAATTATTTAAAAGAGTTTAAAATGTGAATATCCTTGGTTATTCATTTGGTCTTAAATTTTTTTTTTTGATTTAACAAAAGATTTCAAAAAAAAAAAAAAAAAAACAAGAATTCAACTTCAAATAATCATATATGTGTAAAAATGTAATGCAATAGGACAATGTTATATGATACATTTGTATAAACTTCTCTATGAAGATTCTATGAAATAATACAGAATAATAACCAAAACAATAGATGTGCTGTGACAGTAATACAAAATAATGTCATAATTTAATAATGTTTGTCATAACATCTTTTCATATCAATCATACCATTACAGCTTTATCCCTTTTCCAAAAGTAAGCATGCCGTGTAAAATAAAAGTTATGACTGATGAATATTTACAATTAAATCAATACAAAGGGGTTGCTGTATCTTCCGAGGTACATTAATATTTCTAAAATGAACAACTAATATTTCTCTGGCATGCGTAGGTTAATGAATCTATGCCTACACATAAAAAAGTCTTGCCTATGTGCTGCCCCGGTGTGGTTTGTGTCAAGACATTCGTTAGTCTGGTTGTTTGATGAGAAAGAGATGAAATGTAGTTGCAATAATCGCTTTAGAATGCGTACAACTATAATACCAGATGACTATTATTCTGTTGCACAGAACTGAACTGATGACGGCATGGTTTGATCTTTGTCTGACTAATCAGTGGAAAGGTGTGTTTAAATATTAAATACATTTGTCAATTTTCTACTCCTGAATGTAAAACGGAAAATTCAAGGTGAAATCTTGCTTTTAAAAAACAATATTTTACCATTATAAGTTTCCCCAGAGGTATCCCATTGGATAAAATGTCTTTTCTCCATGTTCCATCTGGCTTGTTTAGTCTGATGAAATCCTCAGGGGTCAGCCAGAAGTCTTTTGTTCTTATGCATCTCCCACAACGCCCTGGAATAACAACACTGAAGCTCTGTACCATAGTTTAAGAAACTCTTAGAGCTATTGATTAGTCCAAAATGTATTTGGGCACTTACATCACACTTAAAAATGTCTAAATGTCATTGCAGTAGACACAAAATATCAAACCAAGTGGGACTTGCAAGAAATGCCACCAGAGCTTCTCTGTATGTCACTTTTGCTCAGGGACTTTTGGTGATTGGTGTTTTTGGTGATTTTTAGTGCAAATACTCTATGAAATCCGTTCTTCTCAAATTCACACAGTTATCCAGAGTAACCACTGATGGAGTTCATCATATTACCATGTTCTATTTAACAAATTTACCAGTTCAATAAATGTTTTATTTTTATTTTTTTAAATCTGCAAAATATATCTATTGTTTTGCCAATTAAATTTAAACAAACCTCATTTTTGTGACACATTTTGCTTAAAATATGCGTGTGCTAACTTTCTCAAGAATAAATAACACTTTTTGAGTGATGTTTGAAGTTTGATATTTTGTATTTTCAATGACATCCAGGCATTTTTATGTCTGTCTAAAGTGTTCAAATATTTTTTGGAGCTACTGTAGCTATAAATGTAAAACATAACTGATCAACACACAATAATACTTATTTTTAAAATATACCCACTCACATACCTGTGGCAAAGCGCCATTTGTGTAGGATGCCAGAGCCAGAACCACAGGTAACAGATAGAATTAGATCTTCAAACATGGTCATGTCAATGATATCTTTATCATCCTCATCAACAACGTCACCATTGTCAACATCGTTCCTGCTGTTTGATTCTACAACAAATTCACAAACACTGAGGAAACAGACAATAAAGAATACAGAAATAGAAAACTGTTGATATTAATGAGCATATTGTCTGGTTATGGGTCACTGTTATACTGACCGGAGCAGGAGGGGAAAAGCTGTCTCTGACACTGAAAATTAAGAGACGCAGACATGTCAGTGATGGGGAACATGGGAAAAGCTCTCACAACCCTGTTTATCTTAGATTCTGTGCCCTAAACATCTGGGCTGGATTTGTTATTTATTTATTTTTAATGTAAAGTCATCATATCAGGATCTAATCTTTCTATTTCTGAGTCTGTCAGCAACAGGTGAGGAGTCAGGAGAATCAATCTGTGCAACAGACAGAGATTTCACAATTTTTTTATTTTATAAAATATGCTTTGTGGTAATTTGGTGTTTTTTGGTAACAAAAACAGTCACACCTGATTATTCTGAATCCGGCTTTTCTTAAAGGATGACAGAAGTCCAGCCTATGGATGAAAGACGTACAAACATGTTATTGTTTTACTTGAATTAACACTCAAATATTTAGATTGACTAATAATTTAATCATAAAATCTGATTCTGTTAAATGCAAACATTGTGCATTTTAGCCATTATTGATTGCTAGTTAAAATTCCATTGATTGTGTATTATTTAAACCATTTTATGCACCTCTATGAGTTTCTGGAGTGGAAAAATATCACAAAAGATGCTGGTCTTCCATTTTTTGTTTCTCCCTTTTCCTCCAAACCTCTCAAACTCGTTGGGCTTGAACCACTGGTCTTCACTTAAGATGCACTTCTCCACTGAAGACAGATAAATATTTATCTGAAATAATACTGGATTTGCTTTTGGACTTGTTTTAGAGGAAGTGTTTTGAACATGTCTAGATGCTCCAGAATGATGTTTTCTAGAATTCTTCAACAAGTGACTCTTCACGTTATATTAAACATTATTGCAATCCTTAATTGTTTGCACCTTTACTGTCATTATATTTCTCCACATGCAGGATACCGTCTTTATCTCCACATGTGACAGGAAGTTCAGTTTTGTTTCCAAATGTTTGTATCAAATACTGGCTGGAGTCTGAAACAAATATCACAAATGTCAAATATCACACAGACTTGTTCTATTAAACAAATTTACCAGTTCTATTAAACAATTTTTTATCTGAACAATATATCCATTGTTGTCATTTAAATTTAAACAAACCTGCTTTTGGGCATTGATGGAGCTTCAAATTGAACACATTACATGCAGAGCAGTGTTAATAACGCTCTTTAGAATTCATCTAATTGTTTTGTATACTCTACTTTGGAAAGCTCACTTGGGGACTTCTGTACCTTCGGCTTGTCTCTTCTTGGGTGTACAGAGGGAAGACGGCCCTGTCTGTTTACAGTTACGTTTTCTCAGTTTCCTTTTTTTCCCTTGTTTTGCTTCTGCGCTGTCATTCACACTCAGACTGTCAGATCCTGTGCTGCTCTCAGGATCAAATTCTGATTCAGATTCTGAGTCAGACGATGTGTCTATGTCCGACTCTCCTTCCATGTCCTGTGGTTTTCTGAAAAACAAGCAATATGGATTGATTATATGTGTTTCATAGAGGAAATGATCATTACTTTGCACTTTTAAACACTTTTATTTAAACATAGCACTTTTGAACTTGCTTTCTGTTTACTGTATGTAATGATGAATAAAAACATGGTACAAAGATGAGCATGATATGAGAAATGAAACATGAACATGTCTATAAACAGTAGTTTACCGATAAAGGAAATGTTTATATTTAAGTGAAATAATCTCAATATAAGGGAAAATACAAAAATGGACTGACAGTCACTGTAAAAAGCACTGATTTTAACATTAAAATTCATAATACAACAAATGTACATATAAATAAATGTACATTTTAATAAAATATAAATGTATTTTTAAATATTAGTATTACATAATTGTACAGTAATGTTACTGTTTATCCATTTTTAATCACTATACTGTGTTGTACAGTAAATTAACTTTTTACAGTGCACATAAATGCGGTGATTGCAAAACTGACATCATGTTCTTATTGTAGCTGCATGAAGCAAACTGAGTCCTTCACGCTGTTTTGTATGCAAAAAAAAAATAAAAATCCAAGTCATATAAGACATAGATAAACTCCATATATTATAATGGGATTGCAATCTAATGAATATTGAAAGCTTCTCTCATACTGAAACAAAACTGAAAGTTGCCTCCTCTACTGTTGTTTTAAAATCTGTGTGACAGATAGAAAAAAACAAATAGAAAAGAATAGAAACCACAGACCAGAAAATATTCACAACATCAAACTTGAATTTACTAATTAATTAACACTCTTAAAAATAAAGGTACTTCACGATGCCATAGAAGAACCTTTTCGTCTAAATGGTTCCATAAAGAACCTTTAACATCTGAAGAACCTTTCTGTTTCACAACAGGTTCTTTGGGGCGAAAAAAGGTTCTTCAGATTATAAAAAGGTAAGAAAGAGATGGTTCTTTAAAGAACCTTTGACTGAATAGTTCTTTGTGGAACCAAAAAATGGTTCTTCTATGACATCGCTTGAAGAACCTTTTGAAGCACCTTTATTTTTAAGAGTGTACTTACCTTGCTGTGTTCACGACTTGCAGTCTGTTTCCTCTCTCTACGCACAGATTATTACGTACATACAAAAACATGCTCCACCTAACCACACCTTTCAGCAGGTGTGGTTGCGTCACGGAGGAACTATTCCACTTGACTGTTTAAAAAAACATAAAAAATAAAGAAACACCAACTTGCACATCATTCAGAATTTAATTTGGGAATGCTGTTTAAATTACAAGTCATTTTCTGAATTTGAATGACTTGTATTTGAGGAACTAGAAAACTAGAAACTAGAATGCCAGAACAACAGACTCTGGTAAAACTCCTCCCCTTCATTACACAAGAGAGCGCCTACAGGGGATCTACTGTATTTGCCTCAGATACACTGACACAGAAATTAAACGGAAATTTAAACTGAAATAAAACCATATCATTGTGGTTCGACTGACTTAATACAAATACAAACAATTATATTCACACTATCCTTTCAAACCAGCATTTCTCCACACATGATCAAATGTTCTCTAATAAAAGCTTAAAAGTTTGGTGCAATTATTGAATATATTGCAATAGTTCATATATTAATATCCTAAATAGAAATAATTAAAAGAATCTGATCGAGATAAATCACAAGGATGAGTTTATATCACACAAATACAAACAGGTTAGATAAAGTCTGAAATTTTTAAATACTAAAGAAAAAACATAAATATTAGTACCACTCAGAAATTCAGTACTAGGCACTGGTAAGACTTTTCAAAGGCAGATAGTTACTGTTCATCTATAAATATTCTAATGAGAAGCAAAAACAAGATTTGAAAGTGACCAAAGGTCTTCAAAAGAAATCCTAAAATTCATAAAAAAGAGAAATAACATGATATAGGGGAAAATAAAAGAGCTCACTAACTTCTAGCACTGGCATTAAATTCTACCGTTCTGTGATATTTTTACTGACAGTTTCAGCTAAAATCACAGATTCTCTCCTGTTTTGTGCCTCCACAGAAAGAATAAGATTAAAGCAATGCTTAATGTGTTAATGGAGGATATGTGGGCACAGTAATTGGGTAATTCACTCCTCATCAGATTTGCACTGCATCAGAAGTGATTTTAAAACATCTCAGCATGATAACTTACTGGATCATTGTAAGAAGTAATCGATAAAGCATAAAATTAAAAAAAAAATATTAAAAAGTCAAAAATATTAATGTTGATTCATTACCCACAAATTTCTGTTAATGTCGTTAGGCAGAACTACAACATATGAATATGGTTTATGTTTTATGGCTTATAACTTGTGCATTGGTACTGTATATACAAAATACCTCACTTGATGACACCCATTCTAAGAGAAAATAGTTCATATGTTCATAAAGATGTCAAATAAATTCAGACCTTACACCAGCTGCGTACATACTTTTATGAGTTTCAGTATTTTAACTTGTTGAAGGCAATGTTGATGGTTTGCAATAGATGCTCCACTTCTTGACATTTATTTTATACATATATAAAAAAACTGGTGTATTATTCACTTTACTATTCACTTGTGCCATTTTTATTCTTGGTTTGCCTGTTTATACTGGATATGTGGTCGGACAATGGCCTTGTGTTGTTTCTTCTTTGGGTCAATGAGGGGCAAATGTTATGTCACATTTAGTTCACTTGATTGATATAGAAAAAAAGATATATTTTGAAAAATGTTACGAACAGTTGCCATTAATGGAAACAAATATTATAGAAGTCAATGGCTACTGGCAACTGTTTGGTTACCCACATTCTTCAAAATATCATATTTTGTTTTCAGCAGAAGAAAGAAACTCATAAAGGCTTGGAACAACTTCAGTATGAGTATATAATGATGACAGAATTTTCAATCACTTAAGGGAAACCCCATGTGTAATACAAACATTTTGTTGAATTTACTCACCTGACCACACCTGTCATCTGTCATCTAAGTTTATTTGCATTCCAGATGAGTCAACTTTGCAACATTTACATACCAAAATACAAAAAATGTTACAGAACAAAAAAACCTACACAAAAAATTACATAAAAAAGTTATATGTAAAAATGTATGTAAAAATTTAAAACAACAGAATAATGAACGGCAAATTATTAAAATAACAAAATGCTGCAATGTATTATGTTTTAGGTCATAAAGGTGAGAATTTTTTCTGTTAAATTTCTTTCATTTATCCCAGCTTAAAATGCAAAGACATCTATACATCAACCATTTGTATATTAACTTCCAAAAAAAGAGTGCAAATATCTGGCTCATAGTGCTTATAAAGCTGCACTGTGTTTAATACTGTGTTTGGGGGTGGGGCTGCCTTTTTTCTTTACAATGAATGGAGGAACAGGTCAGATAGGGTGATTAGAACGAGTCAGGGCCTGGCAGGACATTCAGCACAACGCAGACCGTCGAACTCTATGCCGGAGACAATCGCCCAAATCATGCGCCGCACCAACACGCCAGGCACAATTAACTCTGCGTTCAACGAGTGTCAGGTGTATGAGTCACACCCCCTCCAGGTGGCACCTAAATCACACACACACCCCACAGGCGCACGCACAGCCTAAGCTGGGACGTCACACATAAGTACTCATACCAAGACAAACATCAAACAAAAATTGGAATTTACATTGATCAGGGCCTAGACGTGGGGAGTTTGCACCGTTTGGGGACAGATGGTAATTTGCATGAAAGACACTGGGAAAGGGCACACCTTCTAAAGTAAACAAAATATCTCTGAACTCTCTTCAAACTTCAATATACTTCATTCCACATTTGATGCTCTTGTATCAATTCAAGATCTTTTTCAAAGCAGGTCTACTATGTATAACTGTAGACATCCCATTTGAAAAGTCTTGGAGTTAAAATAGGATTGTCTCTTAGCCGAAGAATGTGGTTCGGGGTCAGTGCCTCAAGGTTGTTTGAATCATCTAAGGGATTGGGTTACTGGACGATAATTCAAAATAGCCTCCACATCGCAGAACACAATAAGCAAGGATTTGTCATCCAATACTTGCTGCATCACCACTGAACAAAGTGGTGCATCTTCTTGCACTAAGCACTCCCAGAATCCACCATGATGGGCCACACAAAGTAGGTTGAAACTCCCCTTTATTTCAACCTGCGCAAGAGAGCTTCGAATTTTGCTTTGATGCAGTTCTTTCAAAGCTTGTTGCAATTAACGATTACTAACAAAGCTCTGCATATCCTCTTTCAAGTAAACCATTCATGAAGTCCTTGTGTTCATTATAGAATGGTTGGTCTTTCTGAAACCTTTTCAAAAAGTGTTGTGCTCAAGATAGTCATAAATAATAAGCATGTTTGATATTTACGACTCTTGTTCAGGCTGCCTCTTGATTTGAGTTCATGGACTAAGTCAGGCTTCCTCAAATCTTGCCCTGGAGAGCTAATGTGCTACAGAGTTTAGCTCCAACCCTATGCATGATCAAAGACTCACCTTAAGACCGCCGTGGACCAAATAGTTTCAGAATGACACACACTGAAATAATTTTCACAAAGTCTGCTGCTTCTGTGTTGTGTTTACGCATCTTGTTGCGAGGTTAGTATGCTAGTGATGAAGGATACTGCAAGAATCGCCTAGAGTGTCGACAAGAGGCTTTTATACGCGTTTCAACATAGTTTATGCAAAGACTCGATATTTGCAGTATTGACCCTTCTTTTTCAAGACCTCTGCAAGAAGCGCCCTGGAGCATGCTGTCAATCAACTTCTGGGCCACATGATCGATGATGGAGCCCATTCTTGCATATTTAATGCTTGGAGTTTGTCAGATGGGGTTATTTGAGTGGTCCGTTCCCGACTTCTTGGAGAATTGACCCAAGTTCTCAATGAGATAAGGTATGGGGAATTCCTGGCCATGGACCCCAAATTTCGATGTTTGGTGTTCCCCAAAGGGACATCTAATTGTCTTTTTGCCTATATGTGCGAGACGGGACTCCATCATGTGGAAAAAGGGCATATTGCTACACTCCCAAGATGCTTTCGTGGATCGTCTGGGGACCAATTTCTTTCTGAGCTCTCACACTTCTTCAGTATTCCTGGTCTGTGTTCCTTAGGCCAGATGGGATAGTGCGCCCCACTCCAGCATTGCATGAGGAAAGCAACCCCACAGCAGTGAATGGTATTCAGGATGTTCACTGTTGAGCATAAACAGTATGATATGGTAGCGCTCACATTGGTTTCTCTTCCGGATTGATATCGCTTGATATTCCGGGTGCGCCCAGATCAGCGAATACGACAAGAAAGGTGTCATCGACGAGAACCCAGGGCTTTCCCACCGAGTCGTCGACGTCCAATCCTTGTCGTTTGAGAATGTTCAGATCTTCCCCGATGTTTTTCCTGGATGGAGAAGTGTGGGGCGTTGATGCCCTGGTCTGACAACCCAGGACATGAACCAAAAAGATCCATAAGCACCAGTACATTGTGTCCAATGCCAGCAACACACGTCACGACCGCCTTCGTGCCACTGATCCGAAAAGCACAGCTCTGCACTTGGTGTGGGGCCCGATCCTACAGCTGAATCAAAGCTTTCGGAGGACGGTCCTGATGCTTCTGACTTTCTGGGCAACTGAAAGCTTCCTTCCACACAATGCACCTCTCCCCTGGAGAGATTCGTGATGACGCTAATGAAGTGATTAGGTGTATGTTAATTACTTTGCCGCAATTATCCTTGCCTCGTGAAATCCTTTTTTTGTGCCAAAGCCCTGATAACTGGGCCGGTTGGTTTCTTGCAAGTCACCAGAGTAACAGAGGAAACCGAACAAGGATGTTCAGCACGCCCTCTTTTCAGCTTCGCAGTCTGTTATTGACCACCACTCCAAATCAGTGCATAGTACCAGAGTGATCCTACGCCTCAGTTCCTCATCAAGAACACTCTCACCTGTGTTAAATGAGAGGAATCACTAGCATGCATGTCAGCTGGTCCTTTTGGGCAGGTGAAATGCATGTGGACATGTTTTGGGATTAAGTTCAGTTGCTAGTCAAAGTAAGGGAATTTGCCCTTTTAATTGCCATCTATCTGATCTACCTCTTCATATCCGACTCTTGGGGGTATATGTACTAGCACATTGCTCCTCATCCAAACAACTGAGGCAGCAGCCTTATTGTGGCAAATTCTATCTTTGTGTTGCTTCTCCAACCCTTTGCCATGGCGTGTGATTTTCTCATGATCCTAGGATCCTAATTGTAGCAATTGCTACAGGCTGTACACTTGTGCTTAAGGATTAGACGCTACACTATGCAAGGAAAGTTGATTCGCTGAGATCGGAATTGCGCATCCTTAACGAAGTCTAGGACAAGGCAGATCCATTCATTCTCGAATTGCTTGCTCTTGCGATGACTGAGAAAGTGTTACTACATTATCCTGAGATCTAATAAATATTCAAAGCTAACCCAGTTGTCGTCGTTGAACTACTTGTTAACAGGAGCGCTATGTTGGGCTACCCTCGACGCTTTTCGGGACTCAACATTTGCTTCCGCCACGCTAGCGACCCATTTAGCACCAAACTCATTGTCACTTAATGGCGCTTTGCCCAGCAACTGGTCGGTAACGCCTCGGCTCGGTACGGCACGGAGCTGGTGGGCGAGGGTTGCGTTTCCACTGCAGTTTGTAGCGCTTTAGAGACACGGAGCCTGGGCACATATACCATTACGTGTATAGTTGCGGTCAGCGACTCTACTGCCTGCGTAGACTTTCCTAAAAAAACAGTGTGCAATTTCCGCAGTCGCCCCATCAAGCTCTCGCTGGATCCGCTCCTCTGCAACGAGAGGAACGTCTGTTCTTCCTCAACAGAACGAAACAGCCACTTTTTGGTTGTTAAAAAAAGGTGCGCTCGTTCAAAACAGTTGCGTTCGATCCTTGCTGGCTGTGCTGATTTAAATCTAGCGGTTCTTTTGTGTTTGTGTCGCAAGTTCAGTGACACAGGTAGTGACGATTCTCTCCGGCCAATCCGTGAACAGCAGAGTTTACACGTTTCAGTCGTTATTGCTAAAATCGGGTTTTTGCCATGCAAGTGATGTACGTTGTGGGAAACCCAACCGAAGGGTGGGGTACTAAAAAAAGTACCGGTACCAGTGAACTGTACCAGGGAAGACCCGCAAGAAGTGACGACTGTACCCAGAGCAGTACGCATCGCGCCAGTAAGCCATGCAGTGGAAAAGCGCCATTAGAGAGCAAGAGAACAAAATAACAAATAAAATATTAAATAAATATTTCAAAAACCACATGTCCTCTTGTGAAGTTAATCATCTCGGCAACATCTGTTGCAAAACAACTTCATTTTAACAAGCTCTTGATTTTTTGGTGATTTATTTATTATGTAACATCTTTCAGTGAATCTTACCTTACTGAACATGCTGCACTTCCTGAAACTGAGCTGAAAGTCAGAGATGAACGCTCCTACTGTCTGATACTCTCCACTTTCCAACTTCTGCTTTATTCTGTCCAGCCACATCGGCTGTGTTATGAACTAGTATCTGGGCACCTGGAAGTCATCTTATTTTATGTTTGTTTTTATTTATTTTAAATTTCATGTCATAGCTTTCATCACTTCTATTCCTTATTTCCTCTCTATCTTACGTAAATATGCCTACATTTAAACATGGCATAATCTCCTTCTGCTCCACCTAACCACACCTTGCAGCAGGTGTAAGTGATCTCTCCTTGATCACTTACAAAAATAAAAAAATGAAGAGAAACACATACTTGCACATCATTTTAGAATTTAATTTGGGAATGCTGTCAATTTCAGAATATGACTTATATGAGATGGTAAACAGAAAACTATAAACTAGAAAAGGAATTTGTCAGGAAGGAATGAGAGAACAACAGAACAACTCCTCCCCTTCATTACACGGATACAGGGACTTTGATCTACTGTATTTTCTTCATATACACACTGACACAGAAATGAAACTGAAGATTTAAACTGAAACTATTTAAACTGCTCTATTTTCATGTTGTAATTTTGTTTGTAACTGTAAATTATTAAGTGATATGCCATTCATTTTCTGAGCTTTTGCACATTAAATAGAACCTATTATATTTATTGTTGTTACTAATGTAGATATACCCATAGATATGTACATATAGATACCTCATTAGCAACTGTTTCTATTGGCCATATTGTAATGGTCAACTTGACGTCATTCCAGAGATTGTCTTACTATTGGGAGATTAGAGGGTCTGTATTACTTACTATTGGAGAAAGCCGTCTCCGGAAGTGCCATCAGCTGAATCCCACCTGTTGCAATATGTCATTGACTTCTTTTATAAAACACAATTTTTTCGGTTTAAACTCTAAAAATAGTTCAAACCAAAACTATTGTTTAGATTAGTCGATAGGCTGTTGATTCAATAAATGATAAACTATTTCCTCAAAAAATCTGCTTATTAAGCGTAGTAAAACATTGTTTTAAGGGTAAGTTTAGGATAAGGGTAGGTATGAACATTAAAAAAGCCTCAAACTACATGAATAAGATGCTGGTAGCACAATCTGATAGGTAGCATTTTTCGCTATTGATTTGTGCTACCTATCTTTTTACTGGGAGGTAGCACAATCTGAGTGGGTAGCACAAATCGTCAGAACACCAGCACAATGCTGACAACGACTGCAGCTCGACACTTTCGCCGTTCTATTGAAGTGATAATAAGCAGCGCTTGCCCATTTGAATTTCACACACGACACTTGTATTTGAACAGTAAAGTCTCTGTGGTGAAGTTAGCGAAAACCTAGTCTCAGCCTCAGACGTCACGCCCACGGAACGTTGGCTAAACGTCTGATGCATATGGCACACAAAAGCGGAAACACTTCGACGAGTTTCGAAGTCGTCATCGGATTGGTTGAATTATACAGGATTTCCGGGAGACGTGTGTGTCGCGTTCTTTAACGTTCCATTTGGAAACAAAGATGCCGTGACGCCAAAACCCCTAATGAAAGAAGAAAGCCGTCGTGTTTACAACTGTGACGATGAGCACTTATCAGGATCAACTAAACGCTGGATTTTTAAAAGTATGTGAAATATTTAAATTTTGTGGCATAGAATCTTTAAAATACGTCAGAGAGTTTTATACACCGGTCTGTTATTGTGGCGACATTTCCATGCACCGAAACGTGATGCTGAAACGAAACGAACTGTGATTGGTTGTTTGACTTGTCGGTCAAACGGCCTCATGAGCGGGCTTTGGCCAATGAAAGCTGCCATGGATTCCAGACCTTCAGCCGTCAGTCTGAAGGTCTGGCTACGCGAGACTAGCAGAAACCAGACTGAATAGCACCGACCATGTAAACTGAAGTGTAGAGGTAAACTGTACAAAACTGTAAATAAGCAATTTAATCCACAGCACCACACCTAGGCTATTTAACATGCATTTACTGACACTGTAGAAATATGGCTAATGATATTTATTATTAATGTCACGAAAATTGTTGTTATAGGATACTTATAGCCTATTAAATATTGGTTCAAATAAAGGCAACAAGTCCATTTTATAAAGGTTTACTAATACTATAGTTAACTCTGGATTCAAGAATTAGCTTTTCATTAGGGCAACTACAAAGGACAGGTTTTAGGTTTAAATGTTTTGATGTAAAGAAGTCATAGCCTATATGTTCAACTGAACAAATACCTCTTAAAGAGTTAATAAAGACGCTATTTTCTTACGTTTTGTATGGTTAGGTGTCTTCCTCCTTGTCACATTTTGCTGAGATGATGAGTCTGCACCACATCTATCTGTCTGTCACCTATAAATAAAAAAACATGAACATATCTGAGTAATTCTGCATAATGATTTATCAACGGTATACTAATGTTAAAATGAATCTTTAAAAAGAAAACCAAGTACCGAATAGATTAGAATCAATATTTTCATGCTTAATATGAAACACATGAATACTGTTTATGTTTTGAGGCTTGTGCGTTTGCCAATTAATTTGCAGTGGTTGAAATACCTGTCTAGATGACTTCCTCAGATATCCATACTGTGGCAGACACCTATTCTAAGATGGAAAAATAACTTACATTATAATTAGATTTACTTAAATCATATGAGGACCAGTAAAATGTAGAAAAATATCAAATAAAATTCAAGCCTTACACCATCTGCACACAGTACATACCTGTATGAGTTTCTCTAATTGCACTTGCTGAAGGCCATTTGATGACATGTAATAGATGCTACTCTTCCACTTCTTATTATTCCCCTTTCCTCCAAGCGCCTCAAACATACTGGGCGTAAACCATTTCCCTTTACATGAAATACACTTCCCTCCTGAAGACAGAGAAACATCATAAAGAACATATGAATAGGGAGCATATAATTAAAACAGTACATGTCTTTCTAAAACTAAATTTGCGTTTAAATTTCTTTCTGAAAATGTGAGAACATTTTTTCATAATCTCAAAACTTACCATTCTTATACCTTTTTTTGTATAAATATATATAAGACCAGTCCTTTTTCCACAACGGACAGTTAGTTTTGTCTTATTTCTGGCCTCCTGAAAGATTTCGTCCAGGTCTAGGCATTAAAAAGGAAAGATTCTGTAATTAAAAGCTATGAGTCTTGTATTGATTTTTCCCTGTTCTTCTCTTGGTCTTTTATTTATGATTTTTAGATATCACACCCCTTTCATACACAAGATATGTTCAAAATTTTATTCAGCATTATGTGTCAACATTTCTCTGCAAAATTAACCTTAACTTCACCTTTATTTAAATAAAAATGCCAAAGATGTGCATTAATGTAGTCTTTAGAAGTATAAAAAAACACTTTGATTGTCTGAGGTTTTACAGACAGCTTCAAGAATCAAAACTGATTTTTTAATTTTTATTTTTTAATATATGCTCCACCCATGCTTACCTGGACTGCTTTTACTTCTAGCTTTTTTCTTCTTGTTGGAATATGTTCCTTTCTCCTTTCCATCTTGTTCCCTAATCTTTCTTTTTCCTCCTTGTTTTCCTTTACTTTTTTCCATTTCACTCATCCAGTCAGATCCTGAAGAGCTGTCAAAATCCTGCTCTGAATCTATAGATGATTTACCATCCATCTCCCGTGGGTATCTAAAGCACAGTCATCATTTAGCTGTAGATATTCAGAATTGGTTGTATGATGCAAAATAAATACACACTTGTGAACAGAATGAATGATTCTTTCAGTTTACACCATTCAGGTAAATCCATGCAATTTTCCTTTTAAACTGTTAAGAGAGGACCATGTGCACAAATGCCTTTCATCATAAACATTCACTATGTCATAAAATATATATCTCTGTGCATAATTAATGGAAGGAAAAGATGACCTTACCTGTAAAACACAGAAATGAACCTGGCTGCACTTCAAACTACCACTACACTAAAGAGAAACTAAATGAAACGCTGCCAATCAGACTGGATTCTCTACTCTGGTGTTCCAGAAGTGACGTCTATCACAACAACACTCTGACGACACAGAAACACAACTGAAACTTGCTCCTTGGACTGTTTGTCTTTGCATAAAAGAAAAGAAACTGGAAATGAAAAAGGATTGAAATATTCAGAAAAAGAGATCGGATTAGAGCCTCTCAGACAGATGCAATACAAACATTTTGCTATATTAGCATATATGTTCACCTAACATCTGTTTTTCACCTAACCACACCTGTCTTCTTACAGTAACTCTGGATTCCTGATGAGCCACTTCAATTGTAATATCAATCCACACATAAAACTTACTTTTAAAAATAATTAAATGAACATTAATATAAACTAATACATATAATACACTTTTTACACAACACACACACACACGTTTGTTTCTATAAATTGTGGGGACTTTCTATAGACTAAACAATATTTTCTATCCACTAACCCAACCCTAAAGTTACCTCTTACAGAAACACCTGTTTGCATTGTTACACTTTCAGATAACCATCATTTACTATTTTTTTATATTTTTTTCCCCTGCAGGCCGGTCCCCACAATGTTAAAAATGTCAGGTTTTACTATCAATGTGGGGACATTTGATCCCCACAGTGTAGCATAAACAAGTACACACACACACACACACACACACACACACACACACACATAAACAAGTACACACACACACACACTGCTCCGGAGCAGCTTCTGTTCCAGGGTTACTTCGGAGCTATCAGCGCGTGCATGCGTGACCTACTGATGAGACTTCAGTGGGAATGACAGATATTTGCACATAATACATTTACACTATTATAATAAGGTAATATTTATTTTATTCTAATATATTCATTCTGATCTGCATTCAAACGTTTTTGCAACGGGGCATATTTTATGATACAATATATTTCTAAAACAAAAACACGTGATATCTTACTGTAGCCTACTTTACAATATGGAAGCAAAATGACTAAACAAAACAAACAAACAAAAAACGTATACAGTCAAATTATCTTTGCAAGCACAAACTGTAGTGCATCTTTTGTTTGGAGAAGGACAAAGAGAATGAATTAAAACCATATTGTTAAGTTAATTAAATGTGGTTTGATTCACTTAATACAAACACAAATTATGTCACGCCACCCTTTTAAACCAGCACTTCTCCACAAGATATTTTACTTCGCTAGTTAGTATGGTATGTTCCTACTATTGGATAAATACTGTTATACAAATAAGTTGATATAAATCTGATGAGGAAGAGTAAAATTAAGTTCACACATGAGGGCTAGTTTCTCCAATTGCACTTGCAGGCCGATTGACAACATGTAAAAATGCAAACCTTCTACTTCTTTACTTATTTAAAATGACTTGAAACATAATATGTAAAGACAACTAGCTATAAATAACCCATTTTAGGGCAATTTCCAAAGTGTAAATATCTGGCTCTGTATTGTTTTTTTTTTTAAACGGAAGGTACAGTGGTGTGAAAAAGTGTTGGCCCCCTTCCTGATTTCTTATTTTTTTGCATGTTTGTCACACTTTAATGTTTCAGATCATCAAACTAATTTCACTATTAGTCAAAGATAACACAAGTAAACACAACATGCAGTTTTTACTTGTGTTATTATTAATGAACACAAATCCAAACTACATGGCCCTGTGTGAAGAAGTGTTGCCCCCCTGTTAAAACTGTGGTTTATCACACCCAAATTCAATTTCTCTAGCCACACCCAGGCCTGATTACTGCCACACCTGTTCGCAATCAAGAAATCTCTTAAATAGGACCTGCCTGACAAAGTGAAGTAGACCAAAAGATCCTCAAAAGCTAGACATCATGCCGAGATCCAGAGAAATTCAGAAACAAATGAGAAAGATCTCAATTACTTTCTATCAGTCTGGAAAAGGTTATAAACCATTTCTAAAGCTTTGGGACTCCAGCGAACCACAGTGAGAGCCATTATTCACAAATGGCAAAAACATGGAACAGTGGAGAACCTTCCCAGGAGTGGCCAAAATTACCAAAATTACCCCAAGAGCACAGCGAAGACTCATCCAAGAGGTCACAAAAGACACCACAACAACATCCAAAGAACTGCAGACCTCACTTGCCTCAATTAAGGTCCGTGTTCATGATTCAAAAATAAGAAAGAGACTGGGCAAAAATGTTCTGCATGGCAGAGTTCCAAGACGAAAGCTGCTGCTGAGCAAAAAGAACATAAAAGCTTGTCTCAGTTTTGCCAGAAAACGTCTTGATGATCCCCAAGACTTTTGGGAAATACTCTGTGGACTGACGAGACAAAAGTTGAACTTTTTTGAAGGTGTGTGTCCCATTACGTCTGGCGTAAAAGTAACACTGCATTTCAGAAAAAGAACATCATACCAACAGTAAATTATGGTGGTGGTAGTGTGATGGTCTGAGGCTGCTTTTGCTGGGGCTGTTTTGCAGCTTCAGGACCTGGAAGACTTGTCATAATTGACGGAACCATGAATTCTGTTCTCTATCAGAAAATCCTGAAGGAGATTGTCCGGCCATCTGTTCGTGACCTCAATCTGAAGCGAACTTGGGTTCTGCAGCAGACAATGATCCAAAACACACCAGCAATTCCACCTCTGAATGGCTGAAGAAAAACAAAATGAAGACTTTGGAGTGGCCTAGTCAAAGTCCTGACCTGAATCCTATTGAGATGCTGTGGCATAACCTTAAAAAGGCGGTTCATGCTCAAAAACCCTCCAACATGGCTGAATTACAACAATTCTGCTTAGATGAGAGGACCAAAATTCCTCCACAGCAATGTGAAATACTCATTGCCAGTTATCACAAACGCTTGATTGCAGATGTTGCTGCTAAGGGTGGCCCAACCAGTTATTAGTTTAGGGGGCAAACACTTTTTCACAGAGCCGTTTTCCCTTAATAATAAAAACCTGCATGTTGTGTTCACTTGCATTATCTTTGTGTAATTTAAAAATTTGTTTGATGATCTGAAACATTAAAGTGTGACAAACATGCAAAAAAATAAGAAATCAGGAAGGGGGCCAACACTTTTTCACACCACTGTATGTATAATCCAATGGCGTATGTTTAGACGGGCTACCTGTTTGTCAGAGCAGATCAGAAAGTGTGGTCGGACTGTTTAAAACTATTCACAGAAATGACACATCTTACTTTTAAGGTACCTGGACACTGACAGTGAAAGGTCTATAAAGAATAACAGAAAAGCTGAGGTTCTGTACAACACTGCAACCTGCACCCCATATTGAGAAAAACAATGTCTGCTGCAATGGAAAAATAGTAGTTGTACAGCAATCCTCAAATAAGAAATATCCTATCCATCCATCCTCCAAACCACTTATTCTATGTAGGGTCCCAGGATATTATAATCTTTTAGACATTGCAATGAGATCTAATTAATAAAGCTGATTATGAGTGATCAAAAGTGATTATAGGTACATTTGCCAGTTAATAACCTGACCCAGAGACAAAATGGGAACATTTTTTATAGTTTACTGTAAAATTTTCATGGTTTTATGATGACTCTGTTATATTTTATAAATTGTTTTAACTGCATGAAGTGGATTGAAACCTCAATGCTGTTTTGTTTCTGGTAAATGTGACAAAAAAAAAACTAAAATGAAATAAAATTGAGATTTTCACATTTTAAATGTGTGGCAAAAAAACAGCAAAAGACTTTACCAAAAGATGTTAATTTTCTTGGCTATTGCACATTAAAACAAAACTTGTGTAATAATTACCTAGTAAAGATATATATTTTTAATCATAACCTCTCAGATCACAGTTCTGCTTTCTCAGTATTACCCCTAATTTGTTCAGTGTCAAAGTTTAGTCTACTTCAGTGATTTAAAACTTACATGATTTGCTCCTCTTTGACTGAGGAGTGAATCTGGGGATTTTCAATAACAGCAGGAGTTAGACTGATGTATTGAGGCAGTGTGTTTTGTGACTGTTTTTCTACCAGCTTCTTCAAAGACAAATCAATTGATTTTAGGGTGTTGTTGATGGTATTAAACTGGTTTGCCAGAAATTCAAATAGCTGCATCTGGCCTGTCTTCTCAGTCTCTTCAGAAACAACAGGATTCTGCCATTCAGCAGGTGAATCACTGAAGTTCAGCTGAGCTGCTGCTGCTTCATCTGTGGTCTGATTGGCCTCCTCTACGACAGGAGATACTGCAGGTTCTGTAGCATCAGTGGGAGGTGCAGATGAATCTTAGTTTGGGGAAGGACAAAGAGATAAGAGATTAGACAAAGTCTGAAATTTTAAAACCCAAAGGAAATAAAGAAATATTAGTACCACTCAGTAATAGACACTGGTAAGAGTTTTCAAAGGTTGCTCAGAGGTTACTATTCAACTATAAATATTCTTATTCTAATGAGAAGCAAAAATAAGAGATATGAAAGTGACCAAAGATAGTCTAATAAAAATATGGTATGGCAAACCCATAAAGTTCAAAATAAGAGAAATAACATGACAGAAAATAAAAGAGCTCACTAACCTCTAGCACTGGCAGTAGATTCTACCGTTTCTGTCATCTTTTTACTGACAGTTTCAGCTAAAATCACAGATTCTCTCCTGTTCTGTGCCAAAAAAAAGGATAAGAGTAAAGCAATGCTTCATTTGTTAATGAAGGATATTTGGGCACAATAATTGGGTACATTTCAGTAACTGAGGGAGAAAGTGAAAGATAAAGTTAGTTATTTGGATTAATTTTATATATTTAGTTTTTTTTAATATAATGACTCTCTCGGAATGTGAGCAGAATTTGTCACAATGTGAGTTATGACATCTTGTCGATAATAATAATAATATAAATGTATATATTTCCATTTATATTCCTTAAAAAGATATTGTGATACATCATACGCTAAACTCAACTCTCCACAATAGGATAATACACATGCAATAATAATTAAACTAATAATTTACAATTGATCAATAAATAAACATCTCACCAGTTTGACTCTCTCAGCAACAGATACAGACTCATCTGAAGAACTGTCTGTATGTGGTAGAAAACAACCATAAACCTTTTTAGGGTCATTGTAGATGACCACATAAAAAACAGAAACACTAACAATGAGAGATAAAGCTCTTTGGCAATCTAGACTCAGCAACCTGGCTTAATATGTGCAAAACAACCTCATGGAAGTATGGTGGGGATCAGAGAACTGAAGAACAGGTAATAAACACTAGACGGTGTGATAGTGAGACAGAGATCACTAACTAATAAATCTAAAATTAAAATGTCGATTCAAACTCACCTGGCTGGATTGTTTTCTCTTCGATTCCACACACAGGTATTTCCAGAGTCTTGGAAAACAGTCTTTTCCAGGACTCTGGAAAACCTTTTAAGGAGTTAATTAATTCACTCCTTCCTGTTACATTTTGCACTGCGTTTGCACCATCTCTCTCTGTCTGCGTCACCTATGGTAAAATACAGTGGTAGTGATTTTAAAACATCTCAGCATGATATTAGTAACTTAATGGATAATTTTCAAAAGTAATCTATAAAGTAAAAAAAAAACTAAGTAAAAGATATTAAAGTTGATTCATAACCCACAGAATACAATCATTGTTGTGAGGCTGAACTACAACATATGAATATCATGTATGTTTTATGGCCTATGGGCTCATAACTTGTGCATTGGTACTATATATACTAAATACCTGTCTAACTGACTCCCTCAGTTGTCCAAACTCTGAAAGGCACCCATTCTAGGAGAAAAAGGAAAGTTCATTTAAATAAGATGAAGTTCACATATGCTTATAAAAAATGTCAAATAAACTCAGATTTCACACTAGCTGAATACATACTTGTATGAGTTTCAGTAATTTAACTTGTTGACGACCATATGATGGCTTGTAATAGATGCTACCCTTCCACTTCTTGTGATGCCCTTTTCCTCCAAACTCCTCAAACTGTCTGGGCGTAAACCATTTCCCTTTACATGAAATACACTTCTCTCCTGAAGACAGAGAAACATTATACAGAACATATCAATGGAGTGCACATATTTTAAATAATACATTCTGGTTTATTAAAACGGACAGAGGGAAAGAGACACTTTGGCACTTAGCCATGCATTTACAAACATCTGTGAAAAAAATGGGTGGTTCTTAAAAGCTCAGTGCATTCAAGTGTGGTACTGTGATAGGATGCCACCTTTGCAATAAGCCAGTTCGTGAAATTGCATCCCTGCTAGATATTCCATTGGCAACTGTAAGTGAAGCATTTAGGAGCAGCAGCACGAAGCAAATACCATCTAAAATCACAGAGCGGGGTTGTGATGAGGAGCATGGTGTATACAAGTCGCCAACACTCTGTTGATTCCATAACTGAAGTTACAAACTTCCACTGGTATTAATATCAGCAGAAAAACTGTGGCAAGAGCTTATGGAATGGATTTGCGTAGGTGAGCAGCTGCATGCAAGCCTCACATCATCAAGTACAATGCTAAGAGTTGGATAGAGTGGTGTAAAGAACACCACCACTGGACACTGGAGCAGAGAACACTCACTCCGCTGTTCTGCGGAGTGAGAAATCACACTTCTCTGTTTGGCAGTCTGATGAGTGAGTCTGGGTTTAGTGGATACCTTGCCCAACTGCAAGTTCAGCAGAAGAGGGATAATGTGCTGAGGAGCGTTGTGCATAAACATTGGGCTCTTTTCCAGCATTTAACCTAGACCCCTTATTTCCAGTGAAGGGAAACTTGATGCTTCGGCATACTGTACCAAAACATTTGCACAATGCTATGCTTCCAACTTAGTGGGGACAGTTTGAGGTAGGCTCTTTTCGGTTCCCTGTTTCTATTCTACTTCATGTTTCTTCTGATTCATAAAGATTCCAGTGAAGATGTGCCTGTTTGGTTAGAGTCGCCCTGAAGCTGTGCATCTTCAGAAGCAGAGTCGTGCGCAAAGTTACAATACTGTACAACACAACCACCCACTCCACGATGACGTCATTTTGGCCATGCACACCTTTGCCCTCGTGCGAGTATAAACCAGGCTTGACAGTGCCAAAGTGCACAAAGCAAGGTCCATAAAGACATGGATGAGTTTGGTGTGGAAGAACTTGAATGGCCTGCACATATGTAGCCCTGACCTCAACCCCATCTTTAGGATGAACTGTAACGGAGATTGTGAGGCCAGGTCTTCTCGTCCAACATCAGTGCCTGATGAAGAAGATCCAAGATGGCAGAGGGTAGTACTTGAATTCGAAGTACTATCAGCTAAATAGCACAGAATATCAAAATAGTTATAAACAATATACTGTATGTTAAAGTCTGTACTTTAACAGTACATACAGTACTTTTTGCAGCTACTGTATGATGGTTACAGTAATCTACGTTGCCGCACTACTGATAATCACGACTGATAATTTGAATACATCAGAGCCGTCCATGTGGAGGAAGAGACTGATCACATCAACGCCATACCAAAGACGGATTATACATCTTATAATTTATAAGAATATACTCGTGCATGAAGGGGCAAATCGCCAAAAACCGTGAATAAAACGACAAGGAGTGTGTTTGGATGTATCCTGTTGACTCTGTTACTACTCTCGGGAGATAAGGTAGATCTAAATCCAGGACCGACTATACCTCATTTGGCTGGTGGCACTTACTACGGATGGTGCACCTCAACAAGTGAAGGGTGATTACCTCGCTGGAGAGTTGAGAGTAATCAGGATTTTGTGCATTTGAGTCCCGGGCCGACGATGGCCGATTTGGGCGACCCTATGCCGCGTGCTCCTGACGGTATATCTCACTAAATAAAAGGCGAGTGTGGGTGTGACGCAGAGAAAATTTGACTGTATACATCTGGATCTCGGGCCGATGATGGTCGATTTGGGTGGCCTCATGGCGCATGTTGCTGGTGATGTGCCTCATCGGATGGAGGGTGGGTGCTTGGCCAGTGTGTTGCGGAGCGACTTAAGATTCTCTGCGTCCGGGGATTGGTTTGGAGGCAGCTGGCTCGACTGTTCCTGTGGCTTAGGGACTAGTTGATGGTGTGTCTCATCGGGTGAGTGCTTCGATATGGTGACGCAGAGCAACCAGGGTTCTATACAGCCTTTAAGAACAGACTTGAGTAATGTAGACGCTTTACCATCGGAAAAAGTGCTGATTGTGTCCTCTTCGCCTCTGAGCAAATGAGCTCAGAGGTGAGATTTATGTACAGTGTAAATCCGGCAATTGTCAAACAGAGACAATTGAAACTTCTTAAAACTGTAAATCATGCAAGGATTCTGTGGGACATTGATGCCAAACCAAAAGGATTGTTGGGTGGTCATTTAAATATTCGCGAAAACATGAAACATCTTGTCACAAATTCAAATTTGGATTTTTTTTTTCTGACTGAATCATGGTTGAGCGCTACTTCACCATCAGCAATGTTGTGCATTCCTGGTTATAATTTTTTAGAAGGGATAGGTTGGTGGGTAGAGGTGGGGGTATTATGTTTTATATTAAGGATAGTATTTGGTGTACTGAACTACAGTTAGCTTATAACTTTGATATTGAATGTATTGTTTTAGATGTTTCTCTTTCACCACAAATGTCTTTTATAATGATAGCAGTTTATCGGCCACCTTCGGCAAAAAAATTATTTTATGATAAATTATATAAGCTTAAATTATGTGATTTTACCAAAGAAGTTTATTCTACTTGGAGACTTAAATGTAAATTGGTTAGATAAAACTGGAAGGAAGAAATTGAAAGATATAACTAGTAACTTTGATCTGAAGCCATCAGACTATAAATAGAAAAACATGGAATTTTAGAATACCAAATTTTTTTTTGAATCATTTAAAAAGGGCATTAGAAAATATAAAGTGGGAAGAAATTTTTTTCTCAAAATTGTGTTGAAAGGGATACAAATGTTCTAATGGATGTTATTCAATCTACTGTGAATAGTTTTATTATTTAAGTTAAAAGTAGACCAAGGAAGAAAATAGCTTACCTTGGTTAAATGAAAATATCTGGTCACTTGTGAAACAAAGAGAAAACGCATTGAAACAGTTTCTAAAATCTAAGATGGAAATTTTTATAAATTAAGAAATAGAGTAATAAACGAAATTAGAAAAGCAAAAGCAAATTTTTATATTTCTATAATAGAGCAGGGAAAAGGAAATACTAAATTGATATGGGAAAATCTGAGAAATTTAACAGGAAAATATAAAAAATCAGTGAGAAACTAGAACTAGAGTTCTGTTTTAGGAAAACGAATTAGCGATCATGCTATGATAGCAAATACTTTTAATAATTATTTTATAGATGTAATAAGTGTTCTAAGTCTAATTGTCCGGATAGTCCATGTATTGCGTTGATGAATTGGGTCTTGTCCAAGTTTACTCTTAAACAGGTGTCAAATAGAGAAGTTGATAGAATAATTAGTTCACTTAAAAATTCAACAGCTAAAGATAAATATGGATTGGATACTATTTTTTTAAAAACTCATAAAGAATTATTTACCGGACCTCTAACTCGGATTATTAAGTTATCGATAACAAGGAATTTTTCCCTCTGGATGGAAATTTGGAGTAATTACCCCTGTTAATAAATATGGAAGTTATACAGAAATTAGTAATTATAGACCAATAAGTATTCTCCCTGTAATGTCGAGTCGCTGAAAAATGGGTAGCAGAGCAAATTATCACATATCTTAATAATAGTGCCTTTTCCCTTCACCCTATTCAATTCGCCCAATTCAGTTTTAGAAAAAAATATTCTACAGAAATGGCAAATTGTTTTATGTTGGAAAATATTAAATCTTTGATGGATAAAGGAGGTGTAGTTGGTGCTGTATTCCTGGATTTTAAGAAAGCTTTTGAAACATGTAAATCATGAGATTATACTTTTTTAATTCTTCAACTGAGGCCATTATGTGGTTTAAATCTTATTTAGAAAATAGAAAACAATGTGTACGGGTTATTAATGTGACATCAGATTACTTGGATTATAATATTGGAGTTCCACAAGGTTCTATTTTAGGCCCATAATTGTTTAGTATGCATGTAAATGTATGTTAAATGATGTCCAGATGTTATGGTAACACTTTACAATAAGGTTCATTAATTAACTACATTAGTTAACATGAACTAATAATGAACTGCACTTATACAGCGTTTATTAATCTTTGTTAATTTCAACATTTACTAATAGCATTATTCATTTTGTTAACATTAGTTAATGCACTGTGAACTAACATGAACTAACAATGAACATCTGTATTTTTATTAACTAACGTTAGCGTAGATTAGTAAATCCCGTAACAAATGTATTGCTCATTGTTAGTTAATACATTAACAAATGTTAACAAATGACACCTTATTGTAAAGTGTTACCGTTATTTGTCAAATGTATGCGGATGATGTTGTGTTGTATGTACATGCAAAAAGTCAACAACAGGTTGCACAGAAATTGACGGACTCTGGGAATCAAGTTGCACAATGGCTTATCAACTCACGTTTACATCTTAATGTCAGAAAAACTGTTTGTATGTTTTTTTTACTAAAAGGCCAGACTATGATGTGAAAGCAGATGTATTTGTCCAGGAACAAAAACTTGAGGTAGTACATGAATTTAAATATTTAGGATTATTATTAGATTCTCAACTTTCTTTTAAAAAAAAAACATGTGAAAAAAGTGGTAAATATAGTGAAATTTAATTTAGCGAATTTCAGATTTATCATAAATAGTTTGATCAACGAAGCAGCAGTTCAATTCATGAATTCAATGATTATTTCTCATATTGTATGACTACTTGGACTCAAATATGTCTTAAACCAGTTGAAATTATTTACAAACAAACTCTTAAGGTCTTGGATAAAAAAAAAAAACAGTTTTCACCATTGTATTATATACCTAAAGTTTTCTATTTTTAGTTGAGAACTAAGTTTTCTATTTTAAATTTGCTGATTTGGTACTTATTTTTAAGATCTTAAATGGTTTTGCTCCACCTGTTTTTAAGGATTACATAGATCAGATAACAGGACGGTATAGACATGTCGGTATTAGAGGTGATTGTAACGTGCCATTAAGAAGAACTACCTTTGGTCAATTATCTTTTGCTTTCAGAGGAATACATGAGTGGAATAGACTCCCAGTAGAGCTGAAATAATTAAAATATTTAACAGGACACTGTGGTTTCTTGAAAAAGCTGAAAATATGGTTAATGACCCATCAAAATTGTGATCATTTATAGTGATTTATGGATATGGTATGGTAGTGTGTAATTTTGTGTTTCAATATTCTTAGTTTATTTTTTCCTAGTGTTTTAATATTTTCTCCTTGTTCTTAATTTGGTGTATTAATATTCTTTGTTTATATTTTCTTCCTGTCCTTAACATCAACCTGCCAAAAGGGACTACGGATGAAAATTAGCCAGTGTTGGCTAAATCTGGCGCATTTGACATATTTTGTGTACTATTAATGTTAATTGTCCCTGATTAAATAAATTAAATTAAATGACCTAACAATTGCTGCACTGGATGGGCAAAAATTCCCACAGAAAAACTCAAAAATCTTGTGGAAATCCTTCCCAGTAAAGTTGTTCTGATATAGTTGAAGCCGTTATAACTGCAAAGGGGGGACCAACTAACTAATAATGTAATTAAAGTCAAAGTGTAATGGTGAAGTGTCCCAATACTTTTGTACATGTAGTGTGTGTGTGTATTTATTTAGTAAGTGACTCTACATTAGTTAAATCTAATTTCAATCTGACTTTAACAACTAAATCTGCAATTTAATTTCTGTCTCACAATGTGAAAAATAAATACAATTAATAACTATTTTTGTACTCCCAAAACTTACCATTGTCATATTTTATTCTGTACAGACAACCTGCCATTTTTCCACAACGAACAGCCAGCAGTTTCTTATTTCTGACTTCTTGAAAGACATCTGTTACGTCTACCCCTAAAAAAAAACATATAGAAGAATATTTTCTCAGGATACAATCATACAAAAACTGTACAAAATTACTCTTCAGATTAAAACAACAACAACAAAAAATGTCTAGGAGATGTTTGACATTATTGGGAAGAAAACAAAACTAAAGTATTAAAGCATTAGTTACCCGTGTCATTTTTATTCTTGGTTTGCCCGTTTACACTGGATATTTGGTGGGAAAATGGTCTCTTGTTGTAACTCTGCTTGAAGCATCTTTGCTTTTTCGTTTTTTCTTTCATTCTCCTTCTGTCATCTTCATTAAAATCAGTTTCTGAGCAGTTTTCCTTCAGTTCACATTCTGGCTTAATCTGCTTCATAACTGATTCAGCATTCATCTTCTTCAGGTCTATGAGGGGCAAACGTTATGTAATATTGGATCTGCTAATGGACCTCAGCTTACTTCATAAATGGTGTCAATGCTGCCAACTGTCTTGACGCGGCTTTAGAATCTTATTAAAAACATGAACAATCTAGATCACCGACTGTTTCAAGAATCAAAGTTAAAAATATTTATTCTAGGTATCGTTTTATGCTTACCTGGAAGCCTAGAGTTTTTACTTCTGGCTATTTTCTTCTTGCTACTGTTTTGTTGATTCATCTTTCTTTTCCCCCCTTGTTTTCCTTTCCCTTTCCCCGTCTCGTTCATCCAGTCAGATTCAGATGCACTGGCCCAATCCTGCTTTGAATCTGTAAATAATTCTCCATCCATCTCCTATGGCACGATAAGCATTTATTCAATTATTTTTTGTGCTCTTTGTATTGTAAAAGTATAATGTTGCAAATATAATCACTTGAACTGTGAATATGTGAGAGTGAGCCTAAATGGATTACACATATGAAAACAAAATACATATCATTAATTATTTTGAATATATACAGTTCAGGTAAATTCATGCAGATCTTCTATTATATTGATTATATGCAGATGCCTTTGATAAACATTCACTGTCATAAACATCTAAATAAATAGATAAAACTAGGACTATGCATAGATTAAAACAACTTACTGTTAAAATACAGTTAAAATAATTAAAATGGGATTTCATAAGTAACAGCAATGTTCTTCAGGGTTCCCACTCTTATCCAGTAATTTTGTGATTTACACTTTTAGTATATACATGCAGAATTTCTAAGACCATGAGAACTCTGGGTTTTAAAGAAAAAAAAAACATTAGTCCATTTTCAGGCCTTTGATGCACCTTTGGAGGATCTCCAGGCGCGTTTTAAAAAATGTAACAACTTTTAACTTGAGCGCAGCGTTTTGACGCTGTAAACGACGACGCGTCGACGTTCCTGTAGCACGTGTTTACATAATAGAAAAACAACCGAAATGCAGTGGAACAATGGAAAAAAGATTCGAAACATGTAGGTAGCCTAGATATTTGTCCTCTCAGGACGCTTCTGTAGTTGCATTCTGTTTCAAAAACAGCACTACAAGCTTCAAACAATACTAAAAAAAGATCTCAAGCCAGTCAGCGTCACTGGAAAACAGGTTGTCTTGAAATAAACACTTTCAAATACTACTCGTTAACAGCAATAAGCATTAGCACTTGGTAGTTACCTCAAACTCTTCGGATACAGCGGCGTATTCTGAATTATCGTCCGACTGCAAGTAAAGAGAAAGTGGGCGGAGAAGCACGAGAAGGGAGGCGTGCATGACTGAAAAGGATGCGCGGGATATTTTCGCTTCAGCTGGTATTTGAATCATCCTTCATGTTTTAAATAATTCAAACACACTAAAGTTTCATTGCATGTTTTTTTTCTATTTATGCATTGTGTCCCAGTAAAAGAGTCGGGATAGTTCACCCAAAAAGAAAAGTATGTTATCATTTACTCACCCTTCAGTTGTTTCAAACCTGTGAATTTGTTCCCTTTCGATACTACACTGTACTGCGTCTGCTAGATGCATATGGGAAAAAAGCCTTTTTATTCAGGTAGTGAAACTGCACGGCCATTGGTTGTGTATTAAAAAAGAACCAATGGCTAGGCAGCGGAGCTGCACGAGCCTATGGCGACGAAGCCCGCCAAAGCCAGCCAGAGCCCGCCAGAATGGGCAGGGCATCTGGCTGTATAAGCGGGTGTTCGCCACAGGATTCTCAGATTTCTTCTCCTTCAGCGATGACTCTACGTCCTCAAGCTGATCCGAAGCCGCTCGCCGTTGACACGCCTTTGCAGCTGGAATCGGGACCTCTCAGCACGGCTGACCTGCTTCTCTGCCGCTCCAGCGACGCAGCTGTTCTGGTCCGTTTCCCCTGCCGACATCCGGCGATATTAAAAGAGCTTCTAAAAGAGCAAATTGGCATTGTTGCAAATGCCACACCGTTACTGCGGTTCGTGCGGGTCTCTCCTGCACGCCGATGACGGCCACACGGAGTGCATTTCCTGCTTGGGGAAATCCCACACGGAAGCTGCACTCATGGGAACTGATTTTTCTCACTGTGAGAACTTCAGTCTCACCTCTCTCCGCTCACGGTTCACTTTCTTTTCAGAGAGCAACTCCGCCCCTCGCACCCTCCCGTTTTCTTCCTCCCAGGGACCTGTGAGGAAAAAATATCTCTGCCCGCCCACGGCCATCGGCTGGAGAGCAAAGGCCGCTCACCCATCCAAGCCATGTAGGTCCACTTCAGCTCTCGCTGGACGCGTCTACACTTCAGCTGGACAGGCGGCTTCGGCGCTTCATTCAATGGCGGTCCTCCAGGTCTTTCAGGCCAAGATCCTTGCATCCTCCGATGAGTCTGGCCTGGACCCCACTACCCTCAGGGATCTGAGGAGCGCAACCGACCTGGCTCTGCGTGCCACCAAGACCACCGCCCAGGCGATCGGGAGATCGATGGACAGCCTTGTGGTGCTCGAGTGCCATTTGTGGCTGACGCTGATAGAGATTAAGGATGCGGATAAGATCCCCTTCCTCGATGCTCCAGTCTCTCCCAAAGGCCTTTTCGGCCCGGCGGTCGAAGGATTCGCTGAGCGCTTCACGGAGGCACAGAAATTGTCCCAGGCTATGCGACATTTCCTGCCTAAGCGCTCCAGCACCTCTACTACCTCTGCTCGCCCTAAGTCTGCACCGACTCAGCAGCCCGCAAAACCAGCACCTGCCGCCCCCGCCGTTCAGCCCGCTAAAGTGCAGCAGACGCAGGGACGCTCTCGCTCGGCCAAACGCTACCCTCTTCCTAAGCGTCAGGGACCCCGACCCAAGATTGCGTTGGACCCAGCGCCTCAGGCGTTATCCTGATATGTGAGACAGGAAGAGGACGGGGTCAGATCTCACTACGGCCAGACCGCCCCTCAAGCAGCCTCTCTTAGACCTCTTGACACCCCGTTCAACTCCGGGTACAGAGGGAAATGTGTTTTGTGCGAACAACGGGTCCGTTCATGCGCCCAAGAATTCAGCTGCTGTAATAGCTGGAAAAATAAAACACAAACATTTTCAAAGAGAGAGCAAACTTCCTCTTCCATTACTCGTAAGTGTTCTGCCCCCCTGCGGCCAGTCACCCGAGTTAATTTAACCCCTCGCCACGCGGGCCGAGGACTGGCAGGCCATCCCCGGAGTGTCGAAATGGGTTATTGGGATAATAAAGTGAGGAGATGCACGGGGGGGGGGGGCCAATTGCGCCTCGAATAACCCCCGCGCTTCAGCGGCGTGTCCCCCACTAGTGCAAAGCAAGACCTCACGTCCTCCTCCAGAGGTGATGAATTTGCCTGCAAAACAGAGCTGTTCATGGGCTCCTCCATCCCCAGCGAGTCAGGCTTCTACAGCCATTTCTTCCTCGTCCCCAAAAAAGGATGGTGGCCTCCGGCCCATCTTTGATCTCAGACACCTTAATCATGCCCTCATGAAAAGGTCGTTCAGGGTGACTATGCTGAAACAGATCCTTGCGCAAATTTGCTCAGGAGACTGTTCTTTTCTCTGGACCTGAAGGATGCATACTTTCACATCCAGTGTTGACTTAGACTGAAACAAATATGTGCCTGCAATCAAGTTTTAGTGACAACTTGTGTGGCATTTCTGCAAATTTATGTAGCTGGACGACTCAGTCGTCGCTTCAGTCGAAGTAACCTGAGAATCCTGTGGTGAACGCCCGCTTATATAGCCAGATGGCCCCGCCCATTCTGGCGGGATTTGTTGCCATAGGCTCGTGCAGCTCCGCAGCCTAGCCATTGGTTCGTTTTTAATACACTGCACGAACCCCATGGCCGTCAGGGTCATTGCATGAATAAAATTCTTCCAGTTTCATGGAATTGATCAAAATGCTTTTTTTTCCTATGCATCACCAGACCAGCAGTACCTTCCCGTAATCTCAGTGAACTGAGGTTACGTTATGTAAACGGACGGTTCTTTCTGCTGAAAACAGATGATATTTCTAAGAATTTGAAATCGAAATCAGTTGCTGGTAGCCATTGATTTCCTATAATATGAAAACAAATACTATGATAGTCAATACTACCTGTTTGGTTGTAAATATTCTTCAGAATATCATCTTTTGTTTTTAGCAGAAGAAACTAACTCACACATGTTTGGAACAACTTGAGGGTGAATAATGACTTTCTCTTTTTGAATGACAATCCAAGGTGAAAACCAAGGTGGAATCCAAAGGTTGAATTTACTCACCATCTGCCATCTAATACATACCAGATGAGCCCCTTAAAGACAATTATACTTAACCCTCATAAGGTCCTCGTTTCCTGTTTACACTAAGGGTCTTTTTATTGTAAAATTGAAAGAGTAATTGTAAAAAAAAAAAAGTGAATTTTTAATCATACAAATAATATATATAATTTTTTTGTTTACTTCTCATCTATACATCAATGCTGTGTTTTGGGAGATATGAAGTAATTTTGTACCTATTTACCACAAAATTCCATTAGCTTGCATGTGAAATATACATTTTTTATGAAAAAATCACTTAAATGATAATCTAAATTTAATTTAAGTTGTTTCTGGATATTGATATAGGTGTTAGGTGTAGAATTCTGCAATCTGCTGGTTAGAGAAAAACTTGTAGAAATCACAGTTTTTGAAAGAATAGTGTAGTGACCATAAATATCCAGCAGAGGTCCATAGAGATCCATTCATTTTTCTGGAAGCGGCCAACTGCTCTTCTCACAACTTTTCTGATATATATTTTGTAAATATATATATTGAAACATTATAAAATACATAAAAAAAACTGTATTTTTCTCAAAGGTTAGAATTAGTTTTTGTTGTTTGAGGTATTTTGAAGTGCCCGCTTTTTTGCAATATGCCACATAAATTTGCAGAATGCCACACAAGTTGCACTAAAACTTGATTGCAGGCCCATATTTAATGTGGTTTCAGTCTAAGTCTGCCAGTTTTTATTTTACTTAAATGTAAATAAAGCAATTACCAACAAAACAAAAAAACAAACAAAAAAAAAACCCCCAAAACAACAACATCTGCAATAAACAGATATGAATGATGGCTGTGTGTGTGAGAGAGAGTGTGTGCACGCGTGTGTGTGTGTACGTATGTGAGTGAGTATCCTCGTTCCACATTGCATTTGTGCTCTAGTAAGAGGCCTTCATTTTTGTGTGGACATTTTCAGATTTATGCAGGATTTAATGTTGAAAAGTCACAAAATCTTATTCCACTGAGATGATAGAGTTGAACCCTTTGCTTTTTATACACGCGAAAATTTGATATTTAAAGGCACAATATGTAAGTTTTTTTTATTAAAGTATCCAAAAACCACTAGAACAGTTTTACATATTTTGCTGACTTGTGTACTTCCATTATCCCAAATGTTTCAAAGAATGATTAAATCCAGAGAAATAGCCATTTTAACTATGACACAGGAGGTGAGCGTGTCCATAGTGTCATTGGCCTCCATTGACGTCACACACCCTCTATTTTCCGTTTTTTGGTTCGTTGTTTATGAAGCACAGGAAACGAATTGAGTTGTGGCGGTTGTAACAATAGCACCCTGAGTGAGCTACTTCGCGAGCCTATTATTTTATTAGCCAGGTTGAATGTTGTTCATAATGTATTTGCTCTCATATAGATAAAACGCGCTTTTTTTGCCCCCACAGCTGCCTCGGAGCTTGTGTAAAGGCGAATCAGGGGCAAGGATATACGCTCGCTTAGTGTGGGGGCCCTGTTGGTTTGGCATATGTTCAGCGATTTGCCGTCGGGGCCTGTTGCTGGCTGCAGCCCATGTGTCACGCTCGGGTCAGCGCCTCCGTTCGCTTCGGCGACGACTTCATCAGCCTCCCCTACTTCCTTCTAAACGTTCCAAATCCTTAGCTCAGCCATAACATGATTTCTTTCTGCCCAGTCCCGGCGATTGCAATCGGCTGTGGGGATGAAGAGACAACTCCCATGATTCCACACTCAATCACAGCATCATCAAACTACGCCTTTGCTTCTTTGTTTATTTTGAATACGCGCCCTCTAGCGGAAACTTGAACTCTAACGAAAATTACATATTGTGCCTTTAACAATATTTACGTAACAAAAATAAAACCTTTCCTGGACAAAAAGAAGCTACAAAAAAATACATAAAACAAAATGTACTACTGCTATTAATAATTATCAAATATAAAAAAGTTTTTCAAAATGCTTTGTAGCAACTTATAATGTAATAACTGCACATAATGTAAAAACTGCACATAATGTAATAAATATTACATTATTATTGTAATAAAATGTTCATAATGTAATAATTTTATCAAAACGTAATATAATCTTGAGCTCATAATGTAATAATTACATTATGAGAAATGTATTACATTATAAACTCACCAAAAATATTGTCATGTCATAGGCTAATTGCTACCTGGTCTCATGGCAAAAACGTAGCCTATCTGGGTGCACTTTTTTGTGAGACTCGAAATACGTACCAATAAGTACATATCACTGTAGTTTCTAAGAGAAATGAACACTAGAGGCAGTAAAACTCTTCTTTTTCACACAGATGTACAGAGTTTTGATTAATAAAGCGTAAATTTAAAATTACTTGAAGAATATTATGTTATTGTCACGGTGTGGTGCGGGAGAGAAGCACGAGTATGAAGAAGATCACAATATAAAGTCTTTAATAAGCCACATAAGGGTAGCAAACACACGTATTTATAGATGAGACCGGACAAACAACCACTGAAGAGAATGCAACTTATATGGGGAACGTAAATGAGGATAACGACTAGACACACCTGAACATAATAACACAATCAAACATGAGGGAAAACTAGGTCAAGGAACACATGAGGAATGAAAAACAAAACGTCCTTAAATGTCACATTTCGCCCCCCTCCCGGAAGGCGCGACCTTGGCTTAGAAAAGGATAGACGGGTGGGGTACTACGGAGGAGGACAAAGGCATGATGTGGATGGAAAATGTGCTTATAGTTTCAGGAGTGGCCGTATGACCTGGAGGGACGCGAACAGCCGAGTCCAGGGTGGTGATGACGCAGGGAGGAGCCGGGTGACAACAGAAGGGAACCATAGCAGTCGAGTGAGACAGGCGACCCGCCACGCCCATGATTTCGGCCACGGCGGAGCCGACGGAGGGAGGAGCCATGGTGGAGGAAGGACTGACTGACGGCGGCGGAGCAGGTGGTGGAGGAGCCCGAGGCGGAGAAGGAGAGCCAATGAACCAGGGCGACACGAGAAAACGGAGGGCCAAGGCAGGGATTCCGGACGGCCGCTGGTTGAGCCGGAGCTCTGAGGACCCAGGTGGAGCCGAAGGGATGGAGGAGCCTGACAGAGCCAGAGGGACAGAGGGACGATGTTGAGCTGGAGGAGGGGAGTCCCATGCTGCCCACACACACCATATCGCGACTCCCAATACTGGGACAGGGGAACGACATCCATGGTCGTTTCAAGTTTGTTGAATTGTTCAGGGCAAATAGATAATTCTGGGCAGGCAGATACTTCAGATACTTTATAAATGCATCATTCATTCATTCATTCATTCAGGGCAGACAAATGATTCAGGGCAGGCAGAGAGTTCATATGAAGGCAGGAGAAGAGGGGGCATGTCTGCATATATGTCCCCATCACAGTCCATAGAGCGCTGCTCACCCTCAGCCATGATGCAGTGGGCGGAGTTTTCCTCCGCGCTCTCGCTCTCCACTGTGGCGAGCTCTGTTGCTGGCTCTCGCACCTGGTCTGACGTTGCGCGCTCTGGCTCCGCAGCAATGCTCAGCTCTGTCGCAGTCAATGGCGATGGCTCGACGGTCGCGGCGGGCTCTGGCTCTCCATCAGCGGTAGGCTCAAGCTTTGGCTCCACGCAGCGGGGAGATTATGGGCTCGGCTCTGGGTCCGGTGTCATCCTGTCGTCCACGGTCAGTGGGGATTGGCAGGACGCCAGCGCCCACTATATGAAAGCGGAGTCCAGTTAGATAAAACAAGCAGAGGCAGCTGTCCTCATTAAAGACTTTATATTGTGATCTTCTTCATACTCGTGCTTCTCTCCCGCACCACACAGTGACAGAAGACCGGACCTTACAAGTGTGTCATGTTGGCAAGGAACACAAAGTCTTCAGTGTGGTCCTCGAGAGAGCGATCCCCCTGCTCCAGCAGGAAGACGAGGACAGCAGGATCATTCATAATTAACAAAACAAGAACTGACAAAAACAAAATAACAAAACCTAACTTTGTAAGGTCCGGTCTACTGTCACTGTGTGGTGCGGGAGAGAAGCACGAGTACGAAGAAGATCACAATATAAAGTCTTTAATAATCCACATAAGGGTAGCAAACACACGTACCCATAGACGAGACCGGACAAACAACCACTGAACAAAATGCAACTTATATGGGGAACATAAATGAGGATAACGACTAGACACACCTGAACATAATAACACAATCAACAGGATACGAACTAGGTCACACAGAGAACATGGGGAATGAAAAACACAACGAAACGTCCGTAACTGTGACAGTTATGAATTTAAAAACTATTTTAATATCCTGGGAGATTTGAAACCTGATGCTTTTGAATGTTAGCAGCATCACACATATCCAGATTAATATCATGCTTTTCATCAACAGAGGTTTGTTCGGTAGCTCACGGAGTATGGTGACGCACTTGAGAAGTGAGGAGCTCCGGTTCGAATCCTGTGTAACTACGGTTTGACAAAACAGATCAAATCTGCATATAAGGAAGTTCAAATGGCACGGTTGCATGAACACATTTTTATATCAGTTTTGCATTTGTTAACATTACGGGGTAGGTTTAGGGTTGGGTTTGGTGTAGGGCATATTTCCAACATGATAGAGCATTAACTTTTAGCGACAGTCCCCACATATTTGAATTCTGAACCACTGCAATACGTAGCCTATCTGAAGCAACGTAATAAAAACGCAGCGATTTGTACCTATATCAACGTAATAAAAACATGCCAGGGTTCACATATTGAACCTGTTTTAGCGCCACTCAGTGGACAATATATATTTCTTTTTAGAATTAATTTGTACATGAATGGATTAAGCAAAGCAAATATGTTCACGTCTGAGATTCATTTGAGCATTTATTTAGAATAAATAAATTATAACTGAACTTTAGTGAGGGGACATTGTTCCTCTTTGCATCATGAGAAAAAAAAACCTTTTCTTAAAATTGTGAATGCATTACAGATAGCCTAGAATACGTGCAAAATGTGCTCCCTTTATAATTTCAAGTGCACTGAGCCTGTCACTCATCTCAGTTCACCGGTTCAACGGACGTGTCTGTAATTTGGCTACACTGCTCAGTGCTGCAAACTTTGTAAATAGAAACATCTGACGCTCTCCAGAGCGGAAATGCAAATATGCACAGAAGAGTTTGCAAATATGCTATTATTAAAGTTTCAACTAAGGGTGCTCTTGTTTTAGTTTTTTGTGAGTGTGATTAGCTCCCTAAACTGGGCGTGACACGATAAACTGCTTTCCATATGGATTTAATATGGAATGCTACTTAAGTACAGTTGGCAATCCTACTTTGCATGTTTTAAAGGGGTGGTTCACTGTTTTTTTCTTGGCTTGATTGTGTTTATGGGGTGCAGTCTAACATGTGTTAATGCTTATTTTTTTAAAAACGCATTATTTTTCACATAGTTTACCTTTATTCCACACTGCTCTGTCCCTTCTCTGAGAAACGGGCTGATCTTTTCATTTTTTTATGAAGCCCCTCCCTCAGAAATATGTGATGGACTCTGATTGGTTAGCTAGTCCCATGTGTTGTGATTGGCTAAACCGCCTCAAGTGCGCGTCTAAACGTCCCGCCCCTAACCTCAGCGGCATGTGCTCCGGTTGTAAACAACGGCGTATTTAATATCGCTTATCGGTTTGAGCCCGATTGAGAAGCAGAGGAAATTATTGAAGAGGATCATGCAGAACCAGTGCAAGCATGGCTTTTAATAGTAGGCCTATGCTTTTTGTTGTTTGTTTGTTGTCTCATACTTTAGATATTCTGTTATTTGTCAGGCTACGGCTTAGTTGGCTTTTAATTACGGTTTTAATTCCTGAATTAAAACTTTATACAGTACGGCAAACTTCACATGGTCCATGTATACGCTTCTTCATAGCTATGTTAAAATAAATTTATAATTGGAACAGTTCATTGTGCGCTGAGCTGAATGTGGAGAGGGGAGCGTGTGCAGACGGGGGACGCGAGTACGTATGAAGACCGGCGGCTTTCGAACATTGATTTTGGAAACTTTGAATACCATTAGAATGTTAGAAGACAGAATCCGCGATTCACATATAAATAGTTTTTACGTGCACCTCTGTTTTCTCTTCCTCTCTCTAAAGCAGCACAACATGGCCTCGCCCCCTTGCTGCCTTTTCCTGAGGGCAAATATTTATCTGGGTTTGTGATGTCACGAACCCGGGAACTCGTTGTAGTCCCTTACCAGCCATTTTTGTAGGCATTAAACTGCCAGAATTTTAAATGACGATATTGTTACGGGGCTGACAAACTGAACGTGGTGGAATCTGTGCAAAGCTTTATGTCTGACATAAGAACAGAGAATGTGGTCATAACAGGCAGGGTCAAACGTAAAGTCGGGCACACACAAGAATAGTTTTAGGGCTAGCGTAGGTCACCGATCGGAAGACAGAATCACAGGGGCGAGACTAGCGGGATAAATCCAGGGAGACAGGCAAATAAGCTTTAAACGCTTTTTCTTCATTTTATAGTTATCTCATTATCTTCAGCAATGTTCAATTGTTCAATCTCATTTGCTTCGTTAAACGTGAGGGGTCTAAAAGATTTGGTCAAAAGAAAAGCACTATTTTTATTTTGTAAAGGGTGAAAACCACAATGTCTGCTATTACAAGAAACTCATTCTTCCGAATTGGATGTTAAGTTTGGTCTAACCAATGGGGTGATCGAATACTGTTTAGTCATGGGACCAATAAGTCTGCTGGTGTTGCAGTTTGTTTTAATAGGTTTCCAGGTGATATAATAGCATACAGGACAGATAGCCAAGGTCACTTGCTGATGGTGGTTTTAAAAATTGATGGTTGTTTTTTCATACTAACTAACGTATATGGTCATAGAACTATTGCCCAAAATAAACAAATGCTTGAAGAAATTACAAACACTTTATCAGAGCTCAAAACAGTTTATCCTACAGGACTTTATTCTCATGGGGGGTGACTGGAATATGACACCTGACGAATGGGAAGACAGATGGCCCACTAAATTTGACAGCTACCACTTTAACCATACAATAGGGGAATTTATGAATAAAAATCACCTGATAGATATTTGGAGAAGTTTAAATTCAGGAGTAAAACAATATTCCTGGTTTAAACCTAATAACACCTGTAAATCCAGGATTGACTACTGGCTTGTGGATTACTCGTTTAGAGAATTTGCCTCAGACATCTTGATTTCCAAAGCCCCGCTAATAGATCATTGTATTGTAGAAATTAAATTAATTCCAGTTGATAGAATAAGGAAAAATAAAGGCTACTGGAAATTTAATTCTGGTCTGTTAAAAAATAAAGAATATTGTACAAAGATAAAAGAAATAATAATTGAAATGGAAAATAATGAGACTATAAATAGTCTTTGCAGTAAATGGGAATTTGTAAAATATAGAATTAGAGAAAGTTCCATAAAGTTTAGTAAGAAGATTGCCTTGGAAAAAAGAAGAGAAGAATGTAACCTGTTCCAAGAAATTAGTAAATACTGTGATAAGGCAGTATTAAACAGTGAAGATAAAGACAAACTATTGATATTGCAGTCCAAATTAGATATGTATTGCAAAAGAGCTCAAGGTGCATTTGTGAGATCGCGAGCAAAGTGGATAGAGCAAGGAGAAAAGAACACCTCGTACTTAAGTAATTTAGAGAAGAGAAGACAGGAAAATAAGGCAATATCAAGTTTACTGATAAATGGAGCAGAGTGTAAGGATAACAAAACTATTGAGAAGACAGTTTTCACATTTTATAATAATCGCTACACTTCTGCATATTCCCAACTAGATTCCTCAAATTTTGTAAATAGTATTAAAGACTTCATACCCAAGATTGATGATTCATTTAAAGAACTTTGTGAGTCAGATTTAAGAATTGAAGAACTGGATGACGGGAATTTGGGATTATCATTGAATAAATCCCGGGTACCGATGGGCTCACAGACGAATTTTATAGATTCTTTTGGAAAGATATAAGATGTTTGTTATTTAAGGCAGTTCAAGAATGTATTGCAAAGAACGAATTAATGACAACCATGAAGCAAGGCCTAATAATACTTATTCCTAAACATGACAAAGACAGAAAATTGTTAGATAATTTAAGACCCATCGCGCTTCTTAACACCGATTATAAATTATTATCGGGAATTATTGCAGCTAGAATGAAAAAAGGCCTGCTCCAGATAATAAATGAAACCCAATCTGGCTTCCTTGCTGGAAGATCTATTCATAATAACATACGATTGGTACTAGATTTTATTGATTACAGTCATACATTTGTAGATCAGGGTTTCATTGTATTTTTAGATTTCTACATAGCATTCGATTCGGTAGAACATCCCTTTATTTTAGAAACTTTAAATCATTTTGGTTTTGGACAGAAATTCACAAATTTAATTAGTCTACTTTACAATGATATCAACAGCTGTGTTTCTTTGGAGCATGGCACATGTTCACGATTTACAGTCAAGAGGGGCATTAGACAGGGCTGCAACAGCTCGCCTTTATTATTTATATTGGTTGCTGAACTACTGTCTATCATGATTAGAATGAATAAATCTGATGGCTTTAACATCATGGGAAAACACATCATAATAAGTCAGTTTGCAGACGATACAACTCTATTTCTAAAAGATGAAAGGCAGATCTCCACAGCGTTAGATTCAATCAGTCAATTCTCGAAAGCATCAGGTGTTACATTGAACATGAATAAATATGAAATTCTTGCTTTGAATAATCAACCGGCTCGCTTAATTGAGAATATACAGGTTAAAACAGAAGTCAAATATTTGGGCATCACGGTCACCAGACACAAAGAAGTAAGGGAAAAAGAAAATATTCTTAGAAATATTGATAAATGTAAAGCAATATTGAATTCCTGGTTACAAAGTGGTGTAACAATTTTTGGTAGGGTTCTACTATCCAAGATGGAGAGTATATCAAGAGCTATTTACCCTGCCTTTTCATTAGAAATTTCAGATAACATGATTAAATTAATAAACAAGATAAATTTCAATTTTATTTGGAAGGATAAATGCCATTACATTAGAAAAGCTGACATGATTAAGAGTATTGAAGATGGTGGCATGAATGTTATAGATTTTTCTGTGATGAATGGTGTACTAAAACTGAAATGGTTGAAGTCCTTTGTTTGTCACAAAGATTCTTTTTGGTTTAGCATCTCGAATGCAATTTTTCAGAAGATGGGTGGAATTGAGTTTCTATTGCGTTGTGACTATGATTTATACAAATTACCTCTAAAATTATCTAATTTTCACCAGCAAGTTCTTCTGTACTGGAACCTAATGTTTAAACACAACTTTACACCACATAATACACCTTTGTGGAACAACAGATATATCCTGAGTAATAGGAAATCATTGTTTTTAGGTACTTGGATGGAAAAAGGTATATGGGCAGTAAGTCATTTGATGGATAATTTTGGTAATTTGTTGTATTACAATGACTTTTGTGATAAATTTAGTTTCAAGTGCCCAAATAGAGAATACAATAGAGTGATAAAGGCCATCCCAGCACCCCTGAAAAACAATGATTCAACAGTTTGTAATGTACTCTAACTCTCAATCAGAAATTAGATCACTTTGTATTGAAGGTATTAATTTAAATAGCAAACAGTTTTCAAATAAGTTTATTAGAAAGGTTTTATCTAAACAGTATTATCCTAATCAACTGAAAAGAAAATATGTTCTGCAAGACTTCAGTGAGGATGAGGTGGAAAAAATAAGGAAGCGATATTTATCATACCCAAATCTTCCCAAGGCCAAAGAAGTGACATTTAAAATCTTAAACGACATTTATCAATCCAATTGCTTTTTACATGAGATATTTAATTGGGAAAATAATTCATGTGGATTTTGTGAGAAAGACATTGAAACAGTAGAACATATTTTCTTTCAGTGTGAATTTGTACATTAATTTTGGCTTTCATTTCAAAGTTGGATACAATCTAAAGATATATCGCTGCATCCTTTGAATGTGACCTCAATTAAAGTTGGAGTGTTTATAAATGATAAAAATTTAGAATTTTTAATAAATAACCTGATTGTGTTAGGCAAACACTTCATCCACAGATGTAAGTATAAACCCCATTTCACTGGATTGAAGAATGATTTGAAGTTATTTGCAAAATCCCTTCAATGGATGATGGACAGAAATGCTTTGAAACTTCTTTCTGCTTTGGACTTATGCATGTTATTAGATTAAGACCCTCACCCCCTTTTTGTTATTATTATAATTTTTTTTTCTCTGTTTTGTTTTTTCTTTTTCTTTAAAAGCTGTTTCAAACGGAAAAAACAGATTTATGAGTGTTAAAAAATTGCCTTACGTGTGTGTACCGAATATGTTTAATTTAAAAAAAAAAAAAAAGAATTGTTTTTATGCCAACTCACCACACTTTCTCTGTGTCAGACTTAACTTTGTTTGGTTTTCGTTTTCTAAATCAGTGTTTCCCAACCTTTCACCCTTTGGAAATTTTATCAAATTTGTGGCACCCTACAAAATTATTTTTGTCACAATATTTGAATTTCTAACTTCGATATGATACCTTGAAAAGTATAGATATTCGGTACAGCAGGGAAGAACTGCAGAATATATTGTCATACAGATATTTTTTAATATTATTAAAAAAAATTGTCCATTATTGGTGGCAATCAGTAGGCTAATTTCTAATGAGACCAATTTATATGACAGATTTTAATGTAGGTTTTTATTCATATGTAAACATTGTGAGATAGCTGGTTTTAATGGTAATTAAACAAAGTTTTGCTCTCTCAGTGTATTTTTGATTTTACAGCTTGGTAATTTTGTTGCAGTAGCACGAGAGAGCTTGATTTAAAACTTTGAATTGAATAAAAAAAAAATGAAGTAAGCAGTCAGTAATAAAATAAGAACAAATTAAGAAATTACTAATGATAGCACAAATATAAAAAAAATCACGATAGGCCTACAAATAAAATAAACTGCTTTTTAGTTTTTCGGGTAGGTCTAAAGCACAGTAGGGCTATGTTTTTTTTTTACAATTATCCAAAATAATTTTTCCTCCTAGAAAGCTATTATCACAGAGGACACATGAGCATAATGCCTGTTGCCGACAATGAATGAAGGGCACATTACCAATTTGCCCATTTACCACCCTTGTTACACACCGTAGGCTATTTGCAGACAGAACTATAAGTGAGTAATGTAGTGAGCCTTGTAAGTTATGTAAGGACAATGTATATAAGTGATATGTGATATAAGTTAGCCGTGTTAATACAATGAGCTGTGGTAATCTAAGTGAAGTATGTTTTAAATGATACCATGTGTAGATCAGTGGTATCTATGTGACTTCAATTTATTTCTTATTAAACTGAAATTGAAGTAAAAAGTTCTTTGGAAAATCACATCCTGGCTTCAGTCTTCATTTGGTGCTGAATTGTGTTAACACGCATATATAAACATAAGGAGAGCAAGAGATTGATTGTTAGAGTCAGTTTATTTTTTAATTAATACTATAGTAGTTCAGTTTTCTTTACATCTTTAACTAGCCGTTAATTTATCAATTGAATGGGTGACCTATCCTCATTAATCATGAAAACATTTGCTGCCCCCCTCCCCCAATCCCCATCCATCCCATTAAAATGATTGACATGCAAGCTAGGCATAGTTTCTGTTTATAACACGTGTTTAAAGGGTTGCTCAATGTAGCTAATCACAGACTCAGCTGTTGATTTCTGAAACGCAATGGCCAATCAGAGGTGATTTAAGTTAGAATCCTCTCACCGCAGTGCTGAAATTGCGTGCCCACGAATCCTCTCATTATAACATACGAAGTGTAGACATTATGAAAGATTCATTGTGCATATATTTAATGTATTATAACAGAGCTTTATGAGATAGAGATTAACTGAGATGTCAGCTTTTAGTGATGATAAAGGAAGCGCTGCTCACATTCTGCCATGTCAAACCATGCACGCAGCAGCACATGTTGCTTTTCTGTTAAAAATAACAGTGTTTTGTGAATGATGATGCTTTAATAACAAATATTTATCAGGAGCGTGTATGCTGTATGTGGTGGAGCTTATAGGAGATTATTACAGAACCTTCAGTAAATTTCTTCGATGTACTGAAAACAAATCTATATAGATTACTTTTATGCGGGATTTTGCGGGCGGGAGCGGGACAAAAGATGAATGTCGCGGGCGGGAGCGGGACCAGATAAGATAAGCGGGAACTTTGGTTCCGACCACATTAGTTTCCAAGAAAAATGGAGGAGAGGTTGATTATTGCTGTGGTGGGTTTCCCAATAATCTATGACGTGTCCATAAATAAAATAAAAAAATTATGCGTGGACCAAGGTGTCTGAGTTTGTTGGTGTTCCTGGTGAGTTGCTGATGTGCATTAACATTATAGGAATAATAATCTAATGATATAATAAATAAATAATAGTATAATAATCCCAGTTGACTTTTAAACCTTTAAATCAATTTTCCCGATTATACTTACATTAAGTAATGTTTATACCTGATTATACTTACTTAAGTAACATTTTCAATGCAGGACTTTACTTGTATCAGAGTATT